>OX155974.1:20176499-20641753 GCA_944548615.1 Micropterix aruncella | reverse complement strand
TGCTGCTGCCCTAAGTATTTAAAGAGGACATTAACTATCGTTTAAATGTTTCTGGTCCATCAGGACCCCAGATAAGTAACTTTTCATGAATCTAATTTTATATATTATTGAAAATAATTTAAAAAAAAATACACCCTTAAAATATCAAAATATAAACAATTTTACACTTTTTACTTACTTATTTTGCTATCACATGTATCACTATGAACGAATATAATTATTGGTTAAATCAGGTTAATTATCATTCTCGTAAAGCATCACAATTTACAGGACATGTAGAATATCTGTCAAAATGTCTAAATAATCATATATGTCCCAAAGGGTTAATACCTAAATTTCCTTTCTCAGCTATAAGTCCAGAAATCCAATATAATTTCCACACTTTAAGGTTTAATTATGCAATGGAGATTACATTTGTTTTACACAATGAATACAAAGTTTTGGTAGATAAACATTTAAGGTCTCTTATATATTATGTCGATTTGATAGAAATGTATTCTCCAATGCATTATATATATACTAGTGAAATAGTTAGCAGTTCTGTAATTGATTTAAACAATATTAGGCTAAAACACGAAAATAAGTTTCATAATTTACAAATTTTTCACAAAATCAACAACTCTACACAACAAAATTATAAAAGATATAATTCAAATCCTGTTTCAAATTATAACAATAACGAAAACATTCCCTTATATTCATCACAAAACAAATTCTCAACTAATCGTCATTTTATAAACAATTATTCTCATGCAGATATGCATCCGAGCCTACACAAGTTCCTTTAGAAATCCCAATTATTGAAAATTTGACATCATCAGTTACAAATTCTAATGCTGCACAGGTTCCTATAAATAGCGATAGACTTGTCGTAAAAAACTTGTCCTCAAAAATTATAAACCATAATGAATATTCAGTTTTATCTAAAGGGCTAAATTTCACACTAACTCCCAAAGTTGACCATTTCAGTTTTGGAAATGATATAGCAAAATTTTGTCGTAATTTGAGATGGCGTGAGTTTTGGCATTCAAGGGACAAAAATGGTAATAATAGTAAATTACATGACGCACTGGCAAAATTTCGACAATATTCTAATAAAGAGCCACCCTCTCTTCCAAAAAATCATCCTGTAGAAATATTTATTACAGTTTTAATGAACAAAGTTACACAACCAACATTTTTAAACAGCCTCAAACCTACACCTAACTTAACATCTGATGAACTTTCAGCTCTTAACAATCTAAGCAAAGATACCAATATCATCATTTTGCCAGCTGATAAAGGTTCAACTACAGTCATCCTTAATAAAACAGACTATGTAGCTGAAGGTTTGAGGCAACTCAGAGACGAAACTTCCTATAAAAAATTATATAGTGATCCGAATCAAAATTTTGCTAATACAATAAAAAAATATATTGAACAACAAAAAACCATTGAAAAATTATCAGATGAAGATGTTAACACTTTAATTCCTAACCCTATCAGAACACCAAATTTTTAATTATTGCCAAAAATCATAAACCTAATAATCCAGGAAGACCGATAGTAGCTAGTTTTAACTCACCCACAGAAAGAATTTCAGCTTTTGTCGATTACTTTCTACAGCCATTTGTAAAAAATCTCAAGTCACACATTAAAGATAGTTACCATTTCATCGAGATTCTAAAAACTACCACAATTCCTAAGACTGACAACTTATTACTTGTTAGAATTGACGCTGTCTCTCTTTATAATAATATTCCCCATGATTTAGGCTTAGAAGCGATTTCCCATTACCTTAATCAAAGGCCCAGCCCCCAAATCCCTTCTACAAATTTTCTTTGTAAGTTGGCTGAATTCGTCCTCACTAAGAATGCTTTTTCTTTTGAGGATGAATTTTATCTCCAAATTAAAGGTACAGCAATGGGAACAAGAATGGCACCTTCTCATGCGAATCTCTTCATGGGGTTATTAGAAAATAAATTTCTTCTTACTCAAAATTTACAACCACTAATGTGGTATAGGTTTATTGATGATATTATACTGTTTTGGCCACATGGACTTGACACACTCACTGACTTCCTTACAGATTTAAATAATTTCGGACCCTTAGATTTTACATACACTATATCAGAAAATCAAATTACATTCTTAGACGTTGATCTAACTCTATCCGAAGGCACCATTAAAACTGCAATTCATATAAAACCAACAAACAAAGAGCAATACCTACATTTCGATAGCTGTCATCCGTTTCATACCAAAAAGTCAATTCCATATTCAATGTCCATTCGCGGACACCGTTTATTTAATAATAAAGAAAATTTTGATAAGTACCTTTCTAATCTTAAAAAATCACTAATAGAAAGAAATTATCCTGCCTCTTTGTTAGATAAAAATATAATAAATTCCGAAACAAAATTTTCACCTAAACCAAAATTGGTATCAAATTTAAATCAAAATAAAAAATTTCTAAGTACTACTTATTTTCCTGACACTGAGAAACTGCGACCTATTTTAGCAGATTTATTCCCTATTATAGCTAACGACCCATCAACCAAAGGTTTATTAGATATACCACCAATTTTATCATTTCGAAAACCTCCTAATTTAAAATCAATACTTAATAAAAATAATCGAAATTATCTTAGTAATAACAAAAATTTGGGCCTACAGCCTTGTGGTCGATCACGTTGTAAAACATGTCCTTTATTAGATCGAAGCATTTATTTTACTAGTCCTAACACTCCCAACAGTTACAGAGTTCCTTTTAATAGTAGTTGCATTTCAAAAAATATTGTATATCAATTACTTTGCCAGACCTGCAATGCATTTTATATTGGGGAAACAACTACACCTCTTAGCATTAGGTTAAATAATCACAGGGCCAGCGTAGGCAATGAAAGTCAACTTCCAATAGCATTGCATGCTAAGGCACACAATTTAACTTTTGATAATTGTTTTAAAGTAAAAATTATTAAGTGCCTTGGCGATAACGCTAAAGAAAGAGACGTTAAATCTTGGGAGTTGGCTTTTATAAATATTTTAGGCGCTTGCAAGGGTCCCGGTCTGAATAGGCAAAATTAATACAGTAATTATATTTGTTCAGACATATTCCTTCAAAGCTTATTAATATTTTTCATTTAAAAATCATTATTGTTTAAATCACTTAATGTTTTTCATTTTATTAGGCATATGGAGGTTTTTTTATTTTTATTTCGATTTAATGGCTCGTTGATAACAAACTCAGCCAATTGTATCATATTTTAAATGTTGGTAGCATTCGAAATTTGAATTATTTCCTTCGCTACTT
This sequence comes from Micropterix aruncella, assembly GCA_944548615.1. NCBI lineage: Eukaryota > Metazoa > Arthropoda > Insecta > Lepidoptera > Micropterigidae > Micropterix > Micropterix aruncella. The sequence continues at coordinate 20,638,461 of OX155974.1, read as the reverse complement.
TTTAAGTAGCTTTTACTAATTTTATTTTAAATAAAAACATCATCCTATAAACGGATTTCTTTTCAAACCTTATCAAATATAACTATATATATATATATATATATATATATATATATATATATATATATATATATATATATATATATAGTTATATATATATATATCTATATATATATATATATATATATATATATATATATATATATATATATATATATATATATATATATATATATATATATATATATATATATATATATATATATATATATATATATATATATATATATATATATATATATATATATATATATATATATATATATATATATATATATATATATATATATATATATATATATATATATATATATATATATATATATATATATATATATATATATATACTTTATAGAATTGATTAGAGGGATGACTATGAAGAAAATAATAATAAAAGCCACTTACATACATAGTACATAGTGGAGAATGGGGTCCCTTGTTTGAATTAGGTATTGCTTTATATTTAAACGAGATTGGTTGGTTGGCTTTGACTTGCGAACAGAGGTGTAGGTTTACAAGGCCTTTTAAATCTAGAAACACTCACCCTTCAAACAACCAATCTCTAAACTAAGCAACCATCCTTCCTAAATAATAAAATCACTCGATTAGATCCTAATTCGAGCAAAAAAACAATGAAATACTTGTTTTTTGTGGGCTATGCCGTCTTCTTAAAAACTAGATAACAGGTGACAGGTGGAAAAATTGAAAATGTCGAATTTTCTTTTTTATTTTCAAAAAGTGGTTATAAAGAAGCTGCGATCAAATGTAGTCAGCCAAACCTTAAAATTAATAGCGTGATATGCCCTTATCGTTATGAAAGGAAGCACTCGAAAGTTTATATTAACCTAAACGCTGATTTGAAATGAAAACGTAACAGCGTTTGTATAACCACTATAAGCAAGGCATTGTACGGGACGAATGTTACGATTTGGACTTTGACAAATGAGTGTGGAACCTGTGTCACGACCGCTTATAGTCGGATTTAACAATAATGAGCGGGGCACGGCGTAAGCATCTAGATTTGGCGAATATGCTGTTATTAATACGACATTCCATCTATTCGGAACGGGCGACGGCCAGCGGGTCGACATCGCCGGCATCCATCATCCTTACCATACAGATTAACGGACGAAGACGCTTTAACCGCCGGGCGCGTGATTGATCGATGGACAAACTCAACCTACAAACCTGCACAGTAAACAAAACACTATTTACAGCATTCTTCCTCTTATAAGATAGGTAGACACCTACTTTTTAACCGACTTCAAGAAAAGAGGAAGTTATTAATTCGGTTGTATATTTGTTTTCTTCAACGTTTGTTACCTTAGAATCCGTCAATTATTAACCGATTTGGAAAGTTCTCTTTTGACGTGACAACGTCTTATAAATCGATGGAGCCTGCTGCATGCACGAAAAAACATGACTCATGCGTCGTTACCTCGCTCTGAGGCGTTCCATTTATTAAGCTATTGCATAGCTTTTATCGCGGGCCTAGGCCAGCGCGGCGACCGAATGAAGAAATTTCTTAACGAAAATTATTTTAAACTGATAATTACGTCTAAACGAGTAGGTACTGCTTACGATTCGAAAAAAATATATGTTAAACAAGAACATTTTGCTAATATTATTAGCTTTGAATATTTTAGATTTTGTTTATATTACATAGTGTAATTAATTTGTGAAGTTAGGTCTAACCGAACACAAAAACGACTACTACGCAAATACTATCTGGCGTATTATTATGAAACCTTCACCATTTTAAAGATAATTTAATTATCTATCTTTTTATATAATAATCCGTTTTTTTCGCTTTATCGAATAAAAAAATCGTGCGCGGCGCTCTATCGGAAGACGTTTAAATTATTCCGAATAATTTGCTACCGCAGCCGCAAATGATTCGGAATAATTTCAACGTTTTCCGATAAAGCACAGTTATCTGATATCAGAAAAAATTAAATAAATAAATAATTATAATTGCATAACTTGTTAAAAATGCTATGCAATAGCTTTATCGCGGCAGTCCCCGAGTGCCACACGTATTTTTATTATATTTATTGTTCAATATAAATGCTGCCATCTACCGGTTGCGACAAGAATTATTTACTAACCTCAGTCTAAAATAGTACGAATGAAAATCACTAGATTGATTTAAATTCTTGGCATAATTTTATATGTATTATTGATATACGGAATGTTATTACTGAACGGACAATTTTCTTGTGGGTACAACGAAGTGCAACAAAGTAAGCAACTTTTATTAAAAAAAAAAAAGTATGAAAAGCTATCATTACGATGCGCTATCTAGCGGTTGGTAAAATGTCTTCTCAAACCGTTATTTAACAGTTTGAGATTTCAAACTTTCAATTTTAAAAAAACAATAAACTTTAAACAATAAACAATTATACAATTATACTGCTATACAATAATACATTTACATGTTGTAGTCAAATCGGTGAGTATAAAAGCATATATTTTTGGGTGTTTGTAATAAACAATATCAGAATCTTAAATGAAACTGCTTCAAATGCAACCATTCCATCAGTATTTTCTCATGACGTCACGTTCAACTATCGTCAGTAAACCGACTTTATAGACAACCGTTTTTTTTATTTGAAAGAATATACTTCCAGATTAGTCCCATTTTTATCAAAATCCTTTTCTGGTGATGGGATCCATGAGGAATTAAAGTTAACTCCTCAAATATTGGCACATGAGGTTGAAAATGTACATGTTGGTTCAGTTCCGATGACAATGCATATTTCATGGTAAGTATGACCTGATCCTACACCCAGAGTTGGCTCCCGACGAGGGGACTCCTCAACGGTCAACTGCATAGACACGAAATTTTGTATACGCATTCAACTGAATGCGTATACAAAATATGCGGGCTATCATATTTTATATAGGCATACTATGATAGCCCATTCTAAGTCACCTCAGGAAGTTTTAACGATTAGTCGTTCTATCTCCCTGGAGTGAGCGCAGAAGACTTGAGGACAAAACAGTCCACTATCTAGCTACGCCACAAGCCCGTAAGAGGCCAACGCCTTAACCGCGAGATAGCCAGGAGTGTTACCCGGCGGGCTTACACTCACGCCCTTACTCCCAATTGTGACCAGATTACTCCAGTCTCTCGATTGGTTACGAGTTCGAGGTCGCTTGCGCGGTCCTCTCCCTTACGAAGCGGTGAGACGGTGTTTACCGAATCTATCGCGGACCACAGCGTCCTTTGCCCGGCTGTTCACCCAGGATTGGATAGCCGATGGTCGTTTCAAGAGCAGTCGCCGTAAGGTCTGCAATCACCCCCGCTCTATAGAAAACAGTACTGGTTCTAGACTCTCCCGACTGTTAGTCAGAATGCACAGTCGATTGGCTTACACCGCACGGTGCGCAGACCGTCCAGGAGCGCCAGAAGGTTGATTCCCAGGGGAAACTGACCATAAGGCCAGAGTCCTACCCAGGCTCGCACTTCATGCGTGGAGGCCGTCGGATAGGTGTTGACCCGTGAGTGTGACCAACCCTGAACAGAATGGGTCTTCGTGGCCAACTCAGCAAGGGCCCAATAACTCCCGACATGGCTGCTGCACCCATCGTTGGTTTCTGACGAGGGATCTCCTCAACGATCAACAGCACAGACAGGAAATTTTGTATACTCATTCAATTATGATAGCCTGTTCTAAGTTTCAGTACATGACATGGCTGCTGAACTTAAAAAAAAATGGAGTCGGTTTTTTTGTTATAATTTTTGTCTATTGTGGTTTATGTTTATAGCATGTATGAAATCGAGGACTATCGCGGTTGTTTGGCATTATAAATAGGATAAAACGAATTTACTGTGAGGAGTTTGTAGCATACGACGCTTATGCGAAGTTGCAACCGCCATTGTCCAGGGTAGACTCAGTCTACCATGGACAGCGGCGATTGCAACGTCACTGAGACGTCGGGCACAAAACCGCAATTTCCGCATCTCAAATTCATGGCTTAGAAGGGGGAGTGAATCAAATCAAATCAAATCAAATAATGTATTATCCTAAAAACTAATACGTAGTTGTATAGACAGTTGTATATTTACATTTGGCCGTGATATGATTGAATTCCTCATTAATGATCAAATTCTTCTGTTAATAATCAAAACGTAAAAGGTTACTCGTAAGAATAAAGAAGGTATTATTGTAGAATTAAATCGAGTCTCACCATTTAGTTTACCACATAAAAAACACAGAGTAAAATATGTTGAAAGTAAGATATAGAGATGTAAGATATAGAGAAGATATGTAGAAATTAACTCAATAAGTAGTGATTCTATTACATTGAATATAATGAATAATGTAATAAGAAAAAAAGAAGGTTATAATGAACATAATTAATTCTCTAAAATACCGATAAAAATAAGTTATTTTAGTATAAAATTAATAAATGGTATGTCAAAAATAACAAAAAAAAACGTGTGGCACTCGGGGACTGCCACGGTAAAGCTATTGCATAGCATTTTTAACAACTTATGCAATTATAATTATTTATTTATTAATTTTTTTCTGATATCAGATAACTGCGCTCTATCGGAAAACGTTGAAATTATTCCGAATCATTTGTGGCTGCGGTAGCAAATGATTCGGAATAATTTAAACGTCTTCCGATAGAGCGGCGCGCACGAATTTTTTATTCGATAAAGCAAAAAAAACGAATTATTCGAAAAAAAAACGTAGATAAAAAGATAGATAATTAAATTATCTTTAAAATGGTGCAGGTTTCATAATAATACGCCAGATAGTATTTGCGTAGTACTTAGTCGTTTTTGTGTTCGGTTAGACCTAATTTCAAAAATTTTATTACACTATGTAATATAAACAAAATCTAAAATATTCAAAGCTAAGAATATTAGGAAAATGATCTTGTTTAACTTATATTTTTTTCGAATCGTAAGCAGTACTCGTTTAGACGTAATTATCAGTTTAACGCGCTGGCCTAGGCCCGCGATAAAAGCTATGCAATAACTTAAAAAATGTGATGATTGTCAAAAAGTAAAATAAAATGTCTTAGTGATTATATTGCAAATGTCCCTACCTAATAATAGAAATGTCCAATACATTTATACATATAGTCGAGATGCATACAGTTTAGAGATCGTTAATGTCGTACAATTCTCTTTCAATGAAAATGAGTTTATTTTTAAATTGGAGCATTTTTCCTTCCCGGCATACTCTTTTGATACTAGAGTGTAGCTTATTGTAGCATATAATTCCGACGTGAATGGTAAGGTGAACAGCTGGTAAGGTAAGGCGACGTGAATGGTAAGGTGAACATCTAAATAATTATGTTTATAGCAGCCACGCATGTAGAGGGGCTGGGGTGGAGGGAGGAAGTGAGGGGGGGACATTCAAAAGTCAAAGGAGTTTTACGCCACCACTATACTATACGAAAATAGTTAATCCACGCTTTAGTTTTCACCACGCTTAGTTTAGGGAGTTAATGGGCCCTTGCTGAGTTGGCCATGAAGACCCATTCTGTTCAGGGTTGGTCACACTCACGGGTCAACACCTATCCGACGGCCTTCACGCATGAAGTGCGAGCTTGGGTAGGACTCTGGCCTTATGGTCAGTTTTCCCTGGGAATCAACCTTCTGGCGCTCCTGGACGGTCTGCGCACCTGGACGGTCTGCGGACCTTACGGCGACTGCTCTTGAAACGACCATCGGCTATCCGATCCTGGGTTAACAGCCGGGCAAAGGACGCTGTAGTCCGCGATAGAATCGGTAAACACCGTTTCACCGCTTCGTAAGGGAGACGTAACCTCGAACTCGTAACCAATCGAAAGACCGGAGTAATCTGGTCACAATTGGAAGTAAGGGCGTGAGTGTAAGCCCGCCGGGTAACACTCCTGGCTATCTCGCGGTTAAGGCGTTGTCCTCTTACGGGCTTGTGGCGTAGCTAGACGGTGGACTGTTTTGTCCTCAAGTCTTCTGCGCTCACTCCATGGAGATAGAACGACTAATCGTTAAAACTTCCTGAGGTGACGGGCTCGCCCGCTGTAGTCGACAACCCTAGTTTTAGTTTTCACCCGAAAAAAGAAACAATTGAATTATGTGGCGGAATAATTTGAAAGGCAGCGGCACGTCGGGTAGGCTGCGGGAGTAGGCGTCCTCGCGATCATCTGTCAGACGCAACGACGCGAAGTTTGTCACGCACGATTTGACGGTGGACCAACTTCGCCGTCTGCCTTTGACGCGATCGCAAAATGGCCGCGCTCAAGGCTCACTTCACACCGCCCAATAAGAGAGGGTGGTTTTATATGTCAACCTGTGTTTGACATTCGCACTTTTTCTTGCGCGGCATTTTCTCTGTTGCCTTTTACCTATTATCCCAAAGAACGAATGGGCCTTGTTGCAGTTTGGCCACTAAGACCCAGCTGTATAAGACCCTCGAGAATGATGACATTACACTGTTTGCAGATGACACATCCCTTATCTTCTGTGACAAGAATAAGAGATCATTAATAAGTAGAATTAGATATACGATTGAATAACTCTTACTTTGGTTTAATGCTAATGAATTACGTCTAAATATTACAAAATCAAAAATAATTCCCTTTCGCTTAAGACCGACCAATTTCGACTATTTAAATGAATTATATGAGTATTTGACAGCAAATTAAACAAAATACCCATATCGATGAATTAGCTAGTAAGTTATGTAGCTATATACTCAATAAAAAAATAGAAGTCTTTGTGGCGTCGCGGCAGCCAAATCAGTGTATTTTGCGTATTTCGGCTCATTAACGACTTATGGACTACTATTTTGGGGAAATGCCGCAAACAGTAAAAGAATCTTCCTATTGCAAAAAAGAATCTTCCAATTCCTGCGCAGCATGTATCAGCTAATGCCCAGGACCTCATGCAGAGCATACTTCAGTAAGGCAAAGATAATGACCATGTATTCGGCGTTCATATTCCAGTGCTTAATGTATGCCAGACAGCACCTAACAGAAACCGCAACTAGGGCGGACATTCACTCTCACCATACACGCGGTAATTCCCTTTTATGCGTGCCCCGAACAAGACTGGCAAAAGTACAGAAGAGCTACTTATACCTTGGCATTAAATTCTACAATTTACTTCCTACCACTATCAAACAACTGGAGGACAAACAATTTAAAAAAAACTTTAAGAAGATGCTGATCCATGGGCCATGACTTTGCAAATATAGTACCAATTTGAATGATAATTATATGTGTACTTTTAGTATTTAAATGTAAGATTGAGCTTTAGTTTGATTATTTAACAATTTACTTACTACTTCGGATGTTACTATGTACAGTTTTTATTACGTATATATTCGATTTATTGACTATTTCAATTGTTAGGCTTCTGCTTTGATTATTCAACTTTTTAACTGACTATTTTAATTATTGTGTGTTTAGTAGGTAGCTATTAGAATTATTGACTATTTTATTAAATAAGCCTTTAATTTGTTTTGTAATACGATTCTACGACGAATAACTTTTAGTAGGTTCCAAAGTTTCTTAGATACTATATATTTTTTCAAAATAATATATGTATTGTCAAGTAAAGCTTAAAGTAGTAATGAGACGTACTACTTGAAACACAAATATTTTGACACGTCCAAGAGCGGTTTTTAGCCGCCAATTGAACACGACGTAAATGTAATGTAATGTATAGCGTCGGTCAAACGCACGGCTCAACGCCCTTTTGGCGCCCTCCACGCAGAAGTGCGAGCCAAGGTAGGACGCTGGCCTGCGGGCCAGTCGCCCCTAGGAGTCAACCTTCGGGCGCTCCTGGACATTTTGCGCACCGTGCAGAATCAGCCAATCGATTAAGCATTCCGACTAACAGCCGGGGAAGTCTGGAAACAGTAATGTTTCAGTGGAAACAGTAGTTGTTAACCTTACGGTAACTGCTCTTAAAACGACCATTCGACCACCCGATCCCGGGTGAAAAGCCGGGCAAAGGATGCCAAATCAAATCAAATCAAATCAAAATGTTTTTATTCACAATAGAATTAGTAAAAAATTGCTTTGTGACGTCAAAATGTGAAATACAATTTATGATTTAAATTATAGATAATTTGTCATTCAGCTTACATTTCAAATACTCTTCGTTTCTTAATGTTCCGTCAGGAATTCCTCAGGGATCCCACCTTGCCCCTTTTCTATTTACATTATATTTAAATGATATTGGACTGTGTTTTAACAAGTCGCATCACTTGCTTTATGCAGATGATACAAAAATATTCAAAATTGTTAGGTATTGGTGATTACGAAGATTTGCAACAGGATTTATTAAGCTTTGAGAACTATTGTAAGGATAATCAACTAATTTTAAATACGGATAAATGTAACGTCATAACATTTACCCGAAAGCATCATCCAATTATTTATGATTACAAAATATCCAGTAATAACTTAACCCGAGTTACCAACATTCGTGATCTAGGCATTACCCTGGATTCCAAACTGCACTTTAACCTTCACATTGATAAGATCGTAGCTAAGGCTTTTAAACAACTCGGACTGATTCTGCGCATAAGTAAACCTTTTACCAGAGGCAACACCATTAAAATACTCTACAATGCATTTGTTCGTAGTGTCCTAGAATTCGGAAGTGTAGTTCGGAGTCCCCAGTTCACGTAGATAGGATTGAGAGGGTACAAAAGAAATGTTTAAAATCATTACTTTCGGACAGGTAGCCTCTGCACCGACTACGCAGAGAGAGTAACAACACACAAAATGAATTTTCTGTATTCAAGACGAAAATTCTTAGACAGCATTTTCTTATATAAAATTATTCATAACCACATCAACTCTGCACCCCATTTGGAAAAAAACTTTTTAAAATCCCGCGGTCTTCCTCCTCACGTTCAAAAGATACTTTCTATATTCCCTCTTTTCATTCAAACCACGCAAAAAATACCTTCTTCAGACGCTCTTGCATGTGTTATAATGAAGTTTTGAAAGACATAGATATATTCTCAGTGTCATTAATTACTTTTAGGAAACAATTTAGTGATTTGTTGTTGCATTAGTTTTAGTTTACAGCTAATAATTTAGGTACTCGTACTAAATAAAAAATATTTCGATCCGACTAGAAATTTACATTGTTGTGGCTACATTTACAAGTTTTGTTAAAATTAATGGTAATGTGGGTCTATTTGTTTAAGTGTATTTGTGAAAACATTTGTTTATGACTGTTTTCACCTAAATAAAAAAAAATACTTTATAAATACTGGATATGTAGGTACATTATATAATCATGATATAATGTAATATTTAACAATAGAAATATTTTGAAACAATTTAAAATATAGGTACAGTTAGAATTTAAAATAGTCATAAAATTTAAAATAGTCATAAATAACAACAATAGTCAAAAAGAAAAAAAAAACAATATACCTACATAGTTAACAATCTTTAATAAAATAAGAAAAGAATATTAAATCTCGATTTTATAATCATTCCAAAGAAAAATCAGTATCATTTATAAAATCTACCACTTTGTAGTAAGCCTTCTTACTTAGAATATCTTTAATTTAACTTTTACTACTAACTGAGTGTGTGATAGACCCTGTATGTTTATTTATTTATTTATTTATTTAAGTCCATAAAGTCCACTGGAATTTTGTTATAAAACTGTATACAGTTTCCCATGAAACATTTGCTTAGCTTACTTCGTCTAAATATTGTCACTATATATTTATTGACCTGACAACGTCTTATAAATCGATGGAGCCTGCTGCACGCACGAAAAAACATGACTCATGCGGCGTTACCTCGCTCTGAGGCGTTCCATTTATTATATTTATTATTCAATATAAATGCTGCCATCTACCGGTTGCGACAAGAATTATTTACTAACCTCAGTCTAAAATAGTACGAATGAAAATCACTAGATTGGTTTAAATTCTTGACATAATTTTATATGTATTCTTGATATACGGAATGTTATTACTGAACGGACGAATTTCTTGTGGGTACAACGAAGTGCAACAATATAAGCAACTTTTATTAAAAAAAAAAAAAAAAAGTATGAAAAGCTATCATTACGATGCGCTATCTAGCGGTTGGTAAAATGTCGCTGATATTTGTTATTTACGACGTATTACCTACCGCTAGATGGCGCATCGTGCTCGAACGCTTCTCAAACCGTTATTTAACAGTTTGATATTTCAAACTTTCAAATTAAAAAAAACAATACACTTTAAACAATAAACAATTATACTGCTATACAATAATATATTTACATGTTGTAGTCAAATCGGTGAGTATAAAAGCATATATTTTTGGGTGTTTGTAATAAACAATATCAGAATCTTAAATGAAACTGCTTCAAATTAATGCAACCATTCCATCAGTATTTTCTTATGACGTTGTTGTCACGTTCAACTATCGTCAGAAACCGACTTTATAGACAACCGATTTTTTTATTTTCTTGTATTGTATTTGTGATTGTCACAGTTTTTTGAATAATGAGATATATTTTTTCGTGCATGCATAATGTTTTCAAATATGTATTGACTAGGTACAGTAAGAATGTTAATTTTTTTGAATAATTCTCTTAGGGAATCACGTCTGCGCACATGGCCATGTGCCGGTGATTCGGTAGACACCGTATCACCGCTATGTAAGGGAGAGGACCGCGCAAGCCACCTCGATCCTGTAACCAGTCAGGAAGTATCCTGAATGTTAATTATCCTGAATGTTAATGTTATCCTTCCAAAATGGTAGTCAGGGAAAGAGGCTGCCCGCTGCGTACCTTTCCCGGTGCCTCGCCGTAAGGCGTTGGTCTCTGACGGGCAGGTGGCGTAACTAGACAGTGGATTGTTTTTCGGCCCAAGTCCTCTGTGCTCACCTCACGAGAGACAGAACGATCTAATATCGTTAAAACTTATTGAGGTAACGGTTTCGCTCGTTGTAGCCCTTCGAGTAGAGGCATAATTTCACGATAGACCGCGGCAATTTATTGGAATTTCTTGCAATATCGCCGCGCTCGACAAAAAGTACTATAACTATGGAACTACTATAGCAATCATAAAAAGAATGACTGTGCAATGATCGCATTGAAATTTCGTATATAGAATATTATTACCTCATTTTGTAAAACAATTATATAATTATAAATAAATTTTAAAAAATCGACAAAGTGAAAAAAATCGGCATTTCTAACTTGTACTTGTCTTACGGAAAAACACGGAACTCTCTTTAGAAATTGTAAATACTATCGTGATCTTTATTAGATTCTCTATCAAAGGTAATATTTCGTTTAGCTTGTTTACATACAAAAATATTTAGATATTGGCTCATAAAACCAATAAAATTTTTGATGATTTCTCGAAAAAAAAAATGATGATGTTGAACAATGGAATTTTAACAGAGATATCCGCGAAATGACGCGTGAAATTATTCTAGCGGCCGTCTATGTATCTATGGTAATAATGAGATATTTGGTATGGATTTTAGGATGCGTTCGAATTAGAAAATAATATTACTGTGCGCTTCGAGAGCGAGTCGCCAATATTGGTCGTTACGTAGTCAACGGTGTTCTGATGTGCAACCAAATTTGGTCGTTACGTAACCGAAGGTTAAGAGGTTTAGTTATCCTAAAGAACTAGCACCTAAAATAATAAATATTTAGATACTGTATTTTTATTTCCGGATGTCCCAGGGTTATGTATAGAAAGTATACGTTTTCGAGAATAATAATGAAACAATACACTCAATACTACCCATTAACCATAGAACAGCCCAAGGAGATATTGCACTTTAAAATATAGAAGTGGGTTGTTCATTTAAACCTATTATTATATCTTTCATGATAGATAGCTTTTTATTTTGATGGTAAGTACCAGAAATATTTTGATCGATCATTTGTGTATGTACATATGTTCGCAATTTAGACAGTTTCATCATTCGATATTGAGAGATCGCTTTTCGCGGATAAACTAATATTACCTGGAATATAGAACAAAAACGCAATGCAAAATATATTATAAAATCGAAGACTATCGCGGTTGTTTGACATTATAAATAGGATAGAAAACGAATTTACCGCGTGAAATTTGTAGGACCCGACGTTTCGGTGACGTTGCAGTCGCCGTTGTCTAGGGTAGACTGAAGAGCTGCCAGTCCGTTGTTTTGCGGGTAGGCCGCAAACCTGTTTTGGGGCCTGTAAAGGATGTAATACCACTGCAAACCCCGGGTGTGTATAAAGTCGAATGCAGCTGTGGTCTAGCCTACGTTGGACAAACGAAACGGCTCGCCGAGAAAAATCGGCGATCTGCGAACATATATTGGATAGCGGAAGTAACCACTGGATGCAGTTTCAAAATCCCATTGTTCTATCCAAGGAACAATTCTACTTTCCTCGCATGATCCGGGAAGCCATTGAAATAAGAAGAACTCCGAACTTCAAAGAGACGACGGCTACAAACTCTCTTCTACGTGGAACCCTCTTCTGAAAATGTTCCCGCCGCCGAACGCCGAACGCAAAGACGTAAAACAGGATACATAAAGTGTTGTGTGCAAGACGGATTTTCAAAATTCCCGCGCTCCGAGCCCGGCCCCCCACCACCGTTATAACCTACGCAGTGGCGGCAGCGGTTTACGGCCTACCCGCAAAACAACGGACTGACAGCTCTTCAGTCTACCCTAGACAACGGCGACTGCAACGTCACCAAAACGTCGGGTCCTACAAATTTCACGCAAAATGTATTGTTTCATATTGTAATGTATAGTTTCAGGTTATATAATGACATAGATGAGAAATGGAAACACCTAAAGAACATTCAACAGTTCAAAATTAAATATAATATAAATAAATGGTTATTTGAATTAGGGAGGTCTAAATCCGAAAACTTGACTTGTTGATTTTAAAGCTAATATCGTATACATGTACATGAAGTATTAGGCATATAATCATAATATATCGTATGGTATTTATTATTTTTCGTAATATTTTTTAATCGTATTTATATAATTGTATTGTAATATAAATATGTTTATACCATAATATATTTATTATTTATTATAATCGAATTTAGGTATATATGTACTTACCATATTATTACATAAATATGATTAGGTATATACCTTGTAATATTTATACTGATTATTATCCTATATATTATATATTAAATTTTAATTAGGTAAATATACTATTTCTAAAATTAAAACGTTAGTCAATTTAGTTCTTTATAAATTAATTCGCTAATTTTAATTGTTTACTCTGACCCGCCTAGATACAGGACATTACAGTCCTAGTTAGGTGGGCACTGACCATTTGCTACAATTGCGTGTTAATTTTTTCCGAGCTACTTTATAACATTGGTAATAATGTGGCTATATGTATAAAAAAATTAATAAAATACTAAATAAATAAATAAATATTGTGCATCATCTTTAACGTCTTGGCGCCGGCAACATGCAGATCGCGTTGATGACATTGCTCAGCGAGACCAATAGTAGTTTATTTGGCCATCTATATAATCTATACTAATATTTTAAATATGTAATGTTTGTATGTTTGTAAATTTGTATGTAGGGGCTAATAGGGAGCTAATGGGCTCTTGCTGAGTTGGCCACGAAGACCCATTTTGTTCAGGGTTGGTCACACTCACGGGTCAACACCCATCCGGCGACCTCCACGCATGAAGTGCGAGCCCGGTTAGGACTCTTGCATTTGGGCTAGTTTACCTTAAGAGTCAACCTTCTGGCGCTCCTGGACGGTCTGCGCACCGTGCGACGTAAGCCAATCGATTGTGCGTTCTGACTAACAGTCGGGGGAGTCTGGAAGCTGTACTGTTGCCTATAGAGCGTGGGTGGTCGCGGACCTTACTGCGACTGCTCTTGAAACGACCATCGGCTACCCGATCCTGGGTGGAACAGCCGGTCAAAGGACGCCATGGTCCGCGATAGATTCGGTTTAAGTATACCGTTTCATCGCTTCATAAGGGAGAGGACCGCGCAAGCGACCTCGTACTCGTAATCTGGTCGCAATTGGAAGTAACGGCGTGAGTGTAAGCCCGCTGGGTAACATACCTGGTTATTTCGCGGATAAGGCTTTGGCCTCTTACGGGTATGTGGCGGAGCTTGACGGTGGACTGTTTTGTCCAAGGTTTCTGCGTTATTCACGGCAGATAGAATGACTAATGTAAAACTTCCTGAGGTGACGGGTTCGCTCGTTGTAATTGACAACTCTATTTGCTGTAATGGTTGACTGTAAGATATCGCTATAGCGATAAGCCCGCCATTTGTGTTTAAATAGTCTTTTTCTATTAAACCAGTGTAATTTTCATTAAGTAATTTAAAAATTCATTCGCTAATATAGAAAGCTTTATTATCGACGAGTGCTATAAATGATATTTTATTTGCAATAAATATTGGTTTTCAAAACGAAATCACTATATTTGTAAATCCAGTCGGAGAAAATGAACTGGTGAGTTGTTTTATCGGCGTGCCCTGACGAAATGGTTTGATAAATGTAAAAACAGGATACTACAAAAATATTGGCCTCAAAGAAATCTACAAAAAAGTTTACTACAGCATATATTAGTTTACGAACCTTTTCGGCGACCTTTTCGATATGTATTTGCCACCGGAGATGTTTATCGACATGAACACCTAGGTACTTTACAAAATGCACACGCTCAATTTGTGCACTGTTACAATCAACACTGTCGCTTTCGTGTAGGACTAGGTTATAATTTTTGTGGAGGTTGCTGACGAGCATCTATGCTGAAGGCTACAAGTTTATCCACGTTTCGGCTTTGACAGATTGTGGTCAGGCCAGCCCTTGACCTTTTTCATCGCGGCAGCTGCCTTGTTGTATGCACTTTCCCGACTATTCGATTCGAATGGGAGGGCAGTATCGTCGGCGTGGGATAGTATATCTGCACCAACGTTCATTTCACAAAGCCCATTTGTGTAGAGTGAGAGAAGAGTCGGTCCAGGAGTGCTCCCTTGGACCCCATGATTATTGTGGAGACTATTACTGGGGGAATCGCCTGCCCGGGTACGCTGTTTTCGGGATCCAATACAGCTGCGAAACCAGTTTAGTTCGATACCTGTAATACCATATTTCCCAAGTTTCATTAGGAGCATTTCATGGGATACTGTGTCGGGGGCTTGCGCGGGGTCGGGAGGTACAGTAATACACTTTTTGTTGGCGTCTACATACCTAGTGATATGCTCCGACATTTTTAGTACTGCATCTTGTGTTCCCATTTTTGGATCTGAAACCGTATTGGTTTTCGGATGACATGTGATTGGTTTCTAGATGATTACAGAGTTGTGTAATTACTATTTTTTCCAAAATTTTTGCTAAAACATCAGGTACTGATATCGGTCGATAATTGGACGGATCAAACTTCGGTCCATATCTGTCCCTTGATACTTGATAAGAAATATGTTTCGGTTGATTATGTTTAAAAAAAATGATAATATTATATTAATAAATTAAATTCACAATTTTATATGTGCACAGTAAGAAACTTTTTTAGGCTACCTAATTTATTGGTCAATTTAGTTATATATTAATCTATATATTTACTTATTTTACTTATCTATAAACTTAAATATTTTCTTTTTCTTTATTTAATATTATGTTCTTTATTTATATACACATTTATATATTTATAATAACCTTAAAATTTATAAGAATGAATGAGCGATCGGAAAGAATGAGAAAAAAAAATAAGAAAAAAAAAGTAAGTCACTATGATTAAAGTGAAGTCTTAAATACTATCACCCCAGAACAGATATACAGTCTAGTGGGGTTGTGAGAGTGGCCACCCTTCACTAGACTCCAATTGATTGTGAGCGAAGGGTGGTTCTCATCATGAAGTTTTCTCCGTGAATGAAAGTCGTGGATGTCGAAGTAGAAGTGTTTAATCAGAAGGTTGAAGTGAGTTGAGTTGAAGTCGCCAGTTCTTAACACTTTGATTGTTGATTCGCTGATATGAAGGTGAAGCCGTAGTAGTGTGTCTGAAGTGTGTGGTCGAGGAGCGAGGCTTGACGATTGGTGTCGCGGATAATGCAGGTACTGCTTGATAATGAAGTGTAGCGCGATAACTGTAGTCGTGTAACTGTCCGCCAAGGGAATGATTTGTAACCGTGTACTCGCCCACCAAGGGAATGATATCGATCGATTGAAATGTACTACGTTTTATACCGTGGCGGTGATGTAATAGCTGTGTGACATGTGTCGCTTGCCTGGGCATAATTTGCCAAATTTAGTTGGAAATTAACTGCAGCTGGCTCGTGTAGGTTTGAGCGAGTCTGCGGTTTCTATTCTGTGAAATTACTTTTTTGTTGTGGGTATGTGGAGCGACAGGCTCCTACAGGGTGGTAAAATCCACACAAATGTAATCTTATCTGCTTCTCAAAATCAATTGTATTGTATTGGATAATTTTATAAGATAAAAAAAAAATATCCAACTTATATATTAAAGCTGTTTTTTATTTGTATTAGATATTTCCGTCTTGATCTTAAAAAAAGATTTTAGCGCGTTCACAATATTTTCCCTCCTGGTCGGGGAAGTAATATGAAGAACTGGCTCCTTAGTCTCACGTTTCAAATAGATATTCTTTATATTACTTTCAAAATTTTTCTTCGTTTCTTTAGTTACTATTGCATTGTGCTAACATTCGACTAGACGAGAGCGTTAACAGAATTATCCCTGCTATTAAGAAGTCTTTAGTGAATTCTCGGCAGGACTAAAGCAGTCGCACATCTTTCAGAAGTCCTAGACATTTTCAAATTAAATCCAGCCATCTCCCATGTGGATCTGTATTATCTATCACCTACCTACATATACAAACGTTTCACCATTGAGCTGAAAATTGGAATGCAGGCATCATTTTGTCATGGCAAGAGTTGAAAGATTGTGGTGGTTGAAATCGGTCCACTAGGGGGCGCGTTAAGTCATACATCTATCTCGACGTAAAGAGTTAAAATCGTTACGCAGATGCCTTATTCGTTACACATATGCTCCGTTTCCCATCCGACCAATTATTCATAGACTTCATTTTTTCCTCGAAAGTCAAGTTTGTATAACATAATATGCTTGGACTAATATATTACCAACGGTAATAGCGACTGCTAATAGTCGTTTATATAGTAGGTTCCGTTGTATGTGCGTTCGTCTTATGTGTTTGCCGCGCATAGTAAGGTGTGTCGACGTCGACATACGTCGCCGAAATTAAAAGTGTCGCCGTGCGAGTTACTGCTGCAGGTAATGAAGTTTGGCGGCAGTGACTGCTGGAGCACTGAGGCTGGCCTGCCTCTCCCTGACTGCATCGTTCCTTCGTAATCAACGAGAGTTTGGCGACGCCGAGTCTCGCACCTCCATCAATTGCACGCGTAACGGCGGATATACACTCGCTTCTCAACTACTCCACGTGCTCTCCATATCTTAGTTACTCCAATGTTTAACACAGGGGCGGACCGTGCGTTTGTGGGGCCCTGGGTTAATATTACTTGGGGGCCTGCTTAATTAATTAACTAATTGCCATTTCGACAAAAAACTTTTTGTGATAATGATGGTCACTAGGTACACAATATTATTATTTTATTTATTTATTTATTTTTAAGCTATTGCATAGCTTTTATCGCGGGCCTAGGCCAGCGCGGCGACCGAATGAAGAAATTTCTTAACGAAAATTAATGATTTTAAACTGATAATTACGTCTAAACGAGTACTGCTTACGATTCGAAAAAAATATATGTTAAACAGGAACATTTTCCTAATATTCTTAGCTTTGAATATTTTAGATTTTGTTTATATTACATAGCTTAATTAATTTGTGAAATTAGGTCTAACCGAACACAAAAACGACTACTACGCAATTACTATCTGGCGTATTATTATAAAACCTACACCATTTTAGGGATAATTTAATTATCTATCTTTTTATCTACGACTTTTTTCGAATAATCCGTTTTTTTTCTTTATCAAATAAAAAAATCGTGCGCGGCGCTCTATCGGAAGACGTTTAAATTATTCCGAATCATTTGCTACCGCAGCCGCAAATGATTCGGAATAATTTCAACGTTTTCCGATAGAGCGCAGTTATCTGATATCAGAAAAAATAAAATAAATAAATAATTATAATTGCATAAGTTGTTAAAAATGCTATGCAATAGCTTTACCGTGGCAGTCCCCGAGTGCCACACGTATTTTTTTTATTTATTCCGTAGCCGGCGATTGGGGAGGGGGTCGCCCTCGCAGCCAATACGCTGCTGTGGTTGTCGCTGGATCTCGTACTCCATTCACGATTCGCTTCCATTCTTGACGATTTTTAGCCACGTCTCGAGCATCCCTAGCCGATAATCGTTGATTTTTAAGGTCGTCTTTGATGTTATTTAGTTAGGTTTTCTTCGGTGCCGATCGCTGAATTCTCCATTCTGTCGGACGGTCTCGCCAAAGAAGTTTACGCGGCAAGCGATTATCGTTCATTCGGCAAACATCGCCGAACCATCGTAGTCGACGTTTTTGTACTTCTTCTTCGATCGTTGTTACTAGATCGCATCTTTCTCTAATGGTCTCGTTTCGAATTCGGTCGCGGAGTGAGACACCGAGAATCTGCCTCGAGCATCGCATTTGGAAGACTTCGAACTTTTTAAGGACCGAGGTACACAATATAGAAAAGAAAGAGGGCAATACAATATTTTATTTGTTTAATATGACATTGCTACTAAACAACATTAATACTAATTGTAATAATATCTTACATTACATTACATTTACGTTGTGTCCAATTGGCGGCTAAAAACCGCTCTTGGACGTGTCAAAATATTTGTGTTTTAAATAGTAAGTCTCATTACTACTTTAATCTTTACTTGACATACATATAATTTTTAAAAAATATATATAGTATCTAAGAAAATTTGGAACCTACTAAAAGTTATTCGTCCTAGAATCGTATTACAAAACAAATTAACCCTTCCGATGTGAGGTAACCATTTTTGGTTAGACGCTTACAAACGCTAAGATTTGAGCTAATCAATTTTGGTTAGGGCGCTCCGAGCTGCGTAAAATGCGATTTATTACTCGAATTGCGATCCTTTCCGCATATTTAAAGTAACAGATATCGTAAAAGTCGAACGGACGAACTCTAATCGACGACAGTTAGGCAATAAATTATTTTTAATAATCAGTTTTGCGCCGTCGGCCGCCCGCGGCACTCGCGACCCGCGGTCTGGTCGAGTCGCCGAGCCGCCAACGCCGAAAGTGTCTGTGATTTTGTGATTTTCGTGTTATTATTGTGCTATTTCCTTCAAAACCGTAAGTGATTTGCATTCTATTGAAGATTTGCGAAAGAGAATTTCTAATTTGGGACAGCAAATCTGCTTTTTTTCACGTTTTATCGCGTAAAATAGTCTGACGTTAGCTTTGCAAAGAATGTTCGTTTCTCGTCCCGAATTATAACGATAAATCGCGAATTATGACGTAATATTCGTTTAATTCGCTTATGAAACAACTATTATTTGATTTACATCGTATATAATCACAAAATTGGCTACATTTTGCTCAATTCAACTTGATTTCTGATTTGACATCAGACATCGGAAATTCGGAGAATACATCGATTTTTTCTTGGCTGAGTAACTAAATGTTTTTGTATGCAAATAAGTAAAACAAAATATAAGTTTTGGTAAAGTATTTAATAAAGAACATAACTGTATTTACAGTTTTGGCATATTTTACGTATTTTGTGATAAAAACATCGAAATTATTTGAATAGGCGACTTTTTTTCAGTTCGTGAACATTGTAATATTTATTCAATATTATCTTAATTGTTTTACGAGATAATCTTACAATGTTTTATATTTCAAATTTCAATGCGATCATTTTACAGTTATTCTTTTTATGATCCGTCTAGTGGTTTACAAGTTATAGTCGTTTTACTCAAGTTCATTTACTTGCGCCGAATTTACAAGCGAAAATGTCGCGGGCGTAAGTGACAGCTGATTTTTTCTTCGCGATTGGAAGGGTTAAAGGCTTATTTAATAAAATAGTCAATAATTCTAATAGCTACCTACCTACTAAACACACTATAATTAAAATAGTCAGTTAAAAATTGAATAATCAAAGCAGAAGCCTAACAATTGAAATAGTCAATAAATCGAATATATACGTACTAAAAACTGTACATAGTAACATCCAAAGTAGTAAGTAAATTGTTAAATAATCAAACTAAAGCTAAATCTTACATTTAAATACTAAAAGTATTTTCTATATAAATTCAAATTGATACAATATTTGCAAAGTCATAGCCCTCGAATTTGGTCAGATTATAGAAAGGGTGGCTTATCAGCATCTCCCTAATATTTTTTTTTAAATTGTTTGTCCTCCAGTTGTTTGATAGTGGTAGGAAGTAACTTGTAGAATTTAATGCTAAGGTATAAGTAGCTCTTCTGTACTTTTGCCAGTCTTGTTCGGGGCACGCATAAAAGGGAATTACCGCGTGTATGGTGAGAGTGAATGTCCGCTCTAGTTGCGGTTTCTGTAGGTGATGTCTGGCATACATTAAGCACTGGTATATGAACGCCGAATACATGGTCATTATCTTTGCCTTACCGAAGTATGCTCTGCATGAGGTCCTGGGCGTTACCTGATACATGCTGCGCAGTGCTCTTTTTTGCAATGGAAGATTTTATTTGTGACAGACACACAAACACAACTGTAAGACATTTAACTTTTCACTAAAAATAGACAAATCGACTTACGTATGAAAACGTTGCTACTAAACAACATTAATACAATTTTTTTTTTTTTTTCATTTTATAAAATGATTCAATACAATACAATTGATTTTGCGAAGCAGATAAGATAACATTTGTGTGGATTTTATCACCCCACTAGATTGTATATCTGTTCTGGGGTGATAGTATTTAAGACTTTACTTTAATCATAGTCACTTCACTTTCTTTTTTTTTTTTTTCTTATTCATTCCGATCCTTTATTCATTCTTATAAATTTTAAGGTTTATTTAAATATATAAATGTGTATATAAATAAAGAACTAATATTAAATAAAGAAAATGAAAATATTTAAGTTTATAGATAAGGAAAATAAATAAATATATAGATTAATATATAACTAAATTGACCAATAAATTAAGTAGCCTAAAAAGGTTTCTTACTATGCACATATAAAATTGTGAATTTAATTAATTAATATAATATTATCAATTTATTTTAAACATAATCAACCGAAACATATTTCTTATCAAGTATCAGGTGACAGATATGGACCGAAGTTTGATCCCTCATATTATCGACCGATATCAGTACCTGAAGTTTTAGCAAAAATTTTGGAAAAAATAGTAATTACACAACTCTGTAATCACCTAGAAACCAATCACATGTCATCCGAAAACCAATACGGCTTCAGATCAAAATGGGAACACAAGATGCAGTACCAAAAATGTCGGAGCATATCACTAGGTATGTAGACGCCAAAAAAAGTGTATTACTGTACTTCCTAACCCCGCGCAAGCCCCCGACACAGTATCCCATGAAATGCTCCTAATGAAACTTGGGAAATATGGTATTACAGATATCGAACTAAACTGGATCCCGAATTGTAATAATATCTTAATTAGTAGCTTAATTAAGCAAGTATTGATATGTGTAAAGCTTTTGTAAAGCTAGTTAATATAAGTAAAATTTAAACAAGCTTTCATTACTAGTTACTTATTGACAAGACAATAGCCTCGGTAGGAACTTGGTTCACAATATTGTCCATTGTTTTCACTGGAGGCTGGGGCTCTTTATATCCATGGGGCCCTGGGCTGCAGCCCAAAAAGCTTTTATATGGATCCGGCCCTGGTTTAACATAACATACTTGACCATAGACATACGTTGTTTTTTTAACTTTACCGGCCCACCAACCGAGCAGGAGAAAAAGTATTGTGAAAGCTCTAAAAAAATACCATTTCGGAAGCCAGCTTTCGCGAGTAAAAATGGTGCGACCATTTTTTGGTCGATTGTGTAAATAAATACGAATAATATCATTTTTTAGTGAATTATCTTTTGTTACTTAGTAATTTTTAATTTTAGTCATGTATATTTTATATTTATACCAGATGACCCGGTGAACTTCGTACCACCTAAAATTGATTTGATTGTAACTCTTCATAAGCGTTTATTGATCCTAATCAACCTTCCAAATCCGATTAATTGATATCTATAATATGGCCGAATCTTGTACGGTTTGAGTTTCGTTTGGTGATTAAATGAAAGTTGTTTGTAATTAAAATAAATTCAATGTATTTAATTCAACAAAAACATTCTGGTAAACTATGTTTTTCGTTTTGTTTTCCGGCGCGTAAATAAACAAAAATGATGACTTTCTGGCCGATGGCAAACACGGGATGTACAGTCGTCCATGCGCGAAATACGGAAATTCCAAGTTAATTCTGAAAACTTCCAACACGCGTGATTTGTCATCGCGAAGGCTAGAGACACGGAGAATTGCAGCTGTTTTTAAAATCGAATGACAAATCCGTTGATTGATGTTGATTGTCGAGGTTGATTGATTTTACGCAGCATGATGATAACTGAGCATAATTTCTATTGCAAATGTGAGGTGGCAATCCAGACAACCCCAGCGAATTCAAACATCCTGTGGGAGAGTTGACTACCTCATCCTGGTTGATAATTGTATCTATCGATTGAAGGCAAACAACTGACCCTGAATTACATTTTGAATGGTTGCGTTGAGATCATCGACATATTTGCTTTTCACCGCTAATTGGCTCGTTCGGTCATCTAATTATGGTTTTTGAACTTCTGCGCTAGGAGGAACTCTATTGGCGAAAAACACGTCAATAGAGTTCCTCCTTCGATTCAGTCAACTGACAGAAATCAGTGGACAATGTGATAAATCCGGTCAGGATGTCAACTGCGACTTTCCCCTTACCAATGTACAAAAATTGCTTCGAAAGCACATCTGCATTTCGATTTTGTTGCAAAAACACTCGCATGATAGTCGTCAATCGGAGTGTCTTCACATGTCCCCACAAATTTGATGATTTTAAGCACGTGTTTAGTTCGTTGAACGTGGAATAACTGGAAGAGTCTGCCGCAAATCACCGGAAAACAGAATCATAGCTCCACCAAAAAAAAAATGTAGTCACGAAGGGCTTTCAACTTTGCATATTATCAATTTGCATATTATCTTATCATAAATCATATTCTTAGGCACCACTGCAAAGCAATTTCGGATTAACAGTTTCATCTTGTATTTCGGCCGAAATGATGGAATCATCTCACATCAGTGCGGTTTGCACTTGAAGTAGCTTGCCGCACATTTGGCTGACTTCGTCTACCTATGTTATCTCTTCTCCTCGACATTGCAATGGACACTGTAAAACGACACGGAATTGTTTTCACGTTCACTCAAATCGATCGAAATTTCCATGAGGTCTTTACAGTATTGAAATCCCCACACTAAGTCCAAATTCGTGGTTATGTCATTAAAAAAAAACGGTCGTGTCACCCGAGGACTTTCCTGTCAAGTAGACAGGAACGTAATTCATCTGAATATTAATATCATTAATACTACAACAACGACTTTTTCGACTTTTTTAACTTTTTCGACTTTTGCGACTTTTCCGGCTTTTTTGACTTTATCGACTTTTTTCACTTTCGCATTTTTTGACTTTTCGACTTTTTGAAATTTTACACATTGTACGGAATGAATAACAGTTATGGATAGCCCAGCATTCTGACATTTTGGAAAGTTAAAAAATTACGTATTTGTATTCGGAAAAACCCAGTATGTTGTAATGATAAAACTTAGAATTTTCTGAAGAATGTACATTTATTATAAGACTTTCCAACAATACGATCGCCGCGATAGCCATCTAGAAAGTGGCAAATGTTCCCAAAATGACCAATTTCGATTTTTTCGTTTTTCAGTTGTTTCTTTGAGTTTTTCCTAAATATTTTTTTTTGTAAACCCCCCCTGAATCAAGCCAAACAAAATAAAAGAAATATCATTCAAATCGGTCGAGTTATTTCCGAGATCCTGCGAGACTAACGCACGGCGATTCATTTTTATATATAAGATAATACTAGCTGTTGCCCGCGGTTTTGCTTAGCGTAAAGTTTCGAATCCATTTGGTAATTTTAGTAGGGTGGCGTTTATTAGCCTTTTTAGAACCTACCTTTAGATATATAGTGCAAGGCGTCCCCCCTTCAGATACAACTAGAGTTGTCAACTCATGTTTTTTCACTCAATTTAAAAAAAAATACGTGTGGCACTCTGGGACTGCCGCGGTAAAGCTATTGCATAGCATTTTTAACAACTTATGCAATTATAATTATTTACTTATTTTATTTTTTCTGATATCAGGTAACTGCGCTCTATCGGAAACGTTGAAATTATTCCGAATCATTTGCGGCTGCGGAAGCAAATGATTCGGAATAATTTAAACGTCTTCCGATAGAGCGGCGCGCACGAATTTTTTTTCGATAAAGCAAAAAAACAGATTATTCGAAAAAAATCGTAGATAAAAAGGTAGATAATTAAATTATCTTTAAAAAGGTTCAGGTTTCATAATTATACGCCAGATAGCATTTGCGTAGTAGGCTTTTCTATCTTTACATGAGGCTTATATTTTATTATTATATGCTGTATGATTTTAATACAATAAAATAAACAAGTAAATATATAGTAAACAAGCGGAAGCAAATGATTCGGAATAATTTAAACGTCTTCCGATAGAGCGCCGCGCACGAATTTTTTATTCGATAAAGCAAAGAAACCGGATTATTCGAAAAAATTCGCAGATAAAAAAATACGTGTGGCACTCGGGGACTGCCGCGGTAAAGCTATTGCATAGCATTTTTAAAAACTTATGCAATTAAAATTATAAATTTATTTTATTTATTTTATTTTTTCTGATATCAGATAACTGCGCTCTATAGGAAAACGTTCAAATTATTCCGAATCATTTGCGGCTGCGTGCGGTAGCAAATGATTCGGAATAATTTAAACGTCTTCCGATAGAGCGCCGCGCATGAATTTTTTATTCGATAAAGCATAAAAAACGGATTTTTCGAAAAAAATCGTAGATAAAAAGATAGATAATTAAATTATCTTTAAAATGGTGCAGGTTTTATAATAATACGCCAGATAGTATTTGCGTGGTAGTCGTTTATGTGTTCGGTTAGACCTAATTTCACAAATTAATTACACTATGTAATATAAACAAAATCTAAAATATTCAAAGCTAAGAATATTTGGAAAATGTTTTTGTTTAACATATATTTTTTTCGAATCGTAAGCAGTACTCGTTTAGACGTAATTATCAGTTTAAAATAAGTAATTTTCGTTAAGAAATTTCTTCATTCGGTCGCCGCGCTGGCCTAGGCCTGCGATAAAAGCTATGCAATAGCTTAAAAGACAGATAATTAAATTATCTTTAAAATGGTGCAGGTTTCATAATAATACGCCAGATAGTATTTGCGTAGTAGTCGTTTTTGTGTTCGATTAGACCTAATTTCAAAAAATAATTACACTATGTAATATAAACAAAATCTAAAATCTTCAAAACTAAGAATATTAGGAAAATGTTCTTGTTTAACATATATTTTTTTCGATTCGTAAGCGGTACTCGTTTAGACGTAATTATCAGGTTAAAATGATAAATTTTCGTTAAGAAATTTCTTCATTCGGTCGCCGCGCTGGCCTAGGCCCGCGATAAAAGCTATGCAATAGCTTTAAAAACGCCCGCCATTACAGAAAGTGAACTATTGTATTTATAATTATATTTAATACGGTTTCTAATGAAATATTTTTCATGATATATTTATAGATATATATATTTCAGGGTTGAAATCAATCAGACGTTTTATTTGACACTAAATACAATATATTTATGTTTATTAATTGACATTTAGACATTTATACAATTACTAACTCAAGAATCTTACTATTGCAAAAAAGAGCACTGCCCAGCATGTATCAGCTAACGCCCAGGGCCTCATGCAGAGCATACTTCAGTAAGGCAAAGATAATGACCATGTATTCGGCGTTCATTTACCAGTGCTTAATGTATGCCAGACAGCACCTAACAGAAACCGCAACTAGAGCGGACATTCACTCTCACCATACACGCGGTAATTCCCTTTTATGCGTGCCCCGAACAAGACTGGCAAAATATACATAAGAGCTACTTATACCTTAGCATTAAATTCTACAATTTACTCCCTACCACTATCAAACAACTGGAGGACAAACAATTTAAAAAAACATCAAGGAGATGTTGATAGGCCACCCTTTCTATAATCTGACCGAATTCGAGGGCCATGACTTTGCAAATATAGTACCAATTTGAATGATAATTATATATGAATTTTAATATTTAAATGTAAGATTTAGCTTTAGTTTGTTTATTTAACAATTTACTTACTACTTTCGATGTTACTATGTAGAGTTTTTAGTACGTATATATTCGATTTATTGACTATTTCAATTGTTAGGCTTCTGCTTTGATTATTCAACTTTTTAACTGACTATTTTAATTATTGTGTGTTTAGTAGGTAGGCAGCTATTAGAATTATTGACTATTTTATTAAATAAGCCTTTAATTTGTTTTATAATATGATTCTACGACGAATAACTTTTAGTTGGTTCCAAAGACTATGGAACCAGCTCCCGCCAGACATCAGAAACGCACCAACGGTTTCTACCTTTCAAGTGTCTCTGAAGAAGCATTTAATGACCCTAAATTCCTAGTTATCCTAGGTCTCATCCCATCCTCTCCTATCCTTCGCTCCTTGCGAATTATTCCAAATCCTAATTTTATTTTTAAAAATGGCATTTTTGTTACTTGATTAATTTTTGTTATGTAATAAGTTTTTCTTATATTTTTCTTGTTTTGTTAATTTTTAATTTATCTCTTGGCACCTAAATTTTTACACTTCTACGAAGGTTGGCTGTAAGAAATTGTATTTTAGGCAATAAGTCCGCCTTTTGTATGTTTTTGTTTAATGTGCAATAAAGAATCTCTATCTATCTATCTATCTATCTATCTAAAGTTTCTTAGACACTATATATATATTTTTAAATTAATATATGTATGTTAAGCAAAGATTAAAGTAGTAATGATACTTAATACTTATTTTGACACGCCCAAGAGCGGTTTTTAGCTGCCAATTGGACACGACGTAAATGTAATATAATGTATTTGGACAGTTAGTATTTAATATTAGGTCAAAAAGCATAAACAGATGAACCTTGAACAAATTACATTTCTTTTTGGTCAGGCAGTCTTGTAAAAATATATTCAAAGTCTCCGCGCTAAGAAAGTACAGTGTGGATCCCTCTTAAGGGCACGTCGCGCCACCGTTCACAGTTCATTAAAATTACGATCTGAAGCGATCGTGTTTGTTGAACTTTAATAAGCGGGCCTAAAACGGCTCCATATATCCTCTCACCTGGCTCAGCAATAACAGACACATAAAATCCTTTACTGTATGGGCGACTAAGAAATAAACGGCTTATAAAGCAATCGTCCTCAAAGTCTCTACGACTTGTTGGCAAATTAATTGCTTTAATTACATTACATTACATTACATTCGTGCCCAATTGGCGAATTTACCTCTCTTGGACGTGTCACCATATACTATAGGTTGTAATATAAAAGTTCTGTAAGTAACCTGTAAGTAATTGGGTCATTACCTATGTAATTCCCTTGCTGAGTTGGCCACGAAGACCCATTCGTATTTTAAAAAGAGAAATGGGCCAAGAATAGAGCCTTGTTGGACACCCATGGTGACCATAGATCCTGGTGATCTTTTACCGTTTACATGAACCTTCCGAATTCTATTTCCCAAGTAAGAAGTAAGACGATCAAGAGCCTTGTTCCTAATGCTATATATTTTTTATACAAAGTTTATGGCCTTTAGTTTCCCTTATGGAACAGCAACGTCATAGGTAAGGACCCAATAATACAAGCCTTTTGTATTATACTATATTGATAGGCATTCAACTATTTTGAAGACAAATAGAAAATCTAACGTGTTCAGTATTAAAACTGAATAAAATAATTGTTATAATCAGATCACATAAACAACATTTTTAAGCAATTGCAGAGCTTTTATCGCGGGCCTAGGCCAGCGCGGCGACCGAATGAAGAAATTTCTTAACGAAAATTCATGATTTTAAACTGATAATTACGTCTAAACGAGTACTGCTTACGATTCGAAAAAAATATATGTTAAACAAGAACATTTTTCTAATATTCTTAGCTTTGAATAATTTAGATTTTGTTTATATTACATAGTGTAAATAATTTGTGAAATTAGGTCTAACCAAACACAAAAACGACTACCACGCATATACTCTCTGGCGTATTATTATGAAACCTGCACCATTTTAAAGATAATTTAATTATCTATCTTTTTATCTACGATATTTTTCGAATAATCCAGTTTTTTTGCTTAATCGAATAAAAAATTCGTGCGCGGCACTCTATCGGAAGACGTTTCAATTATTCCGAATCATTTGCTACCGCAGCCGCAAATGATTCGGAATAATTTCAACGTTTTCTGATAGAGCGCAGTTATCTGATATCAGAAAAAATAAAATAAATAAATAATTATAATTGCATAAGTTGTTAAAAATGCTATGCAATAGCTTTACAGCGGCAGTCCCCGAGTGCCACACGTATTTTTTTTTAAAAATCGGTTGTGTCACCCCAAGACTTTCCCGGTAAGTACCCAAGGACTGTTTCATCAAAATATTACAACACTGTTAATCAAATCACACCAAAGTAATTATGTACAGTGATGAAATAGGTAAAAATATGGGCTAATTAATGTTAAAAACATCCGGAGAAGTGGTAGCTAATCATTGCTTTCCCGGTGCCAGTTTTACTCAAATATTAGAAAAAATTGTTAATAGTTGTTATAGTCCTGACAATACTTTAATTAATTTTATTGGGAGAAGGGGAAACGCAAATATACATGTATTAATAAAATATTTTTGAATTATTGGCACAGTTAAATGTGAAAAAAATTGTCCTATTTGCTTTTCCTTATAGTAAATTGTTGCCCGAAATGGAAAATATGTCTAGATATAAACTAAATAATAAATTACATAATACGTTGACATTGTATGATGACAAATTCCAAATGTTTGACAAAAATACTTTTAATAAGTATTTTTACTCTTTCACAATAGATAATGTTTATCTTTCAAATTTTTGCAAAAAACAGTTAGCAAATGGGCTATCATATTGTTTGAACTACTCAGGCAAAACATCGGCAAACACCACTGCTACTAATGAGCAGTTAAACGATTTGACATTAAGTAATGACAATTCAGAATATGTTGCATATTCTTTAAATTAGACTTTAAGACAATAGAGCGAAACTCTGGCTATGTAATTAATGAAAATGAAAACTTAAGTAGCAATAATGATAATTTAATACAATTGTCTTCAGAGAAAATTGATAATATAAATAATCTGATAATAATCAATAGTTATTACTCAAGAAAATATGCCAAAAAATTGTATAAATCTGGTGCATCAGAATATTCAGGGGATAATAGGCAAAGAGCTAGAATTAGAATTGTTCTTGAACTGTAATCATATCGACATTCTATGTATATCAGAATCATGGCTCAAAAGCCATCAGATCATTTTCAGTTCCAATAACCATCAGATTGCCAGCTCATTTAACAGAGTTCGGTTGATACGTGGTGGCTCTTTAATAATTACAAAGAAATGCTCGAAATTGAAAGAAAGACGTGATATTGTGAGCCTCTCTGTCGAACGAGTTTTAGAGATTGCATGCATAGAATTGGAGGAAACCATTGTTATGAGTGTACTATACAAACCACCATGTGCGCCTTATGAAGCTTTTTATAAAATTATGGAAATGCCTTATTCAAAATAACCAATAGTCCTAAAACAATTGTTATTTGTGGAGACTTTAACATCAATATATTAGAAAAAAAATCCTTGACATGTAACTTTTTAAATTTATTTAGATCATTTAACTTATATAATGTTTTTCTTGAACCTACGAGGATAACTGCCTCAAGTGCTACTTGTATAGATAATATATTCACAAACATAAAACCCAATTATAAATCACTAATTAATATTTCGCACTCTGATCACAGCGGTCACTTAGTATCATTTCCTAAGAAAAGCAGTAGGGTTCTAAGAAAAAATATTAGTTTTATTCCAATTACTGAGTGTCGTCTAGGGGAATTTAAATCTAGCTTAATTAGCGAATTACAAAGGTTTCCAATTCATGACAATCCTGACCAACTTTATGACTCATTCTTTGAATTAATTAGAGTTGAATTTAATAGAATCTTCATACCTAAAACGAAATCGATCAGTGATCGCTTATGCTTTAGTGATTAGGCAACTGTTGGTATTTACAAAAGTCGTAATAAATTGTATGAACTGTATAACGAAAAAACCTATAATCACAGTGCGACTTTTAAGAACTATGTAAATAACTATTCCAAAATATTCAAACGAGCCTGTTCCACTGCTAAGTCAATTTATTTGAAGAATAAGATCAAAAACTCTACAAACAAAATTAAAGCTACATGGAATATTATTAATAATGAAACAAATAGGGTTATAGCTCGCAAAAGGGACTTTCATTTAAAGATAAATAATTTAAACATTAAAGCGGATATGGAAGTTGCGACTGAGTTTGAGCGATTTTTTACGAATATATCGTTAATAACGACTAACGCCCTCAAGTCGTCTTCCATTTCAGCTGAGATGCTACTTAAAGAAAGCGTTTCCGCATGTGTTAACGACTTCGCTTTCACTATTGTTAACTGCAATGATATAATAGGTAAATGCCTTTAAAACAATTGAGATAAAGAAAACTATGGACCTTTGGGGATATTCTGTAAAAACTATTTCATACATCATAGAAATAATCGCACCTTATCTAGCATATATATTCAATTGTTGTGTTACTTCTGGAGTGTTTCCTGATCTGATGAAACATAGTAAAGTTATACCATTATTTAAATCTGGCGATACTTCTGATCCCTCGAATTTTCGTCCAGTTTCCGTACTTCCCACTTTGAGCAAAATTTTCGAAAAAAATTAATTCTTAGACAATTGCACACTCATTTTAACATATATAATTTACTTCATAAGAAACAGTTTGGATTTACGAAGGGTTGCTCAACCATAGATGCGGGAACCGAACTATTGACAGGTATATTAAATGCCTGGGAAGAGTCACAAGACGCATTAGGCATCTTCTGTGACTTGTCTAAGGCATTTGATTGTGTACACCATGATACACTAGTTAGGAAATTACATCACTATGGCATTAGGAACAAGGCTCTTGATCTTCTTACTTCTTACTTGGGAAATAGAATTGATGTAAACGGTAAAAGATCACCGGGATCAATGGTCACCATGGGTGTCCCACAAGGCTCCATTCTTGGCCCATTTCTCTTCTTAATATACATACATCAATGATTTACCCGTTCATATAAGGAATAATCACGAAATTGTATTGTTTGCTGATGTTACTTCTTTGACGTTTAAAATTAGCCGACAATTGTACAATTATGACGAAGTTAACAATGCACTCTCAAAAGTTGTCCATTGGTTTAATGTAAATAATCTACTATTAAATGAAAAAAAAACCAAAGTGATTAAATTTCCTACACCTAATGTTAACCCTTTCTATTTGAGCTAACCATTCTTGGTTAAACGCTTACAAATGCAGGTACAAACCAATGTAGAAATAAATGGAACTAGACTGGAGCCTGTTGCTTCAACTGTGTTTCTAGGGATAACAATTGACTCCAAATTACAATGGGGCCCACAAATTGAGAAAATGTCAGGAAAACTTAGCTCTGCGGCATACGCAGTTAAAACAATAAAGCGGCTGACTGATGTAGATACAGCAAGAATAGTATACTTTAGTTACTCTCATAGCATTATGTCCTATGGGATTCTTCTCTGGGGAAGCTGTGCAGACATCAATAACATCTTTATACTACAGAAACGTGCTGTAAGAGCTATATATAAACTTGGTCCTCGAGTTTCACTTAGAGAAAAATTCAAAGAGATAAATATTCTTACTGTTGCATCACAATATATATACGAAAATCTGTTGTATGTCCACAAGAATATTGACAAGTTTAAAAAAAAGCGCCACTCATAGTGTTAATACTAGACATAAGCATCACCTTGTTGTACGTTCTACTCGTCTCCACAAAATAAGCAATTCTTTTTTGGGACAATGTATACGCTTCCATAACAAACTTTCTCATACTATTAGAGAACTATCTGTAAATAAGTTTAAAGCTACCATCAAAGCAAAATTGTATAAAAAAGCATACTATACAATATCTGATTTTGTAAATGACAAAACGGCTTGGGAGTAAGGCTTGGACGCATCATAAGAACATAAATTAAAAATAATATTTAATTGTCTCTATATGAATAAAGAACATTTTGATTTTGATTTTGTACGATATTATATGACAGATAGATTATTTTTCAAACGTACGAGATCCTCCGAAAGTACGTTATTCAGCGGCTCCCTATGAACTTGCCCCGACTCGACATCGTTCAGCTAAAATTGCAATTTCAAGAGGTCGGTTTGTATAACAGCTTTCATTTCTATCGTAAATATAAAACTCTAAATCTAATCAGTTACTTTCGTTGACAATTTTTTTTCACATATTTCTTTAGCGTCCATGCAGCTAGACTATACAATCAGCTCCCGTCCAAAATCAGAAACCCTCGAAAGGTTTCTACTTTTCAAATATCTCTTAAATAGCATTTCATGTCTCTAAATTCCTAGGTATTTATCCTAAGTATTATCCCATCCTCTTTTGTTTCCACTCCTGGCGAATAATCTGTGAAAACTATTAAATTCATTACAAAAAATGGATTTTTTGTAATTCACTTTATTTTTGTTAAGGTTTGTTTTTTAAACTACAACTGACACTTAAATTCTTTCTTTTCATAACGGTTGGCTGTAATATATTGTAATAATCAACTATAAACTACTACCATCGCTTTATGACGATACTCTTATTATTATCATTTATCGTCGTTTATCCGCTATAATTGTTCTTGCATTTTTTCTACTGTATGTGAAACCTCTTTATGAATAGTCTTTCTATAAGATATCAGAATGTTCGAGGTTTGCGTACGAAGACTAATATATTTAAAAACAACATTCTATGCAACGATTATGACCTAATAATGGCTACCGAAAGTTGGCTTCTGGATGGCATCTTGGACGCGGAGGTCTTGGACTCACGCTATGGCCCTCTGAGGAGGGATAGGGACCCCGACACCACGGGTAAGAAACGCGGCGGAGGTGTTCTCGTAGGAGTACGAAGGGAGTTAAACGCTTTCAGCAGGGACGATTGGAGCCCGACGAATGCTGAATGGTTCTGGTTTACCATTCCGTCCACATCGCTCATAGCAGACACAGATTTGCATATCGCATGTGTCTATATCACTGGCGAGGAACACGATAGATTAGTGCAGGAGTTTGTAGAATTAATTTGTGATCTCGTTCAAAACCATCCCGCAGACAAATTCTTAGTGGTAGGGGATTTTTATCTCCCAGCGTTGACATGGAGAGATGATGACGATGATAATTACACTAACGCCGGTACTATCGGTTCTATTTTTCTTGATCATGTAGCCTTCGCTGGTCTTATTCAATTTAATCATATAGCAAATGCAACAAATAGAATCTTGGACTTAGCTCTTGCGAATTTTGACATAGAAATTGAACGAGCCTTAAATCCTTTAGTGAAAGAAGATGCTCATCACCCGTCATTTGACATTTTCGTTCCGAACCTTAGATACAAACCTCTTATAACTCAAGCTATCTCTCGAAATAACTTCTCAAAGGCGGATTATCCATCTCTCAATTACTATTTATCACTTATCGACTGGGACAATGTTTTATTGACAGATAACTTAGACAACGCTATTGGTGTATTCTATACTACAATTGGCGCAGGGATCGATTTACATGTTCCGAGGCAAAAAGTGATATCTAGTAAATATCCAAAGTGGTTCTCGCCAGCTCTAATCAATATTATAAAAGAGAAGATTAAATACCACCGAAAGTGGAGGCGGTACGGGAATCCGCTCGATTATGATGCCTTTTCCTTGCTACGATCGCGACAGAAATCCATGCAGAAAACATGTTATCACTCTTATATTGCAAACAGCGAGAATAGTATAACCAAGAATCCAAAGCAATTTTGGGCATATGTAAAGGGTATTAAAAAAGATCACGCTCTGCCTAGCCGTATGAAACTCAACGGTGTCTTTGCAACGGAGGGCCAAGCGATTAGCGAAAGCTTTGCCGATTATTTTAAATCGACATACATCACCGGGCAACCTGTCAATGTAATGCCGGTTAGTGACAATCTAGATACAATTTGTGGTTTAAGTAATATCCAAATCATC
The DNA here is from genome assembly GCA_944548615.1 of Micropterix aruncella. Lineage (NCBI taxonomy): Eukaryota > Metazoa > Arthropoda > Insecta > Lepidoptera > Micropterigidae > Micropterix > Micropterix aruncella. The sequence continues at coordinate 20,603,927 of OX155974.1, read as the reverse complement.
GAATCTCAAGTCCTAAAGTATCTTATGAATTTAGACCGTAATAAAGGACCTGGTAGCGATGGTATACCACCTATTTTTGCCATCAACTGTGCGAAGGAACTTTCCCGGCCACTAACATTGCTCTTTCGACGCTCTATAAATGAGGGCGTATTTCCTTCTGCTTGGAAAGAAGCCATCGTCGTACCGGTACATAAAGGAGGCGCCAAAAACTGCGTAGAAAACTATAGGCCTATTTCAATATTGCCAGTTTTTAGCAAGCTCTTGGAATAGGTTGTTTACGACCAGCTATATCAAGCTCTCGCTAGCTCGTTCACAGAGCACCAACACGGGTTTCTTAAAAATCGGTCGGTTGTTACAAACCTCGCTCATTTTACTGATTATACTTTGGGACGTATGGATCGGCGTATTCAGGTGGACGCGATATATACTGACTTCTCAAAGGCCTTTGATCGTGTCAATCATGTTGAGCTAATAGCTCGTCTGACGACTATGGGCATACATGGAGATCTGTTAATGTGGATAGCATCCTACGTTTTCAAGCGAAGGCAGGCCGTTGTCGTTGGTGGATTTAGATCTAGTTTCTTTGGCATTGAGTCTGGTGTTCCACAGGGATCCCATTTAGGGCCTTTGCTTTTTAATGTTTATATTAACGACATCGGTACTTGCTTTAATCACTGCGACTATCTCCTTTACGCAGATGATTTGAAAATCTTGATGGGAGTGAAGAACCATGGCGACTGTCAACTGATCCAGGAAGATCTGAATCGTTTCACTCGTTTTTGTGAACAGCGTAAACTTTCTTTAAATGTAGCTAAGTGCCATAAAATCTCATTTTCGCGAAATGTCAATATTATTAACTTTAAATATACAATTGGCAATGATGAAATTCTGGAAGTAGATCGAGTGCGTGATCTAGGAGTCATCTTAGATCGCAAGCTTTTAATGGATAAGCACATTGATTCAGTCGTCAACAGGGCTTACAGCACCCTCGGTTTTATTATGAGAGTTTGTAGACCTCTTAAAAACACTCATTCTTTGACAACGGTTTATATTGCATACGTACGCAGCCTGCTTGAATTTGCTTCTAATATTTGGTCTCCACAGTATGCTACATACAAGCTGAGGATTGAGCGTATTCAAAAACGATTTATACGTCATATAAATTACCGCTTATTTTCCAACGGCTTGTCGTACGCTGAAGGTCTGCAACGCTACGGTTTAGAGACATTAGAGGACCGGCGAGTAGTATCAGATATGTCGTTTCTACATAAAATTGTTCATACTGGGTTGGACAGTTCATACCTCCTGAGTAGGGTGAGCATACGAGCGCCTTCCGACTCGCACGTGCTCACTCAACTTTTTACGTACCAAGGTTCACTAACTATGGTTCCAATTCGTTATTGCCGCGCGTTATGCATGCATACAATGTATGCTTTAACGATATTGACATATTTAACCATCAGAATAGTCGATCCGTTGTTAAGGAGGTACGTGAAAAGCTGATTATCAGATCGGATTGAATTAGCATGCACAAGCACTCACAAGCACATTCGCACTACAGATACACACACCCACATACACATACATACCCGCACACACACATACAAACACACACATACACACACTCACACATACACGCTCTCCATCACACAAACACACACTAACATCCATACACTCGCACCTAGCGATTTTAACTGTTACTTTTAAATTCTTTTTGGTTTTATTTATTTTGTATTGTTTAGCATATTTTGTAATCCTTATATAGCAAATAATTTAAAACATCATTGGCTTTGTTACTGCTATATATATATTATGCTTATACGTATTTTTTATGCTGTATGTTTTTAAGAAAAATAAAATAAAATAAAAAATACTAGCTGACCCGTGCCCACTTCGTTGGGCGGTAAAACTTTTTACTTGTGATGAAATTATGAGTGTGATTTGGTTAGTACCTACTGAGTGCTATGATTTATTTCCTGACTGCCAAAAGAAGGGTTATATTTTTACTGCATATGTAGGTATGTATGTATTTGCATTTCAATTTGTCTATTTACCGTTATTTGTAAGTGTCTTCTTGTGAGTATCTTATTTGTGAGTGTCTTATCTCTTTAACCATTTATGCAGTAAAAGCGAAATTATATGCAGTAAAAGGGAAAAGTCTTTTGTTTTAAACGCTTGAGACGATAAATTTACTTATTTTGATAATAATTCATAATTGTTGATAATATGACCAATAAACATGACCTAACGATTTAAATTATTTTTTTAATATAAAATACTACCGTTTGTTACTTAAATATAAAAGTTAAACATATGCTCTCGCTGACTTTTTTGTAGGCATTATCAAGCTCTACAGCTTTTCTCTAGAAGTTAATCATATATCTCTCATCGTTAAGGCAGCGTTCGTTAGAAACATTTTCGTCCGACCATTTTGTCCGACTTACTTTGGAAATCCGACTACCACGAAAAAGTCTTTTCATTTTTTGGATTAATATATAGCCTATGATACTCACAAATAACGTGGCTTTCTATTGGTAAAAGAATTATCAAAATCGGCTCAGTAGATCCAGAGATTACTTTCTACAACGTCATATACATAATATTAGTATAGATAAAGGATAAGTTTGCATGTTAAATGTTTCGTTTAAATATGTGAAATAAATGAAATCATTCTGTCCACCTATCGACGATTAAATATTGAGTTTGAATATTTGACATAGAAAAATATATTGTCGTAAAAATCTCTTTATTTTGTGAAAGTGGCTGCTGATTATATAATTCACATGTACCTATATAAATATATAATTTGTAAGAAGAAACACTATTTTATACACAATAATGAAATTTCAACACTGGCAGTCACCCAAATGACCCAAAGACAACTTCGAGAAAAGTGACAGCTGTCAACAACTCTTATTTCTTTGCGAGCTCCACCTCAGTGCAGTTTCAATCATTTACCGTAGAACAGTCGCTTTCTTTATACAAACATGAGTGATCTAATAGTGGACGACTACAGAAACGTGACTGCCAAGATTGAAGAAAATGTTTTCATTAAAAATGAGGTTTACGATTCCGATGATTCAGATTCAAATATTCCTCTGAGCCACTTCGTACCGAATGAGCGAGGTAACGTGGTCGAATTCTACAAAGAAGAACATCATTTCATAAAACCAGAGCCAATCGAAGGTGGAATATCTGGAAGCAGGAATATTGGCGATTGCGGATCTAGTTTTGAAAATGTTTTCATTAAAAATGAGGGTTACGATTCCGATGATTCAGATTCAAATATTCCTCTGAGCCACTTCGTACCGAATAAGCGAGGTAACGTGGTCGAATTCTACAAAGAAGAACATCATTTCATAAAACCGGAGCCAATCGAAGGTGGAATATCTGGAAGCAGGAAAATTGGCGATAGCGGATCTAGTTTTGAACGTGTAAAATCGCATGTTTGTCTGAAGTGCGATAGGTCTTTCTACTTAAAGGGTGGTTTGAATCGACATATTAAGAGCGTTCATGATAAATTGAAGAAACACTCATGTGGAGAATGCGATCGTGCGTTTGCAGAGCAAGGGAGTTTGAAAGGACACATAGAAGCAGTTCACAGGAAATTAAAGAAATACTCGTGTGACGAGTGCGATCGGGCCTTTACAAAGCCGCAGGTTTTGAAAAAACACTTAAATGCTGTTCACAGGAAATTGAAGAAATTTATATGTGGAGAGTGCGTCTGTGCTTTTTCAACGAAAGAGAGTTTGAAAGTACATGTGATTGCTGTTCACATGAAATTGAAGGATTACGCGTGTGGGGAATGTACTCGTTCATTTGCCAGGAAACATGATTTGAGAAGGCATTTAGCTGTCGTTCATGAGAAATTGAAGAATTCTTAAGACTGCGCCGACCATAATTCACGTGCCCTAAATAGGTATTTAACGCAGCACACCGGTTGGCGCCAATCGTCGCGACGATATGGCGCGTCGAATATCGTCGCCTAAACAAAAGTACAGTGTAAGTCAAAATTAGATATTTTACAGAAAAAGCAGAAAACTGAGTCATTGTTAACTATTTCGTCTTATATTATATTTATATTTAACTATATCACAGTAATTTATATAAACGATATCATAATTATTTGAATACAGGTCTCTGATTGTGCGGTTATGAGGCGGGGCCGTCCACATATTACGTAATCACGTTTTTGGGATTTTCTACCCCCCCCCCCCCTCCCACATGTTTACAGACGTAATCTGCGGCCTTACCCCCCCCCCCCCCCAAGATTACGTAATCAACCGAATTTGTGTAAAATGTGAAAATTCGTGAACGTGAAAAAAGTAGATAAGATATTTCACTCCAACCATCGTTTCAAGCTTTGGATATTAGAAGACTTTTTGTACAGGAGATTATATAAATTCAACATGGAAACCAAGTTAAAACTTATCTGAAAGTTTTTTTCATATAGGCCTTTGTTACTAAGAAAAAAAAACTTGAAGAACTGAATTTTAAAAATAAAACCCGCTTTTTGTCGGTAACCTTGACCTCAACAAAAAAAGTCATGTATAACTTTAAACTCAATTTCTCATATTGAACAATATTCGGTACACTAAATCATCAAAATAAAAAAAAAACTGTTTAATTTTTAAAAAGTAGATACGATATTTCACACCAACTATCGTTTCACGCTTTGGATATTAGAAGACTTTTTGGACAGGAGATTATTAGATTATTTGGACAGGAGATACGTAACATTTGAAACCCTTCCAGAGAGTAACTCCCTTTATTGAGGGTGTATTTACAGGACTGGCAATGAATCTCTTATGGTTTACGTGCTAAGTTCATTTAGTTGTTTTGGACTACCCCGAACATCCTAATATATTATAAATACATACAAGAAAGTAATTTGTTTTGTTTGTTTGTTTGTTTGTACTCTTTATTGTGAAATTTCACAATGGGCGGGTTTATTATCATACGACAATCTCTTACAACCAACCCTAATATGAAGTGTTTATATGTATGTGTACATGTAACATGTGTGTAAGTGTGTGTCTTGTTATGGCATTCGGCCGACAGAATTGAAAATGAAATTCCGTTAGTTTTATCCCAATGGAAAATAGTGACCCAGCCGGGAATCGAACCCGGATCCTTACAATGTAAGATCAGGTGACCTAACCTAACACTTGGGCCGAAGTTTACCAACCCCTTCGTTTTTCATTTTTCATTTAAGTACTGTCAAATATTACTATGTATCACACATCAATATCGAAAATCCATCGATATCGATAGTGAGGCGTGGCCGGGGATAGCGATCTCTATATCTTGTGCGAGGGAGAAAAGTGATGTGCTGTCGTGCTCGCACGTTTTACGACCCGGAATGTCAGGAGCGATTGCGACCACTATAGTGCCAAAAGATTATCTTCTAGCCCGGGCATCAAAAAAGACTTGAAAAAGACTTAACACAATGCACAAGACAGTAGAAGGATCAGTAAAATAACAGCAAAAGAGTCAGTTTTTCTTTATTGTATACGTTATTATGAATCATTGAGGAGGAAATAACGGTATCCATTGCCTTAAACGCTTACACTTTATTTGTGATGCATATTTAAAAGCAACAATATATAAAATCCGTAAAATAAGAATTTTAAGCAATATGAAGTCACACGAAATCACTGATCAATGAGAGCGTTTAAGTCCGGATAGGAAACCTCCAAAAAACAACCGGAGGTACCGTAATTATAATATTATCTTTAATAATATCCTAATTTACATAAGTATAATCATATACATAAAAAAAATATGATGACTCAGATGAAAAACACCGTCCAGAAATCTGCATGGCCATGCACCTCGCCCGAGTGGTATGTCAGTAGGTACATGGAAAAAATGTGAAAAAGAATGTTAAAAACAGAAAATATCGAAATAACATATTGCGGCGCCAGTTAAGATATTCGTAAGAATTTATAATCTGGTATCTCTCTGGGGTATCTAATGTGGTATCTCTTTGACTTTGTAGATACCCAGAAAAATGTAATTTACAAAAAAGTGATGACTTCAGATTTTATTTATTTTGATTAGGAATTAAATCAAAACAATGAAATTCTGCATCGTAGAACAAAATATTAGGAAATTTTCTACAAGATTAATATTTTTTATAATATTTAAATGCATGCGGGAGGCCCATAAATTTGATCGCAAAATGTCAGTTTATTACTATTTGAGAGAGGTAGTCGCCTTAGATGATACCTGGAAAAGACCATATCTGAAGAATTTTAGTTTTATGAATTTTTAGAAAAATATAGGCATTATTATAAAAAAAGTTACAATTTACAATTTGGACAAAAAAGTTGCTCATTGCCTTGAACTGGCTTTAAACTGATTTAGAAAATTTTCACATTGTTAAACATTTTTATTGTTACTAGTTTTTTTTGGTTTCGTAATCTTAACGGATTTTGTTTCCAATATTTTCCGTTTATTATTTTTTAATATCTCTTTTTTTTTTAATGCTTCCAAAATATAGGCAGGTTCCTTTATGTCCATTTGCCTATCCAGTCTTGAATCTATAATTTCTGGTAGCAAACAGTCAAAGTAAAATATTTTCAGTTTTATTTCCATCTCACTCCAAAAGCCTTCATCTTCGTTTATGACTTCCACCTTCATGTCTACGTCCGTCCAAACAGCAAATACACAAATTTTTCTTTGAGTGGCGTGTATTTGTCCTTGGGCTTGAAAATACCAATCGTGTTTTTTATTTACATTGGTATTGCCATCTTTGTCTATTTTCCAGAAAGTAATTTTTTTCTCTCTGATGGCATCATTAATACTCATTCCTCTAGCTGAGTACGGACATTTTATTTCTACAATTTTGTCCTCTTGCAAAAGTCCATCCGGACTCGCACCTAAAAATGGTAGATCCAGGTCAATAAATAATCCACATGGATTTATAGGACTTTGAAGATAGCAAGATAGTTGATCACGTGCCAGATGTTCATGGTTTTGTCCATGTTGTATAGACTTCACATGATTTAAATTGTTTTCAGTCAGTATATTTTTTACCAAAGGTCCGCATTTAATAAGTCCTCGTTTGCAAACTTTTCCAAATATAGATGCAGTTAGCCGAAGTTTTCGCTCCTGGCGCCATTCTATGGATTCTGCCTGCAAAATAGTTCTTCTTTCTAGTAAGTGGCGATCTTCCTTAGTCAAAGTTATGCATTTCAAATGCTCGATTTTGGCAAACTCATAATCCGCCTTTTCCAGGTCAGGTTTTTCACAAGACTCTCCGTAATTTTTGTCCTCATGACTAATAACAGGCTTCTTACAATGAAACGATTTTATTATTTTGCGTTTTGCTGATGTCAATCTTTTGATATTTCTGTTGGTTTCAAGTCGTTTAATAAGTTTGTTTGGACTTCGCAGAAAAATATTTTTGCTTAGGTAAGTCTCTGGCTTTCTTGAATTGAAGGACACTACTGCTGCGGCACATCTACCTCCATAAGATTGCCTGCCTGAGTAATTTATTCGTTTTCCACCGACGAACTTTGCAATTACACTATTAAAAATTTCAGCTATATTACTATTAACATTATGCATCAGGCTTGGCGCGTTATTCACCAGTCTGGAAATAAACTTCAATATGGCTGAAAATATAAAACCACCCTCTTGACTTTTCATTATTGGAACTAGGTTTTCTTCTACGGATTCTACGTTTTCGGTTTGCTTTTCACAATAGTAAGATTTGCATAAGCTGTGATTGCCAAATACGTGGTGTGGTGAATTCAACAAATCTTGCTTCAACTGTAGAACTTTTTGTTGAAAAGTTTTGCTACCTTCAGAATTAAGATGTTTTACAGCACCAGTTGCAGAACGCCTTAAGCGCAATATGTTATTCTTAACAACTTTTCTATATTTCAATGGATAGTTTGTATTTCTGGTCAGTTCATCTAACTTTGTGCAGTAATTTCGTAGTAAATGATTAGTGCATTCTATTTTTTCCACGAGTAAATTTCCATACGGTTTCGATTTTTCTATGTTTCTATGTGTACTTGAATCACCGTCAGCTATCAATCTAGAGTAAATCAGTTTGTGAGTGTTCAATGATGTTTTGAAACCTTCAACCAAAGCTGTCGATTCCATTGCGCTAGATGAACCTGTATAGTTTTTGAAACATATGTGATCTGGAACTGTGTGTTTTCTGTTTTCAGCTCGAGCACAAACCATACAATATTTATTCTTTACTGCCATATATAGTACTTTCTTTGTCCTGTATCCTATTATTACTGCAGCACCCGATAATGCGTTGTAGTTCTTTCTATACGATCTTTTCGACCAGCAGCCATCAGCCACCACAGTAATCATTGGTACTCCATTCGCATCCACTTCGCCGTTGAGTACAGCTAAATTATATTCGTCTTTGGCTGCTTCCTCCATGCATTTCTCTTTAGCTAGTTCCCATAGTTCACAGATCTTGGTATGGCACTTTGAGTATAATTTATCAGACATACAGGGTATGTTCAGGGAGGCTGAAACTTGTTCCAATCCTGAAAATCCAGCGCCAATAGACATGAAACTACTAACAGCGTTATGGTTGAGGTTAAGTTCAACTGGGCTATCTGGTTTTTTACAATTTAAAAGTTCTAATTTTGCATTGCATAATCGACACGTAAAAAAGAATTTTGATAGAAACCCTTTCTTAATCTCCTTGGTAAGTTTTAAAAAATTTAAGTTACATTGAAATGCAGAGTTGTGATGGGCCATTTCTTGGAGTTGTTTGAATATGTAATTAAAATCTACTATTCTATTCCCTTCAGGTAAAAAATCCACATCATCATTATTTTCCTCTTCTGTTATTAATTCGAAATCGGAATCCGAGTCCGTTTCAAATGATTTCTGAAATAAAATTAATTGAATTAATAAATTATTGCTGAATTGCTTCTGAAAATAGAAGTGACCGGAAATATTGAAGAAGGTATGTATAGAAAAGTTGCACTGCAAGTCAAATTTACACTGATAATAAAACTTTATCAAATTTAAATTACGTAGGCAATGGGCCGATTGCGTTTCTTTGTGAACTGAAACTGGAATTAGTTCAAGCGAACGAGATACGAAGCAATACGAACGAGTTAGAACGGAATATAAAACGAACGATCGTCGATAAAACTACCTGTCGGACTAATACTCGTCCGAATAAATTTGAATACATTTTGTGCTGTGTTACATTCAGATGCTTTATCTTTGGTGGGTAGTTTTAATTCGAAAAAGTGAAAAGTGAAAACCGTTCATTTCACATTCCGCTCTAGCGTATTACCCTGTCTCGTTCACACGGACTAATTTCCAATTTTAGTTCACGAAGAAACGCAATCAAGCCCAATATCACAGTATTTTTTTTAAAATATATAGGTATATATCTCAATCGAAAACACGATTTGTATTGGTAAAATTAGATAGTTAATAAAAGTAACTGAATTAAGTACCGAAAATCTTTGTTGCAAATATACAGGTAAAGTTTATACTAGAACACTTAAAAAAAATATATACAACTAACTTACCGCAAAATCATTGCACGGCGTATATTTTGTCGTCGAGTGTTCATCAAGTTTTCTTATACTCGAGCCTATTATCACATTGTTCGAAGATTCCTAGGAACGAAATGTACAGTGATAAAAGTAATTATTGCTTTGTAACGTATTATCACTTAGATCCTAAGATTTTTATACCTGGGCGAGCGAGTCTTGCTCAGCGATGGCACTTGCACGTACAATAGAAGCGAGAAGTCGTTTGTTTTGAAACTTTGAGCCACATTTCAATTTATGATATTTAATCTTACGCTTTCCCATTTTTACTAAAACATAATAATATGCTCATTTAGATAAAAACTTGTATATATATAATGCTATATAATGCTATATAATGCTCATTTAGATAAAAACAAGTTATAATTAGGTCAGGTTCTTACACGAGCTGACCTAATTACAACTTTCGACAATAGAAAAAGGAACACTAATACCAGATAAAATCTAAATAAAAAATACTTTCAATAAATGCTTACATCGTTTTACCGCGTGAGTGATATTATACGCGCACGAAATAGATCGCGGCCGGTTTTCGAGGTCAGATCGCTACGCAAAGAAACGTCACCCCCTCCTCAGCTCTAGTGGACGACTGAATAATTCACCCTTGCGCTCGCGTATATATATCGAACGTTATTTGGCCATAGTAAATTTGTATGGCAGATTCGAGGTATCTTCTAAAAAAATCATATTTAAATAAGCAGGGAACATTTTTAAATATCCGTGATGCTTTCTTGTAGCTTGAACGTTTGTGATTTATTACGATTTGAAATTTGAAATAAAATCTAATTTCTTTATTCATTGTGAACAAAACGCCGGAGTGCTTTTCTTAAGTTTTTCCCCAACTTTATGTTGAAAGAAATATTAACCAGCAAATGGTTTTTGATTATAGAAGATGTATTATTGTAAACACATTCGTTGAGATCTTAAATATATTTTTTAAATATTTATTACCGAAAAATTATGGATTGCAGCGACAAAACCGTGACTGACGTTTTCGCTTATTTTGCTCGGTGCAGTCTTAAGTGCATAATGCAATTGTGGCTTCAGAATACGATCACATCGGATTGTACATTTAAAGAAAATACACGCTGCATTGATAATAGAAAATAAATTCAATAGTATATAACAGAAGTATATATAGCAGTATATATAGTAGTATATAGTAGATATATAGTATATATACGTATATATTCAATAGTATATATAGTAGAATATAAAAGTATATTCGGCTGTATTTATTATGTCTTAAAAATACTGATTGCAATTACCTGTAGCCGTTTAGTTGATATTTGATGTATTACTTTAGAAGCTATTATTTGTGTTGCGCCCGCTTGGCTACAACATGCGGCGCCCCTGGCACGGAACCGATCAGTGGTCAGCGGGGACCCAGGACTGTAAAAGAGGTCCCCCCACTCGATCGCCGCTCGCCCTATTACGGGCAGCCACGTCGCCGCTGCGCTTCGACAGCCTCAGTTCGCACTACTACCGTAAATTCCCCGTTCCCTGGCACCAATAAAACACAGTCTTCCCTTTCACAAAAAATGTGTATTCACAACTTACTTGCTAACAATGGCTTTAAACAATAAGCAAATTATTAACCGCTATACACAACAATGCAGAATCGCTATTAAATCAAATTATTAATTGCTATGCCAGTATCGACAATAAATGGTAAGACATATTATTACCTATATTAAACGTACAGCTAGATAGCCTAAAATTGTCCGCCACTACTGTCACTAAACTCAATGTCTATATTCACCGCTGTCTGCTTCGGGTCGCGGCTCGCTGGTTGGCCCGTATCCACGGGCGGGGCCGGCGCGGTGCGGCGGCGTCGTGATGCCGGCGGCGTTGTCGCTGGCTGCAGCGAGTCGGCGGCTCGAAGCGACGCGGCGTGGCTGAGGCGCGCTTTGCAGCTGCGTCGGCGGGCGTAGGGCGCGACGTTGCTGGCAGACGCTCAGCGCAGGTGGCGATGGCGCTGCCCCCGGCAAGCGCTTGTCGCTGGCGTAGCCGACTCTTTCAGTCGGCGCGGCGTGATGGCGTGACGGCTCGCCGGCGGTGCGGCGCGGCTATCAGGCGGCGCGGCGGCGCGGCGGCTCTCAGGCGCGGCGCGGCGCGGCGTTCTCTCAGGCGGCGCGGCTTCTCGTGTGTCGCGCGGCTCGGCGCGCGGCGGCGTGGCGCGACCGATTCTCAATCGGCGCGGTGCGGCGCGTGGTCTTGCGCCACTGACTCGCAGTTCAGTGCGGCGCGGCGACTATTTCGCCGCGGCTTCGTGTGGCTCCGTACGCGGTAGCTGGCACGCCCAACTCCCAGGTTGGCGTGGAGCGGCGTCTGGCGCACCGACGCGCAGGTCGGTGCGGCGCGGCGACTCTTTCGCCGCGGCTTGGCCTGTAGTGGCTGGCGCGACCGACTCACAGGTCGTCGCGGCGCGGTCGAACGATTTCGCCGCGGCTTTGGCGTGGCGCAGCGCGCAAACACGCTTCGTTGGCCTGTTCCGGCGGACGCGGTGATCCGGCTTACCCGCTCTTCTCTCGCAGTCCGGTGTGGTTCGGCTGCTAGCCGCAGGCGGTCTGCGTCGGTATTCGGCGGCGGCAGAAACGTCCACGTTTTGCTGGCCTCGCCCCGAAATACCGAACACAAATACCTCTCACTGCGGCGATTCCTCTCCGGCTGGCTGCTCCCTGCTGCTTCGTCGCTGCGTCGTCCCTCGTGGCTCCTGTTGTCGGTGCGGCTGGCCCGTTGCCAACGCTGCTGTCCCGAAGATCCGGCGACTCGGCGATTTCTTCCCCGACGATCCTTCCACGACGACTCTTCCAGGACGACTTCTTCTTGCAGCGCGACGCCTTGAACTCCCTAAGCAGCCGGGTGGCCACTTGTTGCCGGCGCCAGAGCCGGAGAGCGAATGATTTGCTCCATCAATCAATATCAGTCGACGAGCCCTGATAGGGGCCCGTGACGTCTTCCACTATTCGCTCTGTTAGGTGGAGCTTCTCGTGAGCCGGGCCCATCGACCCGGCTTTCATTTGGTCTTCACAGGGCTTGCTGGCCCTGTGGCAGGTATCTTAATTGGACGCCTGACGGATCAGTCGTCTTATGGTGATAGGATGATACGGGAGTGTGTACATGGCATCTTCTGAGGCGATGACTGCTGTGCTGCAGTACCCGCGCTGGTGGTCCGCTAGTCTAGCAGACTGCGCGGGTACGGCTTCCGGACATCTGGCGGTCTGGTGTGCAGCGGAGCGAGCTGACGAATGTGCTCGTGCGGCGAGGTGTCGGCCCTCTGGTACATGGCACGCGCGAGGCGCTTCACGTAATCCTCCACGGACTCTTTCTCGCTAAAGTCGCGTTCCAGAGTAGCGTTTCTGACGTACCATGGGGCTCCCGAAACTTTTCTCAACCCCACATTCATCAGCCGCTGGATATTTGTCCGCTGTGACGTCGATATGAGGTGGTACCAGGCCGGTGCCGCGTACGTGAGTTTTGTTCTCACGTACATCTTCAGCATCAGCAGTCGTGTCTTCGCCGGAATCGCGGCCGAGCGAAGCATGGGCAGCAGCGCATAGAAGGCGGATTTCGAAGCGGCGACCGTCGCTTTCGCGTGATGCGAGAAGTTGAGGCGACGGTCAATATGCACCCCGAGGTACTTGACCGTGTTTTTCCACGGTACCGGGGTGCCGTCAAGTTTCATTGGCTCTGGATAGGCTTTAAGTGAGCCGGTGATGATAGCCTCGGACTTGGCCGCGTTGACGACAATCCGCCACTTCCTTAGCCATTCTGGCATAAGGTCTAATTGCTGCTGTAGTTTCTTGGCCGCGAGCTTGATGTTCATTGAAGATGCCATGTACATTGCGTCATCTGCAAATAGCGCCAGCTCCGCGTCGGCGCTGAGCGGTATGTCGTTCGTGTAGACTCCGTATAGCGCCGGCGATAGGCAGCTTCCTTGCGGGACTCCCGCCGCGATGGGTCTAATTGTTGACTGATTGCCCTCCACCGCGACGTAGAATCCTCTTCCGGAGAGGAAGGAAGCCACCACGTTTCGGAGCAGGCGCGGTGTCGTTGTCTGAGTCGCCAGCTTGTATCGGAGGCCCTCGTGCCAGACTCGGTCGAACGCCTTTTCGACGTCCAGGAAGACGGCTGCCGAGTGCAGGTGTTTGTTGTAGGACTCCGTAAGGCGGTGTACTACCCGCGTAAGTTGCAGGGTAGTCGAGTGGCCCGTACGGAATCCGTACTGCTCGGCGCGCGGGGCGAGGTGCGGCGTGAGTCGCGCCAGTACGCATCGCTCGAAGACCTTCGCAAGAGTGGGCAGCAGCGAAATCGGTCGATAGTTGCCCGGCTGCCGCAGGTCTTTGCGAGGTTTCGGCAGCATTATCACCTTGGCCGTCTTCCACTTCTCAGGAAAGTGACCGAGTCTGATGCAGGAATTGAGAAGCCCTGCAAGGGCCGGGAGCTGGCGACGCGGTAGTCTTCTTAAAGCACCGCTACCGATGCCATCGGGGCCGGGTGCCTTCTTTAGCTTGAGCTGCTGGATTCGGCGCTGGAGCTCCGCTGGAGATATCGGCGAAATCTCTTCGCTGGGCTCCGGCTGGGTTTTCTCGTCCATTGCGAGGAAGTCGCAAACCGACTTGGAGTGTTCCGGGTCCTCGACCTCGTGTGGAACGAAGGTCTTCTCCAAGTGGTCCGCAAAGAGAGTCGCTCTGTCCTCGGCGACGTAGCGGAGGTTCCCGGTCGAATCCAGTAGTGGCCGCGCTGGTTCAGCCGTACACATCAGGCGTCGATTTAGCCTGTAGATGGAGGGCATATCGTCGCTAATAGAGTCGAGGAATTGTTCCCACGACTCGGATGTGTGGGTCTGCAGCTCTTCTCGCAGGTTATCGTTAGCCTCATCTAGGCGTTGCTTCGCTTTTGGGCACCGAGTTGTAGCCCAAAAGCGATGCAGGCGTCGTTTTTCACGCAGTTTGTCCCGCAGTCGTTGCGGGAGGCGCGGACGTGTAGCACTCGCCTCTAGCGTCGACGAGCTGGCTTCCAGCGCGGTCTTGATAGCTTCTTGGAGATTGGCCACCCGACTCTCAATGTCCCCGATGGTGACTGGTGTCTTATAGCTGATGACCGCTTTCTCCATCAGTTTGCCATACTTCACCCAGTCAACGCGGCGGCGCTCTTTTTTGTGACTCGCTGTAGCCACGTCCGTCTGTACTTCCAGGAGAACTGGCAGGTGATCCGACTGAAGCTCGTAGATAACCTCCTGCACGTAGGTAAATGTCACGTTGTGCAGGAGGGCGACATCGAGTACCTCTGATGAGTAGCTTGGCACGTTTGGAACGCGAGTGTGCTGTTCCGGCCCGGCGACCGTAAAGCCTGTTTTCTCGGCGTGGTTAAGCAACAGCACACCGTTTACGTTGGTGCGCGTCGAATTCCACGCCGGATGCTTGCAGTTGAGGTCGCCGGCTACTATCGTCGGCATCTTTGGGTGTAGGAGTTTGTCGATGTCGCCAGTCTCCAGTCGGTTGTTGGGCGGTTTGTAGACTGCAAGAATTCGCATATCTACTCCGCCGGCTCTCAGCTGAATGCCCGTTGCGTACAGCGAGTCCAGCTGCGGCAAGTCAATCTGTTGGTGGAGCATCGTCCTCCTCACGAAGACGGCTGTGCCCCTGTACGCGCGACCTTCTGTCGTCGCGTTGTCCGTCCGGTACACGATGTAGTTGGGCACTCGTACCGAGACGGACTTCAGGAGCTTCGTTTCCGATACTAGGAGGACGTCAACCTGCTGCTCCTGGAGGAAGGCTCGCACCGTTGGGAGCTTCTTTTTAATGCCGTCCGCATTCCAGTGAACGATCCTCAGTGGCCTGCTGAGGCAGGAGGCGTTGCTGTGCACTGTAGGACGGACGACGGCCCCGCTAGGCGCTGCAGGGTGCGCGACAGAATTGTGGTGGCTTCCGCTGGATTCATCATCATGTCGTTGACCAGCTCCAGCAGGTCTGCCACCGTGATTTTTAGCTCTTCTTGCGTAGCAGAGCGAATCACGTGCGGTTGGAAGCGAGGGGGCGGGGGGGTCGCCTCCGTGGTGATCTTCACCTCCTCTTTTTGAGGAGAGGGTTTCTTCGGCCACTTCGAGCGCCGCCGATTCACCTTCCACTCCACAGCTGCCTGCTGCGGGGCGGTTACCGGCGTCGATTTCTGTCTCCACGATAGTGGGGCAGCTTGACTCACCACCGGCTTTTGGTTCTGGGCGCGTCGTTGTGGCTGAGGGGCTGTGGCTGTGGCAGGATGGGGCCTCGACTGCGGTCTCGACTCCGGTTTTCGTGGCGACGGTCGTGGAGGTGTCGTAGGCGGGGGCGCAGCGGTCGCTGTCGTGGTCGCGGCGCTCGGCGTGGCACCTCGCAGCGACGCTTTCGGACGGGAAGCCGCTGCAGCACGCGGTGCACCCTGTTGTTGCCGCGACGACTGGCGGATTTCCGCCAGAAAACTGGGGCACCTCCGGTTGTTCGCCGGATGGCCTTGCCCACAGTTGCCGCACGTTGCCTGGACTGTCTTCGGCCTTGGGCAGTCTTTCGCAGCATGTTCCTCGCCGCAGCAGACACATACTTGGGGCCGATGGCAATTGTGGCTGCTGTGGCGAAATCGCTGGCAACGGTGACACTGCTTCGGGCCTTTCCGTCCTTTCCAGGCCTCCACTGTCACTTTGACAAAGTATATATCCGTCAGGTTGTATACTTCGCGCCAGCGCTCTGATTTCCTGAGCACGACATGAAAAAGGGCTCGCCGCCCTCCGTGAATACGTTTTACGTATTTGGCTTCAAAGCCGCGCTCTTCTAGGCCGGATATGACCTCCTCACTGGTTGTTGTTTCTGGGAGGCCTCGAATAGCAATTTTAGCGTCTATTCCTGCCGGTGCGGTGTACGTGTGCCACGCTATCGCCGGTCCCAGTCCGTGAAGATAATCTTGGATGACGCGGTACTCTGCGTCATCCGCCGGGCGGAATCGGAATCCTCCGTTCCCAATCGGCTGTGAGTTGGGCACTCTCCCCAGCCTGGATTTGATTGCCTGGAGGTGAGATGGCCACCTCTCCAATTTTTCCACTATTATTGGCTGAGTACGCGGCGTCGGCTTTGGTGTTTGCGGAGCCTGTGCTGGAGGCGTCAGTGCGCGCGGGAGCGGCAAAGGAGACTTTCTAGCCGCTAATTCGGCGTAAGTAGGCCCCACCGCCAGCTCGCTCCTCGCATCCTCGTCGTCCGAAGACGGAAGCGTATGAAGAGCTTCGCCGTCAGAGCCGAAAGAGTCGGCTCGACGGCGTTGCGAGTCCCGTTCAAGCTCTGCCCCGGGTGAGGCGGGGTCTCTGCCTCGTTTCCTGGGTGTTGCTGGCAGTATTTGCGGCATATCATAGGCCGCTGTGGCTTCGATGGAGTCTTTGGAGGACTGCATTGTCACTATCACTTGTCACTATGAGCAAAAACAAGCAAAAAAGTCCCTGGCTCGTACACCTTATTTATATCACTACTGAAAACGCGTACGAACCGATTGCTTAGGCGGGCCGGAGAAAATCGACGGCGCGGGGTTAATACTGAATGAACTGGAGCAACGCTACAACAGTATCAAACACGAGAGCGGTATGGCGCGCGGCGGTAAAATAAATTAGTCGCGGCGCGAGCGGAGCGGACGACCGTACGGTGCGAGCGCGCGGCAGCGAATGATGAGATTTTCTGTTCTCGGCGGTATCCTCCGCATCGGCAGAATATTCCGCCGATTTCTTTTATGGCGACTTCACTATTTTTCGCCTGATGTGGCGATTTTGAGCGGGTTACTTTACTCACTGTTGTCCTTTTCCTTTCCGCTTTCTTTAATTATGTTTTTCTCGTCTATTTAATGCTTCGAATAAACGTTTCTGAGCTATATTCGAATAAACTCCAGAAATTGATTTCGTGGATCGGTTGACGGTGGCCTCGGTCGCGGCGCGACGTCTGCGAGGTCCGTCCCGTCGCACGTAAGCACATACATTTTGTCGGACAAATCACGCGGATGCTATGCCCGACTGCCGCTTGACGGAAACTGTGTGCCGGCCTCGACAGTTTCCGCCTTTAAATTAGATATTATATCCCTGGCGGATCGCCCTATCCTTTGCGGCCACAACACTTTGAATAAATTCTAGCAATTACTCTCGTGGATCGGTTGACGGTGGCCTCGGTCGCGACGCGACGTCTGCGAGGTCCGTCCCGTCGCACGTAAGCTCATACATTTTGTATGGAAATTCACTAAATGCCCCCTTGACATGCACCGAATCTATGGCCGATTTTCAGGCGAAATGCGACGACCAATTTTTCCCTATTTCATGCCGTCGCCGAGAGATTTTATGTTACATTCTCTCGCTCGTCGCAACAATTTGTTTAAGAAGAATTTAGATTTTAAAAATAACATGTAAGTATGTAAATCACTAAGCACAAATCGCAACAAAATTTTGCTACTGAAATAAACGCTACTTTTATGTAATAGGTTACACTGGTTCCGATTTTGTAACCAGAAATTTCGTAGCACGTCTGGATTAAGTTATAGCTGAAAGTCATATGATATTAAAAGCCTGGGTTATTAAAAGACTAAGTTAACTATGTGATTAAGTTAACTGTTAAAGTTAAGTTAAAAGACTAAGTTAACTGTGTTATTAAAAGACTAAGTTTACTAAGTTACCTATTAAAAGACTAAGTTAGACTAAGTGACTATCATTAACTAAGCTAATCAGTTAATATCATGTGACTTAGTTAATGTAGCTGCATCAATGAGCCGTATTATTTAGTTTGATGTACAAATGGTTGTGTGTATTCTAAAGGTTACTCTGCTTTATATGGCTATAGAAAGATAAAGTGCTGTAGTAAAAACAAACAGGCAGACTTGAACAAGTTCTAACTTGTCCGCGATCTACAGCGTGCGGGCAGGATTCAACTTTTTTATTAAATTAGTTCCTATTCTATTTCTCCTGTTCGTCCATCAGTCTGATTCGGAGGAAACTAGAGAATAGTTCGTGCTAGTTTGATCTGTGTTTTATTTTTTATTTTATTTTATTCAGGAAACAGACAGTACAAAAAACATATTTACTTAATCAAAATATAACAAACATAAACCATGTATATGTTTCCACCAATTAAACGGCCATAAAGTGCGTTATTCTATATAAAAGAAAAGTTTAAAATATACAAGCATTTTTTAAAGTGAAAAGTGAAATTATTAGGGTTTTTTTTAAATAAATAGAAAATGTTCTGAAAAGTAATTTCTAAGTTACTTAACAGTCCAAAGTATTTAAAGAGTAAATATCAAGTAAATAGAGCAGTCATATTTTATAAGTCAACAGTCGCAGTAACGCGCATTTAAGTGATTTCGTATATTATGACGATTCGGTGATTCCGTATATAGTGATTCAGCGTTCGGTATATGGCGATTCAGTTTATTGCAGCGATGAATCAAACACATCGTGCTTTTCAGTACCTAAAAGGCAAGTTTAGAAGGATATAAACTGACGCAAGATTGAAAGCAAGAGTTTATTGCACGAGAAATTCGAAAGTTGATTTGAGATCCATTGTTCAGATTGGAGCTCACGGAATTAGAATAAGAAGCTTGGGACGCATTTGTGCTTGTCGTGCACAACTTCCTAGTGGACAACTTGGTAATAGTCTACTGACACCTCGCTTTGCCGAATGTCACTAAAGATGCATTTCTTGCGTTCGTTCCGTCAAATATGGGAACCTTGAGTGTGGAACACGGTGAAGGTTCCACAAGGAGTTGTCTACCATGGTATCAAGATATCAAGGTCGTTTCAATCCCAACACGATGGGGGATTACTGTTGGTTTTTGCAGAGAGCCACAGAAGATGTGTACAGACGGAGACCAAGAAGCTCTACACACTTTTAACGAAGATTTTTTCAATCTTAGTGTAACTAAGGGTCCCTGACTCATTTTATTAAATAAACATTAACGACTCACTTCTTAATTTAATATTTATCCTTCGCGCCCCATAAACCGCACATTACTTTTTCAAAAAATTCTCACATTCGCAATGGATCTGACAAACTAGAAAATGTCCCCTCCACTAAATTTCTCGGATCAGAAATTGATCAAAAATTACAATGGTCTGATCACTGAAATGATCTCAGTAAAAAATTGTGCAGTGCCATACTCGCTATTAGAAAGATAAGAAATTTATGCGGTTTCGAAGCCGCTAAATCTGCTTATTTCGCATATTTCCACTCCCTCATAACGTATGGCCTTCTGTTTTGGGGAATGGCACTAAACTAAAAAGAATTTTTCTCCTCCAGAAAAGAGCGGTACGCAGTTTAGGTATATAGAGTCTCTCCAAGAAGTTCTTGTAAGCCGCTGTTCGTAGAATCAGGAATAATGACTCTATTTTCTTCCTACATCTACCAAAATATTATGTACGCTCGTAGACACCTAGCAGAAGTTCCGGTGAATAGTGATTTTCATCATCACGATACGAGGAATAAATCCAATCTCCACATAAACCGACAGCGACTTAGCAAAGTGCGATACAGATTTATACACCAAAATTTGTCCTATAATAAGATTCCAGAGAAAATGAAAAGCCTTGGAGAGGACCAATTTAAAAAGATAATTATAAATAGTTTGGTAAGAAACCCAATTTATGATATAAGAGAGTTTGAAAATTCCGAGTTTATTTTCCATGTTGTTAATTAGCAAAATTTGTAAAATTTTAAACATAACGGAATTATGATAGTTGACATTATAATTCTCATATAATTTAGTATACATCTATTTATGTTTAAAAAATACGAAGGCATATTGCTGGATTGACAATAAAATTATTTTACGTTGATTATTCTACTTAGAATTTGCATTTCTATTTTAATATATTTTTCTCTCTTACTATTTAATGACGTTAGTATATGTTGATTATTTGTAAGTAGGTAATATTAAATATAATATTACACCCATGGCAACTATCATGATAGTTATGTTTTTAATAATTAAATTTTAAGCATTTAATTTTGTGACGCATCCAAGTGTAGGAATGCCTATCTACTGGAGTAGTTGATTGTATTTTATTGTATTCAACTTAACAATAGCATTATCCTTGATAAGCTTTACACGAACATAACTTTTTTCCTGACGTGCCAGAGCAAATCTGATTCAGCGCTTATGAATAAGAACGTATTTTCAACCCAGTAGCAGATAAAAAAAGTATTTTGTTACGTAGTGTATAATTAAACATTGTGTTATACCTCTTTTTTCTGATACCTATCGAATTATTTTTTCGTCCCGTATTTTTATGTTGACATGATCCTAATAAGTTAATAGTAAAAACACATTTTTTTTTTAAAGTTTTTATTTAAATCCCAACCCTGGGTGCAGCAGCCATGTCATAGTATTACTTAGAACGGGCTATCATAATTGAACGTTGAGGAGTCCCCTCGTTGGAAGCTATGGGCGTATATAAGGGGGGGGGGGGGGGGGGGTTGGGGGTTCGGACCCCCCCCCCCCCCTTAGCATACGACGAGAAAAATCGTGCAATTCGTAAAATCGAAAAATCGTCCTGAATTTAGTTCTAGCGCATTCAAGTAAGATACCATTGATACGAAACCAAAATAAAAAATCAAAATCAAAATCAAAATGTTCTTTATTCATATAGACACAATTAAATATTATTTTTAATTTATGTTCTTATGATGCGTCCAAGCCTTACTCCCAAGCCGTTTCGTCATTTACATAATCAGATATTGTATAGTATGCTTTTTTATACAATTTTGCTTTGATGGTAGCTTTAAACTTATTTACAGATAGTTCTCTAATAGTATGAGGAAGTTTGTTATAGAAGCGTATACATTGTCCCAAAAAAGAATTGCTTATTTTGTGGAGACGAGTAGCACGTACAACAAGGTTATGCTTATGTCTAGTATTAAAATTATGAGTGTCGCTTTTTATTTTAAACTTGTCAATATTCTTGTGGACATACAACAGATTTTCGTATATATATTGTGATGCAACAGTAAGAATATTTATCTCTTTGAATGTTTCTCTAACTGAAACTCGAGGACCAAGTTTATATATAGCTCTTACAGCACGTTTCTGTAGTATAAAGATGTTATTGATGTCCGCACAGCTTCCCCAGAGAAGAATCCCATAGGACATAATGCTATGAAAGTAACTAAAGTATTCTTGCTGTATCTACATCAGTCAGCCGCCTTATTGTTTTAACTGCGTATGCCGCAGAGCTAAGTTTTCCTGACATTTTCTCAATTTGTGGGCCCCATTGTAATTTGGAGTCAATTGTTAACCAAACTGTATCGATACTATAAAAAGTATAGTAAACTTTTTTCGACAATCCCCTTTTCTGGACGGCCTTATGGAGAAAATTGCAGATCAAGTTAAATCATCTCATTCAACGCTTATCTCTCTTTGTGAGACACGATGGACAGAAATACATGTGGCTGTTGAAATATTTGCAGAAATGCTGCCCGTAATACGCGCAACAGTTGAGGCACTTCAAAATGACTCTGCTAATAGAGATGTTGCCACTCAAGCATACCAAATGCAAACAGCCATGGAAAACAGCCAGTTTATGGTGTCGTTAGTTATACTAGGAAAAGTATTTTTATACACATCAAACCTAAACAAAGCAATGCAGAAGGTCAATGTCATGTGAAAACAATAAAAACTATTTTACAAAATATTCGGAACGAAAATGAGTTCACCATTCTTTTCGAGCAAGCAAAGCAGATGAGTTTAAGCGACATAATTGTTCCAAGAACGACTGGAAGGCAAACCCAGCGCAGCTGTGCTCCAGGAGAAACTGCCGAAATATATTACCGTAGAAATGTATTTTACCCTTTCATTGACAATGTGGTACAGAACTTGATGCACACTATAAGCCACATGAAGAGACAATCGAAGGAATTCAAATGATTCTGCCTAAAAAGACCAATGATGACTGTAAGATTAAAGAAAGCCTTCAAAAAATAGCGCTATTATTTTTGGGACAAACTGAAGCGAATACTTTTCCAATATGAAATATGGTAGAATTATGGTACAATAAAATAAACAAGTGAATATAATTAAAAAGAATAAAAAACACGACTGCTGTTACAGAAAGTGAAGTATTGTATTTATAACAAGGTAGAGAGGACGGGTAAAGTAAAGTAAGTATACTAATTGGGCAGTAAAATTTCCTTTCTGTTAAAATCATAAATATTTCATTCATTGTATAGTTATTAAATAGTATAAAAAATAGTTAATGGTATAAAAAAAACAGTCAAAAATATTTTATTATTTGAATGAAATAAAACTTGATAAATGTACAAAATGTGTGAAAATGAATATTCAATAATTACGAATGAAAATTAAGGTGTGGGCTGAATAATAGATGATCTGTTGAAACCACTTTGAAATATATGACCCAATTTACCTTCAGTTCTTACGAAGGATGGGTTTGGAATAATTGGAATGATTGGATATAGCCACATTATTACCAATGTTATAAAGTAACTCGGAAAAATTTAACACGCAAATGTAGCAAATGGTCAGTGCCCACCTAACTAGGACTGGAATGTCCTGTATCTAGGCGGGTCAGAGTAAGCAATTAAAATTAGCTATTTCATTTATAAAGAACTAAATTGAATAACATTTTATTTTTAGGCATAGTGAATGTACCTAATTAAAATTTAATATATAATATAATATAATAATCTGTATAAATATTAAATGTATATACCTAATCATATATATGTAATAATATGGTAAGTACATAGATACCCAAATTCGATTATAATTCAATAAACACATGATAACTGTCAAGTAAGTGGGAAAAAAATCTAAGAAATTGATATTCGAAATTTAAATTCTAAGCGTCAACATATATTTTGAAAATTTTCTCAACAATAAATAATAATTAAATAATAAATTTAGAAAATATAGTGCAATTCGGCGGTTAAGTAACCCGACCATGTTGCCACAAGCCTAGGAAATGGAAATATTCTCCTGATGTGTGGAGCTCGCCAAGACGTGTGGCCGACGTGGCGGGTATCGGGCTAAATACCTCCAATCATGATGATGATCAGTACAACCTTACCACGGCCCCCAGTCCCCAGCAGCCCCACTAGCCCGAGCCACGGCAGCGGTTACGGTAACGGCGGGGCAGGGGGTGCTAAGAATCTCTGGGTACGATCAGGCTGCCAAACCAAACTAACCGATCCGGATGGAGAGTGATTGGAAAGGCGTATGCCTAACGGTGGGCGAATGCGCGCTGATGATGAAGAAGAAGAAGTAAGAAAAAAATCTGCCATCTGCGAGCTATTCTGGCGTGCGCCGCAAAAACCGTTGGAGTTACACGTATATAATATACAATGGAAATGTTTACCTTAAATAGTCCTACAAAAAAGCCAGCGACAGCATATATCTATATTTTATGTGTAAGCCATTATCGCCAAAATAGTGAACCATAAATACAAAAAAAAAATCTAACGCACATTTGGTAGTAATAAATTGATTATTATATCAAAATAAATACTTTTATCACATCTGGTATCTAAAGTAGATACATTTTGTCTTTTACAGTACATCATTTGGACAAATTTGGACAAATATTTGAATAGATATGACGATAACCAACCGGGTGCGCGATATTATGGAGATTTTTTATTATATTTTTTTGATATTAAAAAAATAATTTAAATCGTTAGGTCATGTTTATTGGTCATATTATCAACAATTATGAATTCTTATCAAAATAAGTAAATTTATCGTCTCGAGTGTTTAAAACAAAAGACTTTTACCTTTTACGAATAAATAGAGAGATAATACGACATAGGTATGGAACCGCGACCGTGTCGTAATCTATACTTCTATACTAATATTATAAAGAGGTAAAGTTTGTGACGTTGTAGGAACTACTGAACCGATTTTGACAATTCTTTTACGAATAGAAAGCCACGTTATTTGTGAGTGTCATATGGCTATACCTATATTAATCCGAAAAATGAAAAGACTTTTTCGTGGTCGTTGGATTTACAAAGTAATTCAGAAAAAAACAGTCGAATGAAAACGTTTTTTACGCACGCTGCCTTAACGATGAGAGATATATGATTGAGTTCTAGAGAAAAGTTCTAGAGCTTGATAATACCTACAAAAAAGTCAACGTCAGCATATGTCTAATTTTTATATTTAAGTCACAAAAAGTAGTTTTTTATATTAAATAAATAATTTTAATCGTTAGGTCACGTTTATTGGTCATATTATTAACAATTATGAATTCTTATCAAAATAAGTAAATTTATCGTCTCAAGTGTTTAAAACAAAAGTCTTTTTCCTTTTACTGCATATATATTTCCCTTTTACTGCATAAATAGTTAAAAAGATATTACGCTCACAAATAAGACACTCCCAAGAAGACACTCACAAATAACGGTATTATAGTCAAATTGGCATGCAAATACATACATATGCAGTAAAATATAACCCTTCTTATGGCAGGAAATAAATCATAGCACTCAGTACTCACCGAACCACACTCATAATTTCATCACAAGTAAAAAGTTTTACCGCCCAACGAAGTGGGCACGGTTCAGCTAGTATTTTATATACGCCATTACTAATACACGCTCACACTCCACACCCACACCCTCAACACACTCCCACAAACATATACACACACACACACCATTAATACTAGACTCTTGTGTAGTACTAAAATTGAAGGTACATTAGTTTTATTAAATAGTTTTTTTAAACGTAATTTATGTAATTTTATTGAAATCCGTAACCGGTTTTATTTGTTGTAAATATGTATATATTTTTTAAATATTGTTACTGTAATACTGTGTGATTTCTCAATAAAGAATAAAGAATAAATAATAAAATATAATATGGAAATTGTATAGCGAAAGACACGGGAGGGGGGAGGGATAGGCAGGAAACACTTGGCGTCTTTTGTCCCGTATCCTGTCTCCCTTTTGTCGCCTATAAAGGGGATAAATCGCTGCAGAGAGTCACTAATATCCTACAGTCACACCCTCTCATTGTTAAGGTACAGTTGCACCGCAGATTCAGATGAAAATTAGTAATTTTCACTGTGAGAAAAACTCCCAGCAGTCGCAATGGCGAAACCGAAGATGCCAGAATACGAACAACGCATTGAAATCTGTATACGACGTCTTGATTACTTCGGAAATACGCGTACGAGTAGAGTATTTTTGACGTGACAACGTCTTATAATTCGATGGAGCCGGCTGCACGCACGAAAAAACATGACTCATGCGGCGTTACCTCGCTCTGAGGCGTTCCATTTAAGGCTTGAAGTGCAAGCGAGAGCGCGGAACGAGCGACAAAGAGGCACAATCGGCCTCCGCGTTCGGCAGCGTTCGACATCTGTCTCTCTCCTACTCGAGTGAGCGATGCGTCCGCGTGGACAGCAGCTATACAATAATACATTTACATGTTTTCGTCAAGTATGAAGTGCAGTGAAAAGTGAATGTGGTGTCAATTGTTTATATCAACGATAATTGCGGCGATAAAGGTAATGATTCTTTCGATATTAAATATATGTTCAGTGATATATTGTCGAATATTCGTGCTTTCATCATTAAAATAAATAGCATCGGTCCGCTAGTGCAGCGATTGTAGGTTATGCTATAATTGACAAAACTATAACAATAAGTTAACAGAACTATTTCACGATGAGTAAAAAATCAATGGCTTTACTATTCGATCGAAATAATTATCGAGCGTAGCTATGATTTCAAAAAATTAAAACATAAATGTTAAATCTTCCACATATCATAACAACGTCTGAAATGATAGGTTGGACCAGCCAGCCGTCAAAGGGAACAACTTTCTCCTATATCAAACACATTGAGGCGGGCTTTTTAAAAGAGACTAGGGTTAGAATTACAAAATTTTTAATGATGTTTCCAAATTTTAAATTTTAAATTTAAGATTTATGAACAATAATTTAATCACAGTTTATTCTCATAATAAATTTTTCAAAATTATTACTTTTTTACAACAAATTACAAATAAATTTGCAAAAATAATTAACCCCTTGAGTATGATACGACCAAAAAAGCCTTGCAAACCTAATGCTCAAACAAATGTGTTTAGAACAATCCGTCAACCACTGGAACAACACGCCAGGGTTGAATCATTCCAAAGCGCTCATTAAGCCTTACGACCGTAAGACGGCCCGTGAGGCCCTATCGCTAAATAGGAACAATCTACGCATACTGGTAAGGGCGCTCACGGGGCATTGTGGCCTGAACAAACACATGTTCAACCTCAAGCTCAAAGACACAAAAATGTGCAGGTTCTGCCAAGGGGCAGAGGAAACTCCCCAGCACCTCATGTGCGAGTGTGGCCCGCTGATGCGTAAAAGATACAACCACCTGGGTGGTCACTACCTCCAACCTGAGGAGGTAAAACAATCTGGCGCCAAAAGCCTGCTGCGGTTCTTGAATGACACGGGGCTTAGCGCAGAACTATAGTAGGTGGCGAGCACAATAGATCAGCAATGGTCGCAGTGTTACAAGGCTCATAAAGACCTTAGAAAAGCCCCACTCAACAAATAAAAAAAAAAAAAAAATAATGATACGACCAAATCTGGTTCTGAAACCATTATCCGTTGAGTATGATACGACCAGATCTGGTTCCGCGTTTGTAACTAATTGAACAACAACTTTTAGTCAGTTTACTTGCTGAAAGAAATAATGTCAATACAAAATGTATATAAAAAAATAAAATCAAAAATTAAATTTTAAATTTAAAGTAGAAATTTAAACAATAACTTTTATTCAAGTATTTTGTATATTTAAAATGATTTTCTGAACGAAGAATTTTAATAATAATAATAATAATAATAATAATAATTAAACGCTTTATTTGCTTTAACAAAACGGCGAGCTTATTGCCTAAAAGCAATATCTTACAGCTAACCTTAACCTAGTGGAATAACATGTTATGCTGTAAAAATAAACTAATAAATTAAATTTTAATCATTTAAATTCAGCAGGGAAACAAAACAATAAATTTAAGAAAAAAAAAACAAAAAATAAACCTATAATGACGCAAGGGACGCAATAGGGAGGAAAAAATAGGGAAAAATAAGGAAAAGTTTATGAGCGTGGGTTCAAGTGTTCTTTGAGCCTGCGTTTGAAGCAATACAAACTAGGTGCTATCCTTATACGCGAGGGTAAAGCATTCCAGAGACGGGCTCCACGTACAGAGAAAGAGTGCGAGAAGAAATCACTACTGTGACTAGGGATCGAGAGCAGTAGGTTGTCTTCAGATCTCAGAGGGCGCCCGTGAGAAGATAGAGGTTTGAACCTACTTATAAGATATTTCGGAGCGGCCCCCTTCAGGATTCTGAAGAGCAAACCTAGGACTCTCGTATCTCTCCTTTCTCGGGTCGTCAGCCAGTGAAGTCTCCTTCTGTACTCCGTAATATGGTCAAACTTTCGTAGGTCATAAATGAATCGAATGCAGACATTTTGCAGCCTTTCTACCCTGGTGGCTAGATCTTCCTTGATGTCGAGAAAGGCAACATCTGAATAATCAAGGAGAGGGAGGAGAATAGATTGGCAGAATAGAATTTTATGAAAAATTTTATGAAAAAAATGACGAAACATTTATCAAATTCTAGAAAGACATGTTCAATCTCGATTGTGCATCAGACGTTAATAAGTCAACAACACTAAGAGGCACCACCATCGATTTGACTTTTTCAAGACACATTACACTCGAAACACTCCCTTTCATTTCCTACTTTTCCTATCATCGTCCTATTCTCAACAGAATAGCACAAATTGTAAGAAGTTAAATATCACACATGTTTAAAAGTTGTAAAACAATTGCTCAACGCACATTCATACTTGTAAAAACTTGGTACATTGTAAAAAAAAAAAATGACATAATTGTATTTAAGCGTACAAATAAATGTAACTTGATCAATTCAATTGTGATTTCCATTTACCTCCTTCTCTATATCCATACAAAATATCTATCAAAGAAATAAAATTAAAATTTTCTTTTAAAAATGCAACCATTTCATCAGTATTTTCTTATGACGTTGTCACGTTCAACTATCGTCAGTAAACCGACTTTACAGACAACCGATTTTTTAACACGCTTTTATTAGGTCGACCTGTATGTAACTAACTATGTAATGGAATCTAAAGTAACTAATTTAACCATCTTCCAAGGATCGTAGCGTCATGAAAATTGGCAGCTGTATGTAGTTCTGATGATAATACAATAATATGGTACTGTCGAACTGATCTGATGATGGAGTCGGAAGATATGAACTGGAACTTCATGATGGAACATCGTATCATAGCTGTGTTTGGACTTGTTAGAAAAGTCTTGGAATGAACTTTGACCACGATTAGGTTTCAAGGTCTGATAATGTGGTTTTTACGTGCATTTATAAAAGCGTGTTTTTAGTGGTTTTTTTAAACTATTAATTTATTTTAATTACTTACCTACTACTTTGACGCAATTCTAGCCAATGATATGAATGCACGTAATATTTACGTCGAAACGCAATTATTAATGACGTCACTGCAAGGTGAAATAGGATAGGAGGTCACCCCAAGACTTTCCCGGCAAGCAGACCCCTCCCTCGCTCCCCCTAAAAATAAATTGATATTAGATTCGCCGGATAATGCCCTCCGTGCCTGGAGCTAATGGGCTCTGTTGGAGTTGGCCACGAAGACCCATTTGTTCAGGGTCGGTCGTATTCACGGTTCTCTTACGGCCATGTGGCGGAGCATGACGGTGGACCGTTTTGGCCCAATATCTTCTGCGCTCACCTCACGGGAGACAGAACGATCAAATTTCGTTAAAACTTCCTGAGGTGACGGGTTCGCCCGTTGTAGTCGACATCCCTAGTTGTTGCCCTCCGTGCCACCTGCCACCGTAGAACGGTTGCCAAGACGTACTACGGCAATGAGCATTCTAATACTATATAATGGTACGATTACCGAGACCAGCGGTCAAAAGCGTTACTTCAATATCTATTTATTATTCAATTTACTTATTTTCCAATAATATCTAAATATTTTTGTATGTAAATAAGCAAAACGAAATATTATTTTTGATAGAGAATCTAATAAAGATCACGATAGTATTTGCAATTTCTAAATAGGGTTCCGTATTTTTCCATAAGACAATTACAAGTTAGAAATGCCGAGTTTTTTTTTCACTTTTTCGATATTCTCATATTTATTCCTGATTTTATAATTGTCTTACAAAATGAGATTTCAATATTATATATACTAAATTTCAATGCAATCATTGCAAAGTTATTCTTTTTATGATTGCTACAGTAGTTCCATAGTAGCACTTTTTTGTCGAGCGCGGCGATATTGTAAAAAAATCCAATAAATTGCCGCGGTCTGCCATGAAATTATGCCGCTACATGTGCATCTGGTCCGTTTGCTCCACGTGTGGTGTGGAGTGTACCGCAGCCTACCCCCCAAAAAGGCGCAGAATATTAATTTTATCGAGAGGGTAGAAACGAATTGACCTCTTGACAACTAGGCGGCTGGATTACAAGGGGTGGATAAATTTACGGCATCGACGCGCCATTTTTAGTGTTTCGCGCGGAAAGGGACAAATAGTAAAATGACTAGGCTCTTTAGGGACATCCATTTCAATCTTACTTTACAGGCCCGAATCAAGATGAAGACGAAAATATTCATTATAACCCCCCCCCCCCCCCTTCCCCCTCTTCGAGACTGAAGTCTGTCTGTGATTCTGTGTCGTGCAGCTTGGGCCACAAGATACATTTTGTTCTCGGATCGGCTCAACTCACGATTCAGCTCCTATTCAGAAGCCTCCTCGTGCGGAAGGCTACCTCGGGTAAGATTCCCGCGTCTTAGACTTCACGGATGGTGGACCGGTTTCTCCTGGCAGGATTTCATCCCGGCGCTACTGGACGGTCTGCGCACCGTTCGGCGAAGCTAATCGATTGTGCTCTTCGACTAACTGCTGAAGGTGTCTGAAGACAATGGAAATACACTGTCTCCTAAGCAGCGGGGGTGGATGTTGACCTGTCGTCGACCAGTCTTGAAATGACTATTAGACTACCTGATCCTGAATTCATAGCTTGGCAAAAGATGCCTTTGGTACGCGATAGATTCAAACTTAATCACCGCTGAATTACGGCAGGTAGAGGTCGCGTAAGCGACTTCGGTCTCGTAGCCAGCCGGGTGGAGGGAGGTTTGTAGCGTGCATAGCCCCGTTGACACCGGTTTTCCTCGTTGTTACAGAAGTTACTGAATCACTACTAAATTCCCTGGGCGGAAAGAACAGGGTAATTCTAAGATGGGTTCCCGGCCATGCAGGAATCGAGGGAAATGAAAAAGCCGACGAACTTGCTAAGACGGGAGCAAAGGGAACGTTATACGGCCCTGAACCTTGCTGTGGCGTACCAAAAAGCCTTGCAAACCTAATGCTCAAACAAATATGTTTAGAACAATCCGTCAACCACTGGAACAACATGCCAGGGTTGAATCATTCCAAAGCGCTAATTAAGGCTTACGACCTTAAATAGGAACAATCTACGCATACTGGTGAGGACGCTCACGGCGCATTGTGGCCTGAACAAACACATGTTCAACCTCAAGCTCAGAGACACAAAAATGTGCAGGTTCTGCCAAGGAGCAGAGGAAGCTCCCCAGCACCTGATGTGCGAGTGTGGCCCGCTGATGCGTAGAAGAAACACCCACTTGGGTGGTCATTACCTCCAACCTGAGGAGGTAAACCAATCTGGCGCCAAAATCCTGCTGCGGTTCTTAAATGACACGAGGCTTAGCGCAGAACTATAGTATGTGGCGAACACAATAGATCAGCAATGGTAGCAGTGTTACAAGGCTCATAAAGACCTTAGAAAAGCTCCACTCAACAAATTTTAAAAAAATACTGAAGTTAAGCAGCGGCGGGTGCGGTCAATACTGGGATGGGTGACCGCCTGAGTGTTTGACTGCGTGATGCTGCAAATGCCCACCTAGAAGATGGTGTCAATAGGCAACGAGGCGGGTTCCACGAAAAAGCATATACCTTGTGGGTAAAAAGAAAAGTATCCTGAAGGAGATATCCTACCAAAACTGGTAGCTAGGGGTCGAGGTAGCTCCACTGGGTTACCTTCCTAGTGCCCGCCGTAAGGCGTTTGACTCTGGCGAGTTCGGAGCTTTGCTGAACGGTAGGTTTGTGCCATCCCAAAGTCTTCTACGCTTATCCCACATCTGAAAGAACGATCACATATCGCTATACCAGCCTGGGGTGACGGGTTCGCCCGTTGTAGTCGACACAGGCCAACTGTTTATAGGGTCGCAAGACCCAGTTTTATAGGGTCGGTCAAACGCACGGGTCAACACCACACGGGTAGACACCGTTTCACCGTTACGCAAGGGAGGGAACCGCGCAAGCGACCTCGAACCCGTAACCAGTTGGGGGACCGGAGTAATCTGGCTGCAACTAAGGTAGGGGTGCGAGTGTCGACCCGCTGGTTTTCTCGCGATAAGGCGTTGGGGAGTAGATGGAGAAAAGGGGTTAAGGGGTTAGACGCGCCAAGAGGGGTGGGGGAAAGCTTGTCTGCATGCTGGGAAAGTCTTGGGGTGACTCAACCGGTTTTTTTTAAATTTAGTGGTATTCAGGAGCTAATGGGCCCAGATGCAGTTAAGCCACTAAGACCCATGCGTTTATGGTCGGCTAAACTCACGTAGAAATGCGAGCCCGTGTAGGAATTCGGCCTGCTGGCCAGTTTTCCCTAGGAGTCAACCTTCAGGCGCTCCTGGACGGTTTGCGTACCGTGCGGCGTCAGCCAACCGATTTTGCATTCCGACTGACACCCGGGGGATTCTGGAAGCAGTTTTGTTTGCTGTACAGCAAGGGTAGTTGTCAACCTTGTAAAGTGACTAGGCTGTTTAGGGACATCCATTTCCATCTTAATTTCCCGCCTCAAGGTCTGTCTGTGTGTGTTTGTGTATGTGTTAGTCGAGGCGGTTAGTCTTATCATCATCATCATCATCATCATATTTATTCATTCCATAAAAGCATTTCACAATACTGAGGAACATGTCAAATTTTATAATCATAATTTACCGCATGATAAAACCGCTTTGATTTATTAAAAGGAAAAAAAAATAATTGTAATCAGAGGTGATTACTTAAAAATAGTCAAATTTACAAAATAATCAATAATCAAACAATAAATAATAATCAATACAATGAAAAAGAAAAATTCTGAAACATGCGTAATTAAAAACGATGTCAATAAAATCTAAAACTTAGTGCGAAAGTATAGTCATAATATGGTTATTTATAATCAAGCAATTGTGGACGTAATATCATAAAAGTCCTCCAGTTTGTAAAGGGCATGTTTGACTAACTGATTTTTCAAGCAGATTCTATATGCTGCCATCTCAAGTCTTCTCGTCGATGACGGCAAAGCATTGAACAATTTAAAACTAATGTATAAAAATGTGTGTATAAAACTAATGTATAAAAACAAGCCGTGTGTATGTGAATATCGTATCATAGCCCAAAAGCGTGTTTTCAGTGTTTTTTTAATACAATATTTTTTTATTTACTTACCGCTTCGACTCTCTCTCTCTCTCTCTCTCTCTCTCTCTCTCTCTCTCTCTCTCTCTCTCTCTCTCTCTCTCTCTCTCTCTCTCTCTCTCTCTCTCTCTCTCTCTCTCTCTCTCTCTCTCTCTCTCTCTCTCTCTCTCTCTCTCTCTCTCTCTCTCTCTCTCTCTCTCTCTCTCTCTCTCTCTCTCTCTCTCTCTCTCTCTCTCTCTCTCTCTCTCTCTCTCTCTCTCTCTCTCTCTCTCTCTCTCTCTCTCTCTCTCTCTCTCTCTCTCTGAGAGAATTTAATTGATTTGATTTGAATTAAATTATAATTTTATCACTTCGCAGCTGTGCTGCATTTTCGCGTATGTTCCGCTGCCTCGGGCTATCTATTAATAAATTGTAGTTATGGGCCATTACAGCACGGGTCGTCTGTTTCGCTCGGAAATCTCCCTCCCAAATTCTGCGAAGCCCATCCATCACGGCGGCCATTGAAAAATGACGTTTTAAACTGGGCATCAGTCAGGGTTCTCGCCTGTAACCTCATATTTCACCACTAGTAGGCCCTCGACTCTCAACCGCACCTGGAACCTGAAGAGGGTTTGTTACTATGTAAATGCAACATCTTATTCTTCTTATGTTCAATGATCATTATCGGGATTTGGCGGTCAAAAGGCAATGCTACAGAATAACACTAAGGTTGCAAATATTTCATATCATCTGACCCGGCGAACTTCGTACCTCCTAACAGTCAATGAATATCGTGTTACAGATTAGCTGAACTTAATTTATGATTTTGTGAAAGTAATAAAATGAATACAAAATAAATATTAAGTTCACTACTTTATTAAGATAATAACACAAAAAGAAACATAAAAGTACAAAAATTAAGGATACCAATCGCGTGTCAGCAAGACATGATTGAATTAAACTGTTTACATATTATGCAGCATGGGATGCACTCGGTTTAATTCTCTTCAGTGAAGCACCTTGTGATATACGACATTTAAAGCTATTGCATAGCTTTTATCGCGGGCCTAGGCCAGCGCGGCGACCGAATGAAGAAATTTCTTAACGAAAATTAATTATTTTAAACTGATAATTGCGTCTAAACGAGTACTGCTTACGATTCGAAAAAAATATATGGTAAACAAGAACATTTTCCTAATATTATTAGCTTTGAATATTTTAGATTTTGTTTATATTTCATAGTGTAATTAATTTGTAAAATTAGGTCTAACCGAACACAAAAACGACTACTACGCAAATACTATCTAGCGTATTATTATGAAACCTGCACCATTTTAAAGATAATTTAATTATCTATCTTTTTATCTACGAATTTTTTCGAATAGTCAAAGAATAATGTCCGTTTTCTTTGCTTTATCGAATAACATCGATTCGGAATAATTTCAACGTTTTCCGATAGAGTGCAGTTATCTGACATCAGAAAAAAATTCTTCATACTGCATAAATAAAATAAATAAATAATTATAATTGCATAAGTTGTTAAAAAATGCTATGCAATAGCTTTACCGCGGCAGTCCCCGAGTGCCACATGTATCTTTTTTTTGTTTTTTTATTAGATGCAAGAACAAATAAAGCGAATGATTTGTCGACACGTGAACATGCCACGTACAACTAATCATGAGAAAAACACGGATTTACATTTTGTATGGGAAAATGTTTTTTCTTTTATTTTAATTTTTCGTCAATTTTCCAATTTTTGTTTTTCATAGTTATTCTACTATTCGGGACGGAGACAAATACAACAAATCAAAAACCATGAAAATCGCTTTTGCCGTTCTCGAGCTATGTGTTCGAACAAACCCGACTTTGTTTTATATATATAGATTGTATCGGTGGCAATATATTATATACCAACTACCAGATGCAAAATAATAGTATACCATTTTATAACATGCTGTTAGAATAAATAAAAAATCGTTTGTAATAGAGATATTGCAACCAATCTTATCAACTAGAGCTGTCTACTACAACGGGCGATCCCGTCACCTCAGGAGATTTTAACAATATTGATCGTTCTGTCTCCCGCGAGGTGCCAACGCCTTACCGCGAGATAGCCAGGTTAGTCGCCCATCGGGCCGACACTCGCGCATTTATTACCAGTTGCAACCAGATCACTCCGGTCTCCTAAAAGGTCACGGTTCGAGGTCGCTTGCGCAGTCCCCTCCCCTATGAAGACACTTGCCGAATCTATCGCGGACAAAAGCGTCCTCATCCAGATAATATTTTCGCGCTATCCACTTCGTTGTAACCCGCCACTCTATCAACTTCTATGCGTTTCAACTAATCGCCATGAAAATTGAATAGAGATAGCAGAACGTGAGTATCATACTTGGAGTACTTGGGATTGGGAAGGGGATGGGAGAAAGGGAGGAGGAAGAAGGAAGGCGAAAGGGGGAAGGAAGCGGATATCCGGGTAATATTCCACTAGCATATAATCTATACAATCAATTGGCAAATTATAGAAATCTACCACACCAAACAATGACTATCTATGCTAGATGTCTGGAATCAATCGGTCAATTAGCTAGCGGTAATAGAATTTGGGGTTAGAGGGCGTTATTAAATTGTCGCTTGCCTCGCGATTTTCTATAATTCGGAGGGTCGCGGATGTAGCTTCGGCTGTGGCAGCAGACTATTGTAAGCCGCGGTGACAATGAAAAGGCGGGAAAAGGGCGGCATCCTAAATGGCCGCCGTATTATTGTTTAATTACGCGTAAGACCCGATAAGATAGCGCGCGAATTTAACCCCTAATACCACCAGACAGAGGGGAGGATTATGCGGCAGTATTTATTCACACCTCATTGCGGCGATAGAGATAGTTGGGCGGTGTCGACTACGACGGGCCAACCCGTCACCCCTAGGAAGCTAGTTTCCTAGGAGGCTAGTTTCCCTTAGGAAGCTAACTTCTGGCGCTCCTGGACGGTCTGCGCACCGCGCGGCGTAAGCTAATCGACTGTGCACTCTGACTAACAGTCGGGGGAGTCTGGAAGCAGTACTGTTTCCTATAGAACGGGGGTGGTTGCGGACCTTATGGCGACTGCTCTTGAAAGGACCATCGGTTACCCGATCCTGGGTGAATAGCCAGGCAAAGTATGCCGTCGTTCGCGATAGAATCGGTACACACCGTTTCACCGCTTCGTAAGGGAGAGGACCGCGCAAGCGACCTCGAACTCGGAACCAATCGAGAGACTAGAGTAATCTGGTCGCAATTGGAAGTAAGGGCGTGAGTGTAAGCCCGCTGGGTAACGCTCCTGGCTATTTCGCGGTTGAGGCGTTGGCCTCTTACGGGCATGTGGCGGAGCATGGCGGTGGACTGTTTATGTCCGAAGTCTTCTGCGCTCACTTCAGGGAGACAGAACGACTTATCGTTTAAACTTCCTGAGGTGACGGGCTCGCCCGCTGTAGTTGACAACTCTAGTTGTCGACTACAACGGGCAAACTCGTCACTTCAGGAAGTTTCAACAATATTAATCGTTTTGGCCTCCGCGAGAATACTTAGGACAAAACAGTCCACCGTCTAGGTACGCCCATAAGAAGCTAACGCCTTCCCGCGAGATAACTAGGTTAATCGCCCAGCGGGCCGACACTCGTGACCTTACTACCAGTTTCAACCAGATTATTCCGGTCTTCCGACTGGTTACTGGTTCGAGGTCGCTTGCGCGGTCCTCTCCTTTTAAGTAGCGGTGATACGATGTCTACCGAATCTATTGCGGACCACGGCGTCCTTTATCCGGCGTTTATCCGGAATCGGGTAACCGATTTGTCGTTTCAAGACCAGTTGCTTTAAGGTAAACAATTATCCCCGCTCTTTAGGAGACGGTACTGTTTCCAGACGGTCAGACCAAGCACCCTCGCTACCAGTTACGGACGGATTTCTCCAGCGTCCCAATTGGTGACAGGTTCGATGTCGCTTGCGCGGTCCTTATTGGCGATTCAGTTCTAATCATCGCGGACCATGACGTCTTTTTGCCCGGCTCTGAATTCAGGATCAGGTAGCTGTAGGAAATAATGATCATCTCAAGAGTGCTTCAGACTCCTTCAGCAATTAGTCAAGAGTGCACAACTGATAGGCGTCGCCGAACGATGCGCAAACCGTCCAGAAGCGCCGGGATGCAATCCCACAAGGAGAAACAAGGAGAAACCGGTCCACCAGACGTGTGGCCAGAGGCGCGAGAGTCTTACCCGGGGCAGCCTTCCGCACTAGGAGGCTTATGAATAGGAGCTGAATCGTGAGTTGAGCCGATCCGAGAACAAAGTAGATCATGTGGCCCAAGCTGCACGAAACCGTTCGCTAACAAGTAATAAGTAGATTGGCAAATACAATGTTGTTTACAAAGTATTTTAAAATGTCGTTATTCGCATACATGTTGATTTCAAACAGATATACTCAAACAGAATACTCCGATTGGTTACGAGTTCGAGATCGCTTGCGCGGTCCTCTCCGGCATCCTTTGCCCGGGATCGGGTAGCCGATGGTCGTTTCAAGAGCAGTCGCCGTAAGGTCCGCAACCACCCCCGCTCTATAGGAAACAGTACTGCTTCCAGACTCCCCCGACTATAAGTCAGAGTGCGCAATCGATTGGCTTATGCTGCACCGCACGGTGCGCAGACCGTCCAGGAGCGCCAGAAGGTTGATTCATAGGGGAAACTAACCCCCTAAGGCCAGAATCCTACCCAGGCTCGCACTTCATGCGTGGAGGCCGTCGGATGGGTGTTGACCCGTGAGTGTGACCAACCCTGAACAGAATAGGTCTTCGTGGCCAACTCAGCAAGAGCCCATTAACTCCCAAGAAGACACGTTATATCAGTTATCGTCCTACGCGTTTTTAAGTCTATTAGGTTGAAGGCAAAACATCGGCTAACACCACTGCTACTAATGAGCAGTTAAACGATTTGACATTAAGTAATAACAATTCAGAATATGTTGCATATTCTTTAAATTAGACTTTAAGACAATAGAGGGAAACTCTGGCTATGTAAATAATGAAAATGAAAACTTAAGTAGCAATAACGGTAATTTAATACAATTGTCTTCAGAGAAAATTAATAATATAAATAATCTGATATCCCCATCAATGGTTATTACTCATGAAAATATGCCAAAAAATTGTATAAAAATCAAAAAATCAAAATCAAAATGTTCTTTATTCATATAGACACAATTAAATATTATTTTTAATTTATGTTCTTCTGATGCGTCCAAGCCTTACTCCTAAGCCGTTTTGTCATTTACATAATCAGATATTGTATAGTATGCTTTTTGATACAATTTTGATTTGATGGTAGCTTTAAACTTATTAAGCTATTGCATAGCTTTTATCGCGGGCCTAGCTAGGCCAGCGCGGCGACCGAATGAAGAAATTTCTTAACGAAAATTAATGATTTTAAACTGATAATTACGTCTAAACGAGTACTGCTTACGATTCGAAAAAAAAATATGTTAAACAAGAACATTTTCCTAATATTCTTAGCATTCAATATTTTAGATTTTGTTTATATTACATAGTGTAATTAATTTGTGAAATTAGGTCTAACCGAACACAAAAACGACTACCACGCAAATACTATCTGGCGTATTATTATAGAAACCTGCACCATTTTAAAGATAATTTAATTATCTATCTTTTATCTACGATTTTTTTTTCGATTAGTAGTTTTTTCGAATAATATCCGTGTTTTTGCTTTATCGAATAAAAAATTCGTGCGCGGCGCTCTATCGGAAGACGTTTAAATTATTCCGAATCATTTGCTACCGCAGCCGCAAATGATTCGAAATAATTTCAACGTTTTCCGATAGAGCGCAGTTATCTGATATCAGAAAAAATAAAATAAATAAAATAAATAAATAATTATAACTGCATAGGCTGTTAAAAATTCTATGCAATAGCTTTACCGCGGCAGTCCCCGAGTGCCACACGTATTTTTTTTCCAGATAGTTCTCTAATAGTATGAGGAAGTTTGTTATAGAAGCGTATACATTGTCCCAATAAAGAATTGCTATTTGTTTCATTATTAATAATATTCCATGTAGCTTTAATTTTGTTTGTAGAGTTTTTGATCTTATTCTTCAAATAAATTGACTTCGTAGTGGAACAGGCCCGTTTGAATATTTTGGAATAGTTATTTACATAGTTCTTAAAAGTCGCACTATGATTATATGTTTTTTCGTTATACAGTTCATACAATTTATTACGACTTTTGTAAATACCAACAGTTGCCCAATCACTAAAGCATAAGCGATCACTGATCGATTTCGTTTTAGGTATGAAGATTCTATTAAATTTAACTCTAATTAATTCAAAGAATGAGTC
This sequence comes from Micropterix aruncella, assembly GCA_944548615.1. Classification (NCBI taxonomy): domain Eukaryota; kingdom Metazoa; phylum Arthropoda; class Insecta; order Lepidoptera; family Micropterigidae; genus Micropterix; species Micropterix aruncella. The sequence goes on along the minus strand of OX155974.1, from coordinate 20,564,460 downwards.
ATAAAGTTGGTCAGGATTGTCATGAATTGGCAACCTTTGTAATTTGCTAATTAAGCTAGATTTAAATTCCCCTAGACGGCACTCAGTAATTGGAATAAAACTAATATTTTTTCTTAGAACCCTAGTGCTTTTCTTAGGAAATGATACTAACTGACCGCAGTGATCAGAGTGCAAAATATTAATTAGTGATTTATAATTGGGTTTTATGTTTGTGAATATATTATCTATACAAGTAACACTTGAGCAGTTATCCTCGTAGGTTCAAGAAAAACATTATATAAGTTTAATGATCTAAATAAATTTAAAAAGGTACATGTCAAGGATTTTTTTTTCTAATATATTGATGTTAAAGTCTCCACAAATAAAAATTGTTTTAGGACTATTGGTTATTTTGAATAAGGCATTTCCATAATTTTATAAAAAGCTTCATAAGGCGCACATGGTGGTTTGTATACACTCATAACAATGGTTTCCTCCAATTCTATGCATGCAATCTCTAAAACTTGTTCAACAGAGAGGCTCACAATATCACGTCTTTCTTTAAATTTCAAGCATTTCTTTGTAATTATTAAAGAGCCACCACGTATCAACCGAACTCTGTTAAATGAGCTGGAAATCTGATGGTTATTGGAACTGAAAATGTTCTGATGGCTTTTGAGCCATGATTCTGATATACATAGAATGTCGATATGATTACAGTTCAAGAACAATTCTAATTCTGTACCCTTTCAATTCTAATACCCTTTCACATAAGGAATAATCACGAAATTGTATTGTTTGCTGATGATACTTCTTTGACATTTAAAATTAGTCGAAAATTATACAATTATGACGAAGTTAACAAAAGTTAACAGAGTAGCACTCTCAAAAGTTGTCCATTGGTTTAATGTAAATAACCTACTATTAAATTTAAAAAAACCAAAGTGAATAAATTTTCTACACCTAATGTTAAGCAGGTACAAACCAATGTAGAAATAAATGGAACTAGACTGGAGCCTGTTGCTTCAACTGTGTATCTAGGGATAACAATCAATAACATCTTTATACTACAGAAACGTGCTGTAAGAGCTATATATAAACTTGGTCCTCGAGTTTCACTTAGAGAAAAATTCAAAGAGATAAATATTCTTACTGTTGCATCACAATATATATACGAAAATCTGTTGTATGTTGTAACACGAGCTCTGTGTTTTCCTGCGGGTTTTCACTATTTTCACGCATTTTCTCACATTCGTATCGAAGCCGGCGCGCACGCATAGTTTTGACACCTGAAGCGCCGAGTTCAGAAGCGAGCAACATTGCGGCGAGTGACGTAAAGAAGGACATCGCGTTGCCAGTACGACTATTGGATACGATTGCGAATCAAAATCATGAAAATGAAAAAGTCATAATTAGAGATTGAAGATGAGTCAATAAATCGTAGTTATTTGAGTAGTCGCCGAGTAAATTAATTCGTGCCTTTATACACTCAATTTCAGCATGATACAGGAGGGAGCCGCTGCCTTCTAACGTTGGTTATCAAATATTAATGAATTCAGGGAATAACCGCGATAAATAAGATATGTTTTCAATAGTGGTAAAATTCCTTTATTTTAATAAAATACATACACGCAATATTAAGCGCTATTAATAATTCCGGAAATTAGCGTTGAGATGTACGCGGGAAAATCCGATAGGCAAACCCTCATCTAGGCGGAATATTCTCGAAATCGACCGCCCTTGCTAGAACTCCTTCCATTCGAATTCGAGAAATCGTGCGAGCCAGACAAAGTCCCGGAGAAGTCCAGAACTTATAGATAGGACCTCAATATTTTCTCCGGTGAGTGTTCGTTTGATAATTGATATTGTGAGAACTAGATTCCCTGGGGCGGGCATAGCTCGACGGGAGTTTCCGGCCTTTGGGCGGCTTGTCCGGAATGTGGAGTGCCGTCTCCCTTCCGTGATGCCTTCCACTGCCTGGATCCCGCATACTGACGGATACGTTCTTCCGGCAGGGACTTTTGCAGGCGCAAATATCAGTCGCCCTACTTGCGGTGAATCCTGTAGCGCCGCCCATATTCTCCATCGAACCGCCCTCAAGCAGGAACGACACTCGGGAGATCCTTCAGCCCCGACTCCACATCAGCCGCGGCAGTAGCTCCAGGCAGTCGTCAGGGGGAATTGTACGATCGCGCGGCCGACAATACTACCGTACGATAGCCGGCGCATCGTACCACCAGCATACCTGCTCGACACCGGTGTGCCGTCGCGACCAGCCGTCCGCCGAAGACGATCGAGGGATCCCGAAGCCATTCGCGTGATCCAGGCTGTCCAACCATACCCGATCCGGAGTGATGCCAACCGTCCCAAGCCAACCGCGAATATCGGCGGGGCTTTATAATTATAGTTCAAGCTAGGGGCCGACCCGAGATAACGTCTCATTGCTATTGGTATAAATTTGATACAATGATATTTCTGACTATTTGATAATTTTCCCCACATTTGACTATTTGATTCTATGATTTTTATTGTGCTACGTATTTATATTTTTGAATGTTTTCGATTTAATGATTTATAATTTAGGGTAATTAACCAATTGTATAGATGATAATAACTGAATAATAAAGGCCCTTGTTGGTAATTGAAAATTTATATCTCTTTCTCTCTTTTTAATAACACAAAAACCTGTAACCCTATATCTTTCAAATATTTCCCAAGACTATATATAGCCACATAAAAATATAGGTTACAGAATTGGCGCCCATTAATCTACGTATACACCTAGCTTGAACTATATTATACGCATAAATAAAACTTCAAAAATAAAAATAAAAAATCTCTCAAACCTATTAATACTACATAACTAATTCTACATTTTTACTTAAATTCTACAAAAAGATAAAATTCTAAAATTCCATGCTAAAATCATCTAATTCTATAATTAATAAGTAAAGTACTGATACTATTCTAATAATAACTATAATTACGAAAAAATATACATGCATAAATCTTCAATCTACTTCTTGATTTACAATCTATAATTACTTAAATAATAAAGGTAAGTTGAGGTTGGTATCACTCTTCCTGTGTCATTTCTTCTGTTCACAGTTCCTAGCAGCAGTTCGGATTCCGGTAAGTCGTTTGAAGTGTTGGTAGCTTTAGTCGTCCTATCCTCGCCGAGGTAATCATTTCTGGTATCAACTATCAAACTAACAGTTAGTAATTCCGTCCAATATGCCTTTGAGAATCAAACTCTTGCGCAAAGCGGAGCTCGATTTCGAGATAATTCTGAGGGGTGCAACTCCGGAGGATACGGTTGAAAAAAATAGGCTAATATTAAAAGGTTTAGCGGATACGGAACCAGCATCGTCATGCGCTTATAATAGAGAATGGCACGATGATATTTTTAATTCTCTTTTAAGGCTTAAGGCCGATATCAATGCATTAGATTGTGGTGCATCAAATATAAATCCGTTGATATTTGAGGTAAATTTCGAAGCTATGAGTAGGCGGTTTCTAGTAACTAACGGTATGCCTAATACTCTGATCGCGATATGGGAATTAATTCAAGAATCATATAAAATAAAGTTAGGTACCGCGAAACATTTCACGCAGGAGACGATAGAATCTCCGCTCGAAACCGTCACTGAGTCGTCGGCAGCGAATATTTCAGCGACGGTCCCGGCGGCCGTTAATAATATATTAGTCGACAACATAAATACTTCAGTTCTAGGAAATACTAGTGAGAATCATAATATATTGTACAGTGGTAGAGTGTCCGGTGCAAATCTTCCGTCAAATAGTCTCGATTGTATCAGGCAGATAAATTTTGCTAAATTTCCGGTGTGCTATGCCGGAAAAGGGTTCGTATTTGAATTCTGCGAGCGGGTGAAAGAATTGGCCGATAGCCGTGGCATTTCGGAGGTTTCTCTGCTGCGCGGGGCTCCGGCAATGTTGAGCGGCGATGCCTTGAGGTTTTTCCGGCAGATTCGTGACTCAGTATCCTCGTGGGGTGAGTTCTCTCAGTACCTGAAACATAGAATCAAACCAGAGGATTACTCATACAGTCTCTTCAAACAAATATTCTTGTGTACGCGGGGAAAGTTAGAGCCGGAGCCAGATTATTTTGCGGAAAAGGGATTTCTTTTCGGCAGGTATCAATTATAAACTCTAATGCATACCCTATAATATAATTTTTGACTATAATAAACTGACAAATTTTAATAATTCCATTTCAATTTCAATAATTCCATAATGATCTACATCATATTAATTATATATCATAATTTTATCATAATAACCCTGGGGATAATTCCATCATGGACCGCAGTACTATATTGTTTTATCCGTATCAGGGTGAAGATAATAATAATATAAGTAAGGTGTACATACCTATAGTTTGTCGCACCGAGGGAGCTCCAGCTTGCAGTCGAGTCGCCCTAGGTTGTGCGAACAGACCGCTCAGTCGTTACCTAAAAAAAAAACATCACATAAGGGGTCAGTGACAGCTCAAATGGAGTCAACGTGTTGCAACTATAAGCACCACGGTGAGAATGAATGGGCTGTTGCCGGATAATGGTACCAGATGTGCGGATGGGGAGGAAAGATGCGGAGGTATGAATGGCAGAGGTTGTAAGGTTTATTTCCATCGTCATGATCAGACGCACGATACAATCAGTCGGTCGCTATACTTATGCTGTAAGTTCTTGGTGGTTCGATCCCGCGTCCTAAGTTATATTCAGACCTAGGCAGGATATTGATATTTATCTTGAGGAATATGACCTAATGTGGTTTAATCCCGCATTCCTAGCTGAGGTAAGGTCTAGGGTAAGTTATAGTCGGCTCTGAGTTCGTTTTCGGTGTTTGCATGGCCGGAGTGTAGTTGCGCCTTCGCTAAAGGGTGGTTTAGGATGATTTGAGGCGTTCTAACTAGGTATTAGGGACACATGGACATAATATTTACACATTGTTGCTATTGTAAGCATGGCGGCACATTGAGGTTAGGGGACAGTTTGACAAATAAAAGAAAAACACGACGTACGTACCCAAAGTATAAAAAAAAATGAGTTCCTCCTCATTTTTTTTGCCGAGGGAAACGGTGTGTAACACGAGCTCTGTGTTTTCCTGCGGGTTTTCACTATTTTCACGCATTTTCTCACATTCGTATCGAAGCCGGCGCGCACGCATAGTTTTGACAGCTGAAGCGCCGAGTTCAGAAGCGAGCAACATTGCGGCGAGTGACGTAAAGAAGGACATCGCGTTGCCAGTACGACTATTGGATACGATTGCGAATCAAAATCATGAAAATGAAAAAGTCATAATTAGAGATTGAAGATGAGTCAATAAATCGTAGTTATTTGAGTAGTCGCCGAGTAAATTAATTCGTGCCTTTATACACTCAATTTCAGCATGATACAGGAGGGAGCCGCTGCCTTCTAACGTTGGTTATCAAATATTAATGAATTCAGGGAATAACCGGGATAAATAAGATATGTTTTCAATAGTGGTAAAATTCCTTTATTTTAATAAAATACATACACGCAATATTAAGCGCTATTAATAATTCCGGAAATTAGCGTTTAGATGTACGCGGGAAAATCCGATAGGCAAACCCTCATCTAGGCGGAATATTCTCGAAATCGACCGCCCTTGCTAGAACTCCTTCCATTCGAATTCGAGAAATCGTGCGAGCCAGACAAAGTCCCGGAGAAGTCCAGAACTTATAGATAGGACCTCAATATTTTCTCCGGTGAGTGTTCGTTTGATAATTGATATTGTGAGAACTAGATTCCCTGGGGCGGGCATAGCTCGACGGGAGTTTCCGGCCTTTGGGCGGCTTGTCCGGAATGTGGAGTGCCGTCTCCCTTCCGTGATGCCTTCCACTGCCTGGATCCCGCATACTGACGGATACGTTCTTCCGGCAGGGACTTTTGCAGGCGCAAATATCAGTCGCCCTACTTGCGGTGAATCCTGTAGCGCCGCCCATATTCTCCATCGAACCGCCCTCAAGCAGGAACGACACTCGGGAGATCCTTCAGCCCCGACTCCACATCAGCCGCGGCAGTAGCTCCAGGCAGTCGTCAGGGGGAATTGTACGATCGCGCGGCCGACAATACTACCGTACGATAGCCGGCGCATCGTACCACCAGCATACCTGCTCGACACCGGTGTGCCGTCGCGACCAGCCGTCCGCCGAAGACGATCGAGGGATCCCGAAGCCATTCGCGTGATCCAGGCTGTCCAACCATACCCGATCCGGAGTGATGCCAACCGTCCCAAGCCAACCGCGAATATCGGCGGGGCTTTATAATTATAGTTCAAGCTAGGGGCCGACCCGAGATAAAGTCTCATTGCTATTGGTATAAATTTGATACAATGATATTTCTGACTATTTGATAATTTTCCCCACATTTGACTATTTGATTCTATGATTTTTATTGTGCTACGTATTTATATTTTTGAATGTTTTCGATTTAATGATTTATAATTTAGGGTAATTAACCAATTGTATAGATGATAATAACTGAATAATAAAGGCCCTTGTTGGTAATTGAAAATTTATATCTCTTTCTCTCTTTTTAATAACACAAAAACCTGTAACCCTATATCTTTCAAATATTTCCCAAGACTATATATAGCCACATAAAAATATAGGTTACAGAATTGGCGCCCATTAATCTACGTATACACCTAGCTTGAACTATATTATACGCATAAATAAAACTTCAAAAATAAAAATAAAAAATCTCTCAAACCTATTAATACTACATAACTAATTCTACATTTTTACTTAAATTCTACAAAAAGATAAAATTCTAAAATTCCATGCTAAAATCATCTAATTCTATAATTAATAAGTAAAGTACTGATACTATTCTAATAATAACTATAATTACGAAAAAATATACATGCATAAATCTTCAATCTACTTCTTGATTTACAATCTATAATTACTTAAATAATAAAGGTAAGTTGAGGTTGGTATCACTCTTCCTGTGTCATTTCTTCTGTTCACAGTTCCTAGCAGCAGTTCGGATTCCGGTAAGTCGTTTGAAGTGTTGGTAGCTTTAGTCGTCCTATCCTCGCCGAGGTAATCATTTCTGGTATCAACTATCAAACTAACAGTTAGTAATTCCGTCCAATATGCCTTTGAGAATCAAACTCTTGCGCAAAGCGGAGCTCGATTTCGAGATAATTCTGAGGGGTGCAACTCCGGAGGATACGGTTGAAAAAAATAGGCTAATATTAAAAGGTTTAGCGGATACGGAACCAGCATCGTCATGCGCTTATAATAGAGAATGGCACGATGATATTTTTAATTCTCTTTTAAGGCTTAAGGCCGATATCAATGCATTAGATTGTGGTGCATCAAATATAAATCCGTTGATATTTGAGGTAAATTTCGAAGCTATGAGTAGGCGGTTTCTAGTAACTAACGGTATGCCTAATACTCTGATCGCGATATGGGAATTAATTCAAGAATCATATAAAATAAAGTTAGGTACCGCGAAACATTTCACGCAGGAGACGATAGAATCTCCGCTCGAAACCGTCACTGAGTCGTCGGCAGCGAATATTTCAGCGACGGTCCCGGCGGCCGTTAATAATATATTAGTCGACAACATAAATACTTCAGTTCTAGGAAATACTAGTGAGAATCATAATATATTGTACAGTGGTAGAGTGTCCGGTGCAAATCTTCCGTCAAATAGTCTCGATTGTATCAGGCAGATAAATTTTGCTAAATTTCCGGTGTGCTATGCCGGAAAAGGGTTCGTATTTGAATTCTGCGAGCGGGTGAAAGAATTGGCCGATAGCCGTGGCATTTCGGAGGTTTCTCTGCTGCGCGGGGCTCCGGCAATGTTGAGCGGCGATGCCTTGAGGTTTTTCCGGCAGATTCGTGACTCAGTATCCTCGTGGGGTGAGTTCTCTCAGTACCTGAAACATAGAATCAAACCAGAGGATTACTCATACAGTCTCTTCAAACAAATATTCTTGTGTACGCGGGGAAAGTTAGAGCCGGAGCCAGATTATTTTGCGGAAAAGGGATTTCTTTTCGGCAGGTATCAATTATAAACTCTAATGCATACCCTATAATATAATTTTTGACTATAATAAACTGACAAATTTTAATAATTCCATTTCAATTTCAATAATTCCATAATAATCTACATCATATTAATTATATATCATAATTTTATCATAATAACCCTGGGGATAATTCCATCATGGACCGCAGTACTATATTGTTTTATCCGTATCAGGGTGAAGATAATAATAATATAAGTAAGGTGTACATACCTATAGTTTGTCGCACCGAGGGAGCTCCAGCTTGCAGTCGAGTCGCCCTAGGTTGTGCGAACAGACCGCTCAGTCGTTACCTAAAAAAAAAACATCACATAAGGGGTCAGTGACAGCTCAAATGGAGTCAACGTGTTGCAACTATAAGCACCACGGTGAGAATGAATGGGCTGTTGCCGGATAATGGTACCAGATGTGCGGATGGGGAGGAAAGATGCGGAGGTATGAATGGCAGAGGTTGTAAGGTTTATTTCCATCGTCATGATCAGACGCACGATACAATCAGTCGGTCGCTATACTTATGCTGTAAGTTCTTGGTGGTTCGATCCCGCGTCCTAAGTTATATTCAGACCTAGGCAGGATATTGATATTTATCTTGAGGAATATGACCTAATGTGGTTTAATCCCGCATTCCTAGCTGAGGTAAGGTCTAGGGTAAGTTATAGTCGGCTCTGAGTTCGTTTTCGGTGTTTGCATGGCCGGAGTGTAGTTGCGCCTTCGCTAAAGGGTGGTTTAGGATGATTTGAGGCGTTCTAACTAGGTATTAGGGACACATGGACATAATATTTACACATTGTTGCTATTGTAAGCATGGCGGCACATTGAGGTTAGGGGACAGTTTGACAAATAAAAGAAAAACACGACGTACGTACCCAAAGTATAAAAAAAAATGAGTTCCTCCTCATTTTTTTTGCCGAGGGAAACGGTGTGTAACACGAGCTCTGTGTTTTCCTGCGGGTTTTCACTATTTTCACGCATTTTCTCACATTCGTATCGAAGCCGGCGCGCACGCATAGTTTTGACAGCTGAAGCGCCGAGTTCAGAAGCGAGCAACATTGCGGCGAGTGACGTAAAGAAGGACATCGCGTTGCCAGTACGACTATTGGATACGATTGCGAATCAAAATCATGAAAATGAAAAAGTCATAATTAGAGATTGAAGATGAGTCAATAAATCGTAGTTATTTGAGTAGTCGCCGAGTAAATTAATTCGTGCCTTTATACACTCAATTTCAGCATGATACAGGAGGGAGCCGCTGCCTTCTAACGTTGGTTACCAAATATTAATGAATTCAGGGAATAACCGGGATAAATAAGATATGTTTTCAATAGTGGTAAAATTCCTTTATTTTAATAAAATACATACACGCAATATTAAGCGCTATTAATAATTCCGGAAATTAGCGTTTAGATGTACGCGGGAAAATCCGATAGGCAAACCCTCATCTAGGCGGAATATTCTCGAAATCGACCGCCCTTGCTAGAACTCCTTCCATTCGAATTCGAGAAATCGTGCGAGCCAGACAAAGTCCCGGAGAAGTCCAGAACTTATAGATAGGACCTCAATATTTTCTCCGGTGAGTGTTCGTTTGATAATTGATATTGTGAGAACTAGATTCCCTGGGGCGGGCATAGCTCGACGGGAGTTTCCGGCCTTTGGGCGGCTTGTCCGGAATGTGGAGTGCCGTCTCCCTTCCGTGATGCCTTCCACTGCCTGGATCCCGCATACTGACGGATACGTTCTTCCGGCAGGGACTTTTGCAGGCGCAAATATCAGTCGCCCTACTTGCGGTGAATCCTGTAGCGCCGCCCATATTCTCCATCGAACCGCCCTCAAGCAGGAACGACACTCGGGAGATCCTTCAGCCCCGACTCCACATCAGCCGCGGCAGTAGCTCCAGGCAGTCGTCAGGGGGAATTGTACGATCGCGCGGCCGACAATACTACCGTACGATAGCCGGCGCATCGTACCACCAGCATACCTGCTCGACACCGGTGTGCCGTCGCGACCAGCCGTCCGTCGAAGACGATCGAGGGATCCCGAAGCCATTCGCGTGATCCAGGCTGTCCAACCATACCCGATCCGGAGTGATGCCAACCGTCCCAAGCCAACCGCGAATATCGGCGGGGCTTTATAATTATAGTTCAAGCTAGGGGCCGACCCGAGATAAAGTCTCATTGCTATTGGTATAAATTTGATACAATGATATTTCTGACTATTTGATAATTTTCCCCACATTTGACTATTTGATTCTATGATTTTTATTGTGCTACGTATTTATATTTTTGAATGTTTTCGATTTAATGATTTATAATTTAGGGTAATTAACCAATTGTATAGATGATAATAACTGAATAATAAAGGCCCTTGTTGGTAATTGAAAATTTATATCTCTTTCTCTCTTTTTAATAACACAAAAACCTGTAACCCTATATCTTTCAAATATTTCCCAAGACTATATATAGCCACATAAAAATATAGGTTACAGAATTGGCGCCCATTAATCTACGTATACACCTAGCTTGAACTATATTATACGCATAAATAAAACTTCAAAAATAAAAATAAAAAATCTCTCAAACCTATTAATACTACATAACTAATTCTACATTTTTACTTAAATTCTACAAAAAGATAAAATTCTAAAATTCCATGCTAAAATCATCTAATTCTATAATTAATAAGTAAAGTACTGATACTATTCTAATAATAACTATAATTACGAAAAAATATACATGCATAAATCTTCAATCTACTTCTTGATTTACAATCTATAATTACTTAAATAATAAAGGTAAGTTGAGGTTGGTATCACTCTTCCTGTGTCATTTCTTCTGTTCACAGTTCCTAGCAGCAGTTCGGATTCCGGTAAGTCGTTTGAAGTGTTGGTAGCTTTAGTCGTCCTATCCTCGCCGAGGTAATCATTTCTGGTATCAACTATCAAACTAACAGTTAGTAATTCCGTCCAATATGCCTTTGAGAATCAAACTCTTTCGCAAAGCGGAGCTCGATTTCGAGATAATTCTGAGGGGTGCAACTCCGGAGGATACGGTTGAAAAAAATAGGCTAATATTAAAAGGTTTAGCGGATACGGAACCAGCATCGTCATGCGCTTATAATAGAGAATGGCACGATGATATTTTTAATTCTCTTTTAAGGCTTAAGGCCGATATCAATGCATTAGATTGTGGTGCATCAAATATAAATCCGTTGATATTTGAGGTAAATTTCGAAGCTATGAGTAGGCGGTTTCTAGTAACTAACGGTATGCCTAATACTCTGATCGCGATATGGGAATTAATTCAAGAATCATATAAAATAAAGTTAGGTACCGCGAAACATTTCACGCAGGAGACGATAGAATCTCCGCTCGAAACCGTCACTGAGTCGTCGGCAGCGAATATTTCAGCGACGGTCCCGGCGGCCGTTAATAATATATTAGTCGACAACATAAATACTTCAGTTCTAGGAAATACTAGTGAGAATCATAATATATTGTACAGTGGTAGAGTGTCCGGTGCAAATCTTCCGTCAAATAGTCTCGATTGTATCAGGCAGATAAATTTTGCTAAATTTCCGGTGTGCTATGCCGGAAAAGGGTTCGTATTTGAATTCTGCGAGCGGGTGAAAGAATTGGCCGATAGCCGTGGCATTTCGGAGGTTTCTCTGCTGCGCGGGGCTCCGGCAATGTTGAGCGGCGATGCCTTGAGGTTTTTCCGGCAGATTCGTGACTCAGTATCCTCGTGGGGTGAGTTCTCTCAGTACCTGAAACATAGAATCAAACCAGAGGATTACTCATACAGTCTCTTCAAACAAATATTCTTGTGTACGCGGGGAAAGTTAGAGCCGGAGCCAGATTATTTTGCGGAAAAGGGATTTCTTTTCGGCAGGTATCAATTATAAACTCTAATGCATACCCTATAATATAATTTTTGACTATAATAAACTGACAAATTTTAATAATTCCATTTCAATTTCAATAATTCCATAATAATCTACATCATATTAATTATATATCATAATTTTATCATAATAACCCTGGGGATAATTCCATCATGGACCGCAGTACTATATTGTTTTATCCGTATCAGGGTGAAGATAATAATAATATAAGTAAGGTGTACATACCTATAGTTTGTCGCACCGAGGGAGCTCCAGCTTGCAGTCGAGTCGCCCTAGGTTGTGCGAACAGACCGCTCAGTCGTTACCTAAAAAAAAAACATCACATAAGGGGTCAGTGACAGCTCAAATGGAGTCAACGTGTTGCAACTATAAGCACCACGGTGAGAATGAATGGGCTGTTGCCGGATAATGGTACCAGATGTGCGGATGGGGAGGAAAGATGCGGAGGTATGAATGGCAGAGGTTGTAAGGTTTATTTCCATCGTCATGATCAGACGCACGATACAATCAGTCGGTCGCTATACTTATGCTGTAAGTTCTTGGTGGTTCGATCCCGCGTCCTAAGTTATATTCAGACCTAGGCAGGATATTGATATTTATCTTGAGGAATATGACCTAATGTGGTTTAATCCCGCATTCCTAGCTGAGGTAAGGTCTAGGGTAAGTTATAGTCGGCTCTGAGTTCGTTTTCGGTGTTTGCATGGCCGGAGTGTAGTTGCGCCTTCGCTAAAGGGTGGTTTAGGATGATTTGAGGCGTTCTAACTAGGTATTAGGGACACATGGACATAATATTTACACATTGTTGCTATTGTAAGCATGGCGGCACATTGAGGTTAGGGGACAGTTTGACAAATAAAAGAAAAACACGACGTACGTACCCAAAGTATAAAAAAAAATGAGTTCCTCCTCATTTTTTTTGCCGAGGGAAACGGTGTGTAACACGAGCTCTGTGTTTTCCTGCGGGTTTTCACTATTTTCACGCATTTTCTCACATTCGTATCGAAGCCGGCGCGCACGCATAGTTTTGACAGCTGAAGCGCCGAGTTCAGAAGCGAGCAACATTGCGGCGAGTGACGTAAAGAAGGACATCGCGTTGCCAGTACGACTATTGGATACGATTGCGAATCAAAATCATGAAAATGAAAAAGTCATAATTAGAGATTGAAGATGAGTCAATAAATCGTAGTTATTTGAGTAGTCGCCGAGTAAATTAATTCGTGCCTTTATACACTCAATTTCAGCATGATACAGGAGGGAGCCGCTGCCTTCTAACGTTGGTTATCAAATATTAATGAATTCAGGGAATAACCGGGATAAATAAGATATGTTTTCAATAGTGGTAAAATTCCTTTATTTTAATAAAATACATACACGCAATATTAAGCGCTATTAATAATTCCGGAAATTAGCGTTTAGATGTACGCGGGAAAATCCGATAGGCAAACCCTCATCTAGGCGGAATATTCTCGAAATCGACCGCCCTTGCTAGAACTCCTTCCATTCGAATTCGAGAAATCGTGCGAACCAGACAAAGTCCCGGAGAAGTCCAGAACTTATAGATAGGACCTCAATATTTTCTCCGGTGAGTGTTCGTTTGATAATTGATATTGTGAGAACTAGATTCCCTGGGGCGGGCATAGCTCGACGGGAGTTTCCGGCCTTTGGGCGGCTTGTCCGGAATGTGGAGTGCCGTCTCCCTTCCGTGATGCCTTCCACTGCCTGGATCCCGCATACTGACGGATACGTTCTTCCGGCAGGGACTTTTGCAGGCGCAAATATCAGTCGCCCTACTTGCGGTGAATCCTGTAGCGCCGCCCATATTCTCCATCGAACCGCCCTCAAGCAGGAACGACACTCGGGAGATCCTTCAGCCCCGACTCCACATCAGCCGCGGCAGTAGCTCCAGGCAGTCGTCAGGGGGAATTGTACGATCGCGCGGCCGACAATACTACCGTACGATAGCCGGCGCATCGTACCACCAGCATACCTGCTCGACACCGGTGTGCCGTCGCGACCAGCCGTCCGCCGAAGACGATCGAGGGATCCCGAAGCCATTCGCGTGATCCAGGCTGTCCAACCATACCCGATCCGGAGTGATGCCAACCGTCCCAAGCCAACCGCGAATATCGGCGGGGCTTTATAATTATAGTTCAAGCTAGGGGCCGACCCGAGATAAAGTCTCATTGCTATTGGTATAAATTTGATACAATGATATTTCTGACTATTTGATAATTTTCCCCACATTTGACTATTTGATTCTATGATTTTTATTGTGCTACGTATTTATATTTTTGAATGTTTTCGATTTAATGATTTATAATTTAGGGTAATTAACCAATTGTATAGATGATAATAACTGAATAATAAAGGCCCTTGTTGGTAATTGAAAATTTATATCTCTTTCTCTCTTTTTAATAACACAAAAACCTGTAACCCTATATCTTTCAAATATTTCCCAAGACTATATATAGCCACATAAAAATATAGGTTACAATGTCCACAAGAATATTGACAAGTTTAAAAAAAAAGCGCCACTCATAATGTTAATACTAGACATAAGCATAACCTTGTTGTACGTGCTACTCGTTTCCACAAAATAAGCAATTCTTTTTTGGGACAATGTATACGCTTCTATAACAAACTTCCTCATACTATTAGAGAACTATCTGTAAATAAGTTTAAAGCTACCATCAAAGCAAAATTGTATAAAAAAGCATACTATACAATATCTGATTATGTAAATGACAAAACGGCTTGGGAGTAAGGCTTGGACGCATCATAAGAACATAAATTAAAAATAATATTTAATTGTGTCTATATGAATAAAGAACATTTCGATTTTGATTTTGATTTTGATTTTGAAGTGAGAAAGCCGCTCTACATAACCTTTCAGAGTATTTCTGAGGCCACATTCGTTCGACAGCATACGAATGAATTTCTTTTGGACTCGTTCAATTCTATCGCTGTGAACACTGTAAAGCGGATTCCAGATCCATACTCCAGAACCGATCTCATCCATGATGAATAGACGGATATTAGAGATTTTGGATGTCGAAATGGCTTCAATGTCCTGATGAATTATTGTTGTCATCGCTTTCACCTTCTAATAATAACTGACGAATTGTATCTAAAACGACGATTAATAAAAAGCGTTGAACATGAATAAAACGTATCTATAAAAGAAAGACCTACAGACCTAGTCTTTTCTATGTGATACCTAGTTTATACCTAGTCTTCCCCAGGGGCGTAGCGTGCCTTGGCGGGGCCCCGTATAAAAATTTGTTTGGGGGGCCTTAGGAAGGGTAAAGATTTCTCACAAAAAAAAAATGTTTGCATAAAATTATAAGAAATATTTATTCATCATAATTTGTCACTTTTCTGATCTGTCACTATTTCCAAAATTTTTACAAACAATTCAAATTAAATATAAACAATCATTTCAAATTCCTCGGCAGAAAAATCACCCATCAGGGAAAAGACGTCTCGGGCGATCATGTTATAGAGCATTTCAAAAGTTGCCTGGCGAAAATAGATGCCTTGCTAATTTCTGGCCCTCGTAAGGCCTGGATCTATGACAATTATCTAACGTCACATTTGTCATGGCCCTTTCTTATTTACGATTTTACCAAAACCCAACTGTCCCGTCTAGATGCACTGGTGACAGCTAGTTTAAAATCCTGGCTGTCCTTAGCCAAACCAGCTGACCCCTCGACTCTCTTCAGGTCCAAACAAAATTTTGGGCTAGCGCTTAAACTGCCCTCTCTGCTCTACGCCAACTCCAGAATAACCAAAAATTCGATTCTGTGCAATTCCAAAGATCCGGCAATATCGAAGCACGTAATAAGTGGCTGTAGTGATTCAAATGAACTACAAGCCCGCGTAGACTTCCACAAAAGGTTCCTTACTGGAATCAGCCAGAATGGCACTGGTCTGGGGTATGGCAGTACAACCACGAGCGACGTGGATTTGAAGAAGTCTCTTTTGCGGGGAGATTACGACAGCAAGAGTATGGCTCATGCTATTGGCCTTCAATGCCAGAATGATTGGACAACAATTGGTGACTTTTGCATTCCGCCTCCAATGCACTGGAAGGTAATGCTCTATGACTGGACGCCAGAGATGCTGAAATTTTATTTGAATGCCTTTCAGCATACACTTCCAGACCCCAGTAACCTCGCTCGTTGGAGCTTTGCCGAGGATAGTTCTTGTCCCCTCTGTAGCAATACCCCTTGCACAGCTAGGCACATTCTAGCTGGCTGCAAGGTGGCCTTAGATCAAGGACGGTACACTTACCGCCATGACAAAGTTCTCGCTGTTATTCGCGAGGTAATTAGTCTCTCAGTGGCTCGTGCCAACAAGGGTTTGACAGTATCCTCCAAACCCCCAATACAGTTTGTGCGGGATGGCTCTAAAGGCAAAAAACATTTAACTACAAAACCTTTCTCAATAATCGAGAAAGCTACAGATTGGATTCTGGAGGTTGATTCGGTCTCTAAGCAGTATAAATTCCCTGAAAGTCTCGGATGCACAGCCCTCCGTCCAGATATAACTCTTTACTCTCTATCTCGGAAGGTGGCTCTTATCGTAGAATTAACTGTTCCATGGGAATCAAATATCCCAAAAGACCACGAGTACAAATTAAATAAATACCATGATCTTGCAAATGCCGTAACCCGGAACGGCTTCACTGTTCACCTTCACGCGGTGGAAGTTGGCGCTCGTGGCCTGCCAGCTAAATCTCTATTTCACCTCTTTAAAGATCTTGGCCTTTCCAGAAAAATAATCAACTCTTTCTTAGAAAAATTATCTAAAACTGCGATTTGCGCATCTCAAATTCTATGGCTTCGAAGGGGGAGTGAATGGGTGGCAAGGTGAACGCTCACATGTGGCAAGACAGCTGTCCTAAACCTACCACAGCCGGTTCGTAAGTCCGGAATCCACTGCTCACCCCCCAGAAGTGTAAAAAAAAATAGTATTATGATGGGCCCGACTCCGGTCGGTGAATTCCATGGCAGCTCCGTTTGTATTTATTTTATTTATTTACTCTCCTTGCCTTTTTTCGGCAAACTGATTTATTAAATCATTTATAGCTGATGATGACTTTAGTTTTTCTAAAGTTTCTGCCTTTATGGACAATAGTGACAGGCCTGGCAGGCGTTCATGTCCCATCGAAGTTCTTAGGTATTTTTTTTCAGTTTTAATTTTGGAAAACTTCTTTCAGCAGTTGCAGTTGTAACTGAAAGGGCTAAGAATAAAGAGCATGCTGTAATTACCTCCGGAAAACTGGATGCAAGACTATTGAATTTTATCAGCAATAATTCAATGAGTTCCTTATTGGAATAATTTTTTTAAATTTCAGAATTTAAGCATGTTTTCAAAACCTTTAATTGGTCATAAAGAACAACTGAGATGTCTTTACTGTATTTAGCCGACAGTTTTCCGGAAGCGTTTATTATGTCTTCGTTTGAAGAAGACAGGAGTTTCTCCGGTTGTAATATTTCGAACATACTACTCAGATCGCCAGGTCAGGTTGGGTCAGGTTGGGGGCCCCCGTGGCCCGGGGGCCCCGTATAATTGATACGGCAGATACGGCGGTAGCTACGACCCTGGTCTTCCCTAAACTCGAAAGGGTGAATGACTATTCCAACGCCATCAGCGCAAAATTTCGTTTAAATTAGAAGGTAGCCCAGGTGCTCATATCGAATTCTCCGTTTTCAAAGGGCGTGAATTATGATTGCCGAACAAAGACGCAATAGATAATAATGAGTATAATTTTGGCCATAAATTAGCCCAATAATTTGCGCTCGGCAATTATGTCAAAGCGCACAATACGTTTTGAGCGGGGGATACGCACTGGACGCATACTTCAAACATTAGAATAGCGAATTCCACGAATCGTGCTGGCATTAGGGGGAGAGGAAGGGGAGGGGTGCCCCGGGCAGCGACTAAAGGGGACTACACACGATCAGATTAACCGCGCTGTTTATCTGTGTAAAAAAATTGGTTGTGCCCGCCCTATTTGCGAAAGTTCGACCACGTTAGCTGCTTTCGTGAGCAACTTCACTGGCTTCCTATTCGCGATCGAAGAAATTTGAATACGTCGTCGCTACTCTAAAACATACTCAATAACCCAACTTCACCCTTCTATCTCAAGGAGAATTTCCACCCTTTGGGAGACCACGGTCTTCCACTTCGATCAAGCCGGGATAACACACTCGCCATTCCGATACATCATTCTTCTGTTTACACGCACTCTTTTACAGTCCATTCTGCTCGTTTATGGAACTAGCTCCCTCACTCTATCAGGCATGCACGTTCGTTGAATACTTTCAAAAAGTTGTTGAAGAACCATTATTTTTACACAGCCACTAACCAAATACCTCACCTTCTCCTCTCCTTTATCCTTTCCTGGGCAACCTTAGCATAAATTACTGACATATACTTATATAAGTTTATTTTAAATTTAACTTTACTACTTCTTTGTGTATTGTACTGTGAAAATTAGGAATTATTTTATCAAATGGTTGACAGTAAGATATCGCTATAGCGATAAGTCCGCCATTTGTCCATAAATTGTCTTTTTTATAAAACCATTGTAATATTCATTAAGTTATGTTTTTATAGCACAATAAAGTTATTCTATTCTAAGACATTCCCGGCAAGTAGCCAGGGACTTATTTTATCTGAATATTCATTTCATAAATAAAGTTGATGAACAGTTGGCGAAAATTCCTAATAATATAAAACGCAACGCAATGAAAATTTTACATTCAATTTAAAAATCGAATTGCAAACAAATTCGTATTTTGATGGAGCCACGCATCGCAACTTCGCCGCTTCTAAGGTGATTACTCTTTAAATAATATATGGCGTAATAAAAATATTATTTGCTTCGCTTGTATACGAGATATTCCGAGAGAAATTTCACAATGTGCTATTAGTCCAACAAGGCATCTGTGTACCTACCAAATTTTAAGCCTCTAACTGTAATATTTTGAGATCTATGGACTGGTACACTCTCTGGTGGAACGATTTCAACCATAAACTTTTAATCTTGCCGTGACCAAATGATGCCTGCATGCCAAATTTCCGCTCAATTGGATGAACATAGACCCACACCCAGACACACACACACACATACACACACACAGTCATCCGTCAAACAGTGAAATCTTGGCGTGAACCACTGACGTGTTTTTCCAGTGGTTGACGTCCGTCAACCACTGGAACAACACTCCAGGGTTGATTCATTCCAAAGCGCTGATCAAGGATATAACGTAGGATTATGATCCTATCACGTTATACCAAGAAACAAGAGCGCCATCGAGTTTATTTAAAACGCGAAAAAGAAAAAAATACTATAGGTTAGGTTATGACCGAAAAATAAAAAAAACAGCCACAGGGTCGGGGAAAGGATTTGGTTTGGCACTAAATTTGGCAAAACGGAGAATAAACCTTCGCAATTTTAAAATAAAACTACAAATTTAAAGTTAGAAAAACAAGATCCTTTAATCAGCAGGTAGTTCCTCCTTCTATCTCCTCTTCAGACATGTGGTACAGACTTCAGACATGTGACATGTGATACGTTTTCCAGTTCAAATGGACATCCAGGCGAGAAAAAGTCAGGGCACGGTGGGCCGATTTATAGTTGAATTTATATTGGAATATAAAAAGGCGGCACAGGCAAAAACACGCAGAAAATAGGACCTTGTTCACATCACTTTAAAATACTGCACTTCAAGTGCCTTAACCGCGGCGGATTATTCCGCTTTTAGCGAGTTTTCAGTCGCCCGGCGCGAGTGAGAAGTACTCTTTCACGCGCCATCTTGGAAAATATGACCCCCTCAATTACTGTGGCTAGGATGGACAGACTGGACTGCCTGCAGTTATACCAACTTTAGGAGATTAAAAAAAACTCATAGCAACTCATGTTCACTAAAATAGTAATATTTTTTGTAATATTTATTACATTTTAAAAAATTCTTTTGAACTTGATTTTTTAAGTAAATCTCTTGTTTTTTTTGTCATGGCAAGAACACCAGAAGAGTCATTTTTTATTGGGCTGTGCAATACGGCTATTTCTATTATGATAGGTCAAATGTCAAAGCTTTTAGCGATTTTTTATTGTTTTGGAGATACGTTTTGAGATTTTGAACCAAGATTCCGAAACAACTCAAAAACTGAGTAAGACCAATATAAAAAAAAACACGAGAAATATAAGCGAAACATGTTGCAATGCGTGCAACATGTTTTTGAAACATAACATGCCACGCAAATTTGGATTTTTGTTACAAGGCTTACGACCGTAAGACGGCCCGTGAGGCTTTGTCACTAAATAGGAACAATCTACGCATACTGGTGAGGGCGCTCACGGGGCATTGTGGCCTGAACAAACACATGTTCAACCTCAAGCTCAGAGACACAAAAATGTGCAGGTTCTGCCAAGGTGCAGAGGAAACTCCCCAGCACCTCATGTGCGAGTGTGGCCCGCTGATACGTAAAAAATACACCCACTTGGGTGGTCATTACCTCCAACCTGAGGAGGTAAAACAATCTGGCGCCAAAAACCTGCTGCGGTTCTTAAATGACACGAGGCTTAGCGCAGAACTATAGTAGGTGGCGAAAACAATAGATCAGCAATGTTCGCAGTGTTACAAGGTTCATAAAGACCTTGGAAAAGCCCCACTCAACAAATAAAGAAAATACACAAACACAGACACACACAGACTTACAGACAGACTTCAGTCTGGAAATGGTTTTAATCTTCTCGGGGGGTGGGGAAGGAGGGGGGCGGGGATTAAAATGTATATATCCGTCTTCATCTTGAAAAATATCCTGGGCGTTTACAATACTTGCCCTCTGTCCGGAAGGTAAAGGCGAAAGATTTATTCGTTTTGAAGGGAGACCAGAGTTAATGGGCCCTTGCTGAGTTGGCCACGAATACCCATTCTGTTCAGGGTTGGTCACACTCACGGGTCAACACCCATCCGACGGCCTCCACGCATGAAGTGCGAGCCTGGGTAGGACTCTGGCCTTATGGTTAGTTTCCCCTGGGAATCAAACTTCTGGCGTTCCTGGACGGTCTGCGCACCGTGCGGCGTAAGCCAATCGACTGTGCACTCTGACTAACAGTTAAGAGTTTCAAGGCGATAGGTGAGGGCAGCAAACCCCGCCCACCGCCCGGGCAGTTATAACGACGAGGGTCGTCTTGTCTGCCCGGGATGTCGTGCTACGACAACCCTGCGCGTACCAGAAGGGTAAAACGCGCAGGGGGTGAAATAGGGTAAACCACCCCCCCCGTACCGCCCCGAGAACCCATTTATTCAAAAAAATAAAACTTATTTACAAAAAAAAAATAAAAAAATTTACAAAATATTACAAATTTAACGAGAAAAGAACAACAATATCGTAAATTTAGGAGCCGGTAAGCGGGGTAGAGGACGCTCCAGAACAATGAACGTGAAGGCGCGCTGTCCGTGGGCAGGTCTCGGAGCAGCCACGGGGGGGAGGAATCCCTGGATCCTGCAAAGAACGAAACGCCCCTCGGGGCGGTAAAGAGACGGACACAAAGACGGGCACTTCGGGCTGGAAGTAGCCGCCGAATCACGCCACCAAGGAAGAGGGTACCCCCTGGGGGGTATCCCGAAGCCTCATGCTTTCCCAAGAAGCCACCCATAGCCCCACAAACTCGCCAAACGACTGGAAGCAGCTCCTACAACTGACCAAATCCGGGTACCAAATCGGAGAACGCCCAACGCACGCGCCCACTGCATCCATCAATTTCTCCCGTGCAGCCGCTAGAATTGGGCAAGACCAAATTACGTGTTCCGCAGTTTGGCGACCATACCCACAGGCGCACCGGGGGTCATCGGCAAGTCCAAAGTCAAATAGTTTGGCTCTGAACTCTCCGTGGCCCCCAACCAGCATCGTGGTATGGTGGTCGAACCGCAGAAACGAATTTGCCATCCGCACTGCAACAGACGGGAAGAAGCAATGGGTGAGGCGGCCCGTACCCCCGGCGTCCCATCTAGCCTGCCAGACACGCAAGGACTCCACCCGAATCAGGCGGGCAAACTCCCCAGCTCGGTGCGCCACCGGGTCGATCGATAGGCCATGAAGGACTACCGGCTCGCCCCGGCGGTACCGCGACAAGGCTGCACGCTCCAGAATCTCCAGGTCAATCGGCAGAACGCCAGCGATGACGGGTAACGCAAGAGTGGATGTCGTTCTGTACGCCCCGGTCAGGGCCACGAGAGGGATGCGCTGTCCGCGCAGCAGCGCGACACGCGTCGCCTCAGGAACAGCAGACTCCGTCCAAGCGCGTGCGGCATAATAAGTCGCACGCGGGACGAAGACGCCTTTATAGATAGTCATGACCGCCGGGAAACGAATTCCCCAGTCGGCCCGACTCACTCCGCGGAGCGCAAAGAATAGATCCCGGGATTTTTCGGCTGTAATCTTTGCGTGCGAAAGAAAGGAAAGGGAAGCCGTAAGCGTCACCCCCAGGTATCGAACGGTGGCCGGGAAGGATACCGGGCGACCGTTCATCCTGATAACAGGGTTCCGCTTAAGATGTCCCTTCAGGAGAAGCGCCTGAGTTTTCGTCGGAGAGAAGGTGAGTCTGTTTCGCTGACCCCATCCGAGGATCAGGTCCAGCGAGTCAGCCACCCTTCTTTCGACCTCTGCGCGACTCCTGCCGCCCACCAGGAGGAGAGCGTCGTCTGCATAAGCGCTGACGGTGCACCCCTCCGGGTAAGGTAGACCGAGGAAATCATCAAAGAGAATGTTCCAAAGGCTAGGACCTAACACTGACCCCTGTGGACAGCCCATAGTCGGGGTTTTGGTGACGCTGGTCGGGCCGTACCTCAGAGTGACAGATCTGTCTGAAAAGTAGCTCCTCACTACTTTCAACAAATTGTTCGGGCACAGGCGGGCGCGAAGCTTGCATATGAGCATCGGCCACCACGCGTTGTCGAATGCACCGGAGATATCCAAAAATACGCCTACCACGTAGCGGCCGTCATAGTTGCGGACCCAGTTCTTCGCAAACAGGATGGCGTCCTCCGTGCTTTTCCCTAGGGTAAAGCCAAACTGACGCTCGTTCTGGGGAGACAGAGTCCTTTCCAGCCGTTCGCGCACAAGCACTTCGAGCACCTTACCCATTATGGGAAGGAGCGTGATGGGCCTGTACGCTTTCGGATCCGAGCGCGGCTTGTCGTTACCTTTGGGAATCACCCGCAGGAGGCCAGCCTTCCAGCATAATGGGAAATGACCGTCCCTAATGCATTTCTGCATCAGGACAGTCACCTCCCATCTTGCGAATTCCCACACCCGCTTCACTATATCAGACGTAAAGTTGTCTATCCCCGGTGCCTTTCTGCGCGATAGCGACCCGATGATGGTGCCGACCCTGACTAACAGTCGGGGGAGTCTGGAAGCAATACTGTTTCCTATAGAGCGGGGGTAGTTGCGGACCTTACGGCGACTGCTCTTGTAACGACCATCGGCCATCCGATCCTGGGTGAACAGCCGGGCAAAGGATGCCGTGGTCCGCGATAGATTCGGTATACACCGTTTCACCGCTTCGTTAGGGAGAGGACCGCGCAAGCGACCTCGAACTCGGAACCAATCGAGAGACCGGAGTAATCTGGTCGCAATTGAAAGTAAGGGCGTGAGTGTAACCCCGCTGGGTAACATTCCTGGCTATCTCGCGGTTAAGGCGTTGGCCTCTTACGGGCTTGTGACGTAGCTAGATGGTGGACTGTTTTTGTCCCAAGTCTTCTACGTTCAGGGAGATAGAACGACTAATCGTTAAAACTTCCCGAGGTGACGGGCTCGCCCGCTGTAGTCGACAACCCAAGTTGTCCGGAAAGTAAAAGTCCGGTAAAAGTAAAAGTCCTACTAAAACCTCTGAATCGGAGACCGCACGAAATATGTTCAAATTTATTCGGACGTGTATAAATTCGACAGGTAGTTTTTTATCGATGATCGTTCGTTTTATATTCCGATCTAACGTATTGCTCTACCTCGTTCGCTTGAACTAATTTTAGTTTTAGTTCACAAAGAAACGCAATCGGGCCCATTATATTAGTAAGCAGTAAATTTAACGATTAAACGAAAGAAATTAAATTTCATAAATTATGGCATTTCGGTTCTCATCATTCCCCGTTTTCGTAACAGAATGACAGTTTTAATTTTTTTATTCGTTTATATTATTTTTACACTGGCTTACATATAATATTTAATATATAATTATAATGACTAAACCGAAAAAAGGTAACATTAACCCTTCGAGTAGCGGCATAATTTCATAGCAGACCGCGGCAATTTATTGGAATTTCTTGCAATATCGCCGCGCTCGACAAAAAGTACTATAACTATATAACTACTATAGCAATCATTAAAAGAATAACGGTTCAAAAATCGCATTGAAATTTCATATATAGAATATTGAAATCTCAATTTGTAAAATAATTACATAATTATGAATAAATATGAGAAAGTCAAAAAAGTAAAAAAAAACTCGGCATTTCTAAGTTGTACTTGTCTTACGGAAAAATACGGAACCCTATTTAGAAATTGTAAAGAATATCTTGATCTTTATTAGATTTTCTATCAACGGTCATATTTCGTTTTGCTTATTTACATATAAAAATATTATAACATACAAGATATTAGCTCATAAAATCCCATTAAAAATTTTGATGATTTGTTGAGAAAAAAAAAATGATGTTTGACAATGGAATTTTATTAGAAATATCGGCGAAATTATTCTAGCGGCCGTCTATGTATCTATGGTAATAATGAGATATTTGGTATGGATTTTAGGATGCGTTCGAATTAGAAAATAATATTACTGGGCGCTCCGGGAGCAAGCCGTCAAATTTGGTCGTTACATAGTCAATATGCAACTAAATTTGGTCGTTACGTAGCGGAAGGGATAACCAGAGTTTTATTTCTAAATATTAATTATCAAAAAAGAAACGATATATGTAAAATCATCATTTCTTCTGATAATACATAGCTACTTTCGAAGAAATGATGTAGTAGATAAATAATTAATACATATCTAACGTATTAATAATTTAAAAAATCAATAATAATAAATCCCCGAATGCACAGAAAATATATCAGAGAAATTACTTACCAGAAATACTTACCAAAATTACTTACTAAAATTACTTACCAGAAATAGAAATAGAAATAGAAATAGAAATATTTTTTATTGTCCGAAATTGTGGTGGTACATTTATGGTGATAATGCGTAAAACTATGTATCTCACAATTACCTGTTATTAAAACAGATTGACAAATTTAATTATCTGCTAAATTGACTTATCTGCTAATTATAATATCTTATTAAAAAATGTAATTATTTCACTGGTTTAACATGAAAAAATCTAAACAGACCGGATAAGTAGAACTAACAGTAGAAGACAATTAGAAAAAATAATTCACCAATAATATAAAAAAAAAAGAAAAAATCAAAATCAAGGAATAATCAAAATTCCGCCTATAAATACGAAATGTATATAATTTAAAATGTAACAGTAGAAAACAATTAATAAAAAATAATTCACCAATAATATAAAAAATAATGAAAAAAAAAACAAAATCAAGGAATAATCAAAAATCCGCCTATAAATACGAAATGTATATAATTGAAAATTTGTAATCTTCCTAATTGAATTATTGTAAAAACAAAATGAAAATGCATGAATACAATATAATATTATGAGAAATATTAGTTTAATGTGTAAAAGCTTTTATCGATAAGCCATTTTTTCAACGCTGCGGTAAACCCTTTTCCTTTTATTTCTTTGATATTTGCAGGTAGGTGGTTATAGATTTTTATTGCATTGTATAACATTCCTTTTTTAAATAGAGTTAAATTTGGCTTGGGTGCTTGTAGCTCATGTTTATTTCGTGTGTTATAGCCGTGTTCAACATTGTTTGTTTTGAAATACTGATCGTGGTCCCTTATAAATTTGCAGGTTTCCAAGATGTATATCGAAATAAACGTTAGCACAAACTCCTTTTTAAATAGTGGTTTGCAGCTGTCAGTCTTTGGAATTCCACATATTATTCGTAGGTAAGCATCGTTTTTGTACTATGAATATTTCCTCTGCGTTTACCGAATTGCCCCAAAGCGTAATTCCATATTTTATGCAGGCGTAAATATATGCATAATATGCCATAAAGGCTGTTTTTTTATCTGTTGTTCGTTTTAAAATCCTTAGAGCGTAGCAAAATTTCGAAATTTTTATTTTTACATCTTCGACATGGGCTTTCCAGTTCAAATTACAGTCGATTATTAGTAATTTGAATTGTACTCGACCAATTGTATATAACTATCTTATCGATGGTGAAAACATTCCAACCTCGGACTTTATTTAGATACGAAGCTTACATACAATGACCACATAGATCACATAGTTCTTAAGGCCAAGAAAGTGTTAGGATTTTTGTTTAGAGTATGGAGACCGTTCAGTGACACCCTCGCCTTAAAAACACTGTATTACGCATATGTCAGAAGTGTCTCAGACTTCGGATCCACTATATATTCGGTAGCAGTTACTTTACCTCGAGGATTAATATAAATGAAGTCCTGAAGATCTGCATCGGTGCGGATGAGGTCCCTTTCAGTTTCGAGGTTAAAAACCTCGGTATCCATATGGACGACAACCTCTCATGGCGGCCACATATTCGAGAAATGCGACGCAAACCCTTCGGCCGATTTCATTCGCTGAATAGGCTGAAAAATATCCTCCCGGAGGAGAGCAAGATTACGATTTGTCAGTCTGCTCTCCTCCCCCTTCTGAATTATGGAGATGTCGCATTTCTCGACCTCACAGAGGAGTTATCCACCAAAGTTGAGCGTCTCCAAAATGTTTGCATTCGGTATATCCATGGCCTCAGAAAATTTGACCACATCACGGAGTACAGAGAGAAGCTTCACTGGTTGTCGACCCGGGAGAAAAGAGACATGCGAGTTCTCTGTATGCTTTTCAAGATCTTGGATGGCGTCGCTCCCAATTATCTTACCGGCAGATTTACTGCACTATCGGCTCATGAACGCCCTCTGAGATCAAAAAACAACCTGCTACTCTCTATCCCTAGTCACAGCAGTGACTTCTTCTCATTCTCTTTCACCGTGCATGGAGCCCGTCTTTGGAATGCTTTGCCGAAAAATGTGAGAACCGCGCCAAGCATAACAACTTTTAAAAACAGACTCAGAGAGCATTTGAAATCCTCCAGATAAATTCCCTTTCCCTTCCCATCCCCCTCCTTTTAAAACTTTAGCGTCCTTATAGGTGTTAGATTATTTTGATGTTGCAAATCTGTGCCCACAAAGAGTAAAGTATATACTTCTTTCTATCCTCCTCTATTTTATTTGTCATACTCTTTATATAGGTTAAGTTATGTAGTCTACTCGCAAATAATGTTCTTACAATAGTATAGGTTAGCTCTAAAATATTGCCTGCAGGCAATACGCTCGCCTTTTCTTAAGAATAAAGAGTTTTATTATTATTATTATTATTATTATATATTCACCGATGTATGCTGCATCTGTCAACAAGGTTGAGGGCGTCCAAAAGCGTTTGTTGCGATACCTAAATTGGCGCGAGCACACGAACTTCGAGACAAATGAGGAACGAGCGGATTACTTTCAGGTTGCACTGCTCTATAATAGACGGATCATAACCGACATGTCTTTCCTATATGACATCCTTCATGGTTTAATAGACTGTCCAGCTTTAACTGAGCGAATTTCCTTGAGAGTGCCCCCCAGAAGTACCCGAGTTTCTCGTTTGTTTCACGTGCCCAGGTGCAATTCAAGCCACTTCAGCAACTCTACTATGATACGGTTACTCAGCTCTTTTAATACAGGTTTAATGACCTTGACATTCTTTCTCTGGACAGGAAGCCTTTTCTTCACGCAGTCGAAGAAAAGCTCAGGAACAATAATTAATTTAAATATTTATAAAATACGCACTACTTATTACTTCATTATATACAATATATTTATGTGTGTATGTATGTTTATATGTATGTATGTCAATAGTATACGTAAGTATGGCCATTTATTACCGTATATTACCTACATATAGTGTTATAACAATCCCTCCCTTCCATTTCCATTCCCCTATTGTACTTATACATTTAAATTTAGAAATGCTTCTTTTTCCTTTTTTCCTTTTTTTTAAAAAATAATGCTTATAAAATTATTATATTTTAAATTGGTGCTTTATATTATTTGCTAATTTGAAATGTATTAATGGCTATATTAGTGTCAATTTATAAAATGTTCTTTTATAAAATGAATATGCTGTATACATTTAGCCAATAAAAAATAAAATAAAATAAAAATAATTCATCAATAACATTAAAACCTATTAAAATCCGCATATACAGGGTGTGTGTTAATAAATCGACATCAAGGGGGTTGAATCCGTACGAGCTAGTTAGCAACTTTTGATAAACATTTTTTTTTCAAACTTTTTTTTTGATTTTTGTTTTGTTTGAAAATTTGAAGTATTTGACGTTGAATAAATTTATGTCAGCGTTTAAGTGCGCCTCGCCATCTAGCGGTAGGCAGAATATTGCTAATAAACAAAATTAGCAATATTTTACTTACCGCTAGATAACGCATCAGGCTCATCGCTTTTTATACTATTTTTCAGAAAATTAAATTTATCAAGTTTAAAAAAAATGTTTTGTTTTTTGTTTTTCCCACAAATTTTATTAAAAGTTGCTCACTTGATCGTACTTAATCACCCCCTTCAAGGATGCCGGTATATTATAACTCACCCTGGAAATTAAAAATGTATTTTTAAAATAATTAATAATTTTAATTTTCTTGATTAAAAATCTTTAATCTAATTGAATTATCAAATTTGTAATTCACCGTATAAATTTTACCTAATATTTGCTTACAAAATAATACACTCTTAAACGCGAGATTAAAAATTAAACTATTAAACGTTTCAAATTACTCTAGAATTAAAAATATTTCTCCAATGAATAAAAACTAATTTCTCCAAAGATTTTCCTTTTAGGATTTCATTTTCACATGAAAATGGGTTAAATATATTAGTTTTTGAAAAAGTGTAGAATGTTGCATCGGTTTTCCAAAATGTTCACTTTTGATTCTAGTGCCTATGACTGCGGTTTATTCCTATATATTATTTTCTGTAAAATATTCCTCCTTCCCGTTTCCTGTGATCCAAACTATGTAATGGCAATAGAGGATCCCTGAATAATGATTATTCTTCTTACAAATACAAGCACACTGAAATTAATAACAACTGACTAAGGACAGGAACATTTTATAAAAAAAAAACATTTCAACACTAACAGCAACCTAAATGATCCAAATGCAACTTCGAGAAAAGTGACAGCGAAATTTACAGGCCGCTCGCAAGCTCCGAGAAATTAGGAGCGGTGGGCGGATGACGCCACACCCGACCTTCGCTTCATACCCCGGACTCTCCCAGTCTTAGTACTAAGCGAGTACTAGTACTGGAAGAGTGCGGTGTTAGGTCCTTAATTTTTTATGGGTAGTTTTAATTTTGCTCTACTGCATTGTCCTGTCTCGTTCACACGGATTAATTTCCGATTTTAGTTCACGAAGAAACGCAATCGAGCCCAATATCATATCATTATTATTATTTTCGTTTTACTGTTTAAGTTGTAAAATTTAAAAAAAGTTTAAATTGAGACTTCCATTTTTTAAAGATCCGTTTATTTGTGTTGTATTTTTAAGTATATTAATGATCGCTTTAAACACAATGACATTTCTACACATACAGAAAGTGTAGTTATGCATATTTTACACTCTTTCTAGATGTTTCTTTAGACCCCGAAAGTACTCATATTTCGTATTCAGTCCAAAAGAATTCCTTGAAGTTCAGAATAAAGTTTCTAAATGTCCTTAAAATGTCCCTTACTTCAAGAAAAATGAACACATTCTGCTCAAATAATGGCCTTTAGTCTTTTTTATAAACGGATTTGTATATGAGCAAAGAAATTTCTTTACTGTTTAAGTATTGTATTAGGTATGCATCTTTAGACTTTGCATTCAATATTGATGAGAAATAGGTTTTCCATGAATCCTATCTGAATACTTCTTTAAATCCCCACTTTGCTTATATTATAAGGACAATCACTATTCTACAAGAGGAATTCTACAGGTAGATAGGGAAAACTGCCTGAAGTGTCTTTTTAGATGTCCTTTCTGTGCGAATGAACGGCCGCATTCCGCACAGCAGAATCTCTTCAATTTTAAATGTACGGAGTCTACAAGATTCTTTAGACTTCCTTGTCGCAGAAAGGCATTACTACATTAGCTCCTCAATTTTAGGTGTACGGCGTCTACATGATATTTTAGACTTTGTTGATTTCCAAAGGAACGACTGCATTCCTAGCAAACATATTTCTTCAGTTTTAGATGTACGGAGTCTACATGTTTCTTAAGACTTGATTGATATGCATAGCCATGACTGCATTCCTGGCAAATATATTTCTTCAATTTTAAATGTACGGTATCTACGTGATTCTTCAGATTTATTTGTCGCGAAAAGATATTATCGCATTCCTGACAAATATATTTCTTTAATTTTAGGTGTACGGCGTTTGCATGTTTCTTCAGACTTCCTTGTTCTGAGAAGACAATACTGCATTCCAGACACACGTATTTCTTTAATTGTAGATGTACGGCGTTTATATGACGCTTCAGATTTTCTTCTTGTGAAAAGACATGACTGCATTGCTGACAAATATATTTCTTCAAATGTAGATGTACGGAGTCAACGTGCTTCTCCAGACTTCCTTGTTCAATCTGTGAATTTCGTTCCCCATCGCCACTTTGACCGCTATTTGGTTCAGGTTTAGTAGAGCAAGTCTCTTCTTCGTAGAACTCTACTATATTCCCGCGGTTAACCAACTGAAAACATGCTTCGTCGGAAGTTGTTGCCACTATTTTAGTTGCAACATTTTTACGTTCACTAAGTAAATATTGCTCGCCGCTGCCACTCGGACCATCATTTGGCTCTGATTTAATAAAGCGCGTTTTATCGTAAAATTCAACAATATTTCCTTTCTCGTCGTAAGATGCGTTCAAATCTGCCAGCGGAATGTTTTCATCCGAGCTATCGTAATCCATTTCCATTTTGATGGTTACTTTCTCTTCTATTCTCTGACAGGGCTAGAATTGACGACAATATTCTGATTCATCGTGATATTTTTAGATTATATGATCAAAACAGGCTCGACTTTCTATTGACAGCAACATTTTGACAGTTGATAGTGTTGCCAGGAACGTAATAATGGATTCCATTGTTGATAAAAGTCATACACACAACAGGTCATATGTACATCTTGAGGTGTCGACTACAACGGGCGAGCCCGTCACCACAGGACGTTTTAACGATTAGTCGTTCTATCGACCTGCAGTGAGCGTAGAAGACTTTGGACAAAAACAATCCAACGTCTAGCTACGCCACAACCCGTGAGAGTCCAACGCCTTACCGCGAGTTAGCCAGGAATAAACCCGGCGGGCTCGAGATACTCGCGCACTCACTTCCAATAGGTCATATGTACAGTCTGGCCAGAAAGAGTAGACCCCAGGGGCGCCGACTACGTGGGTGCTCGGGGGCTTCAGCACCCACGGGATGCCAACTAGTGGGTGACCACATGACCACAAAGCTTTATTTGTTGATTATACATTTCATGTTGCAGTACACATCAAGTTGTGTACAAAGCAGATACTAATAATTATATTTTCTGGTAATAAAAATTATGTACATATCCATGATAAAATAATTATCGTTTCATTTTTATATTTTAGTATAAATGGGTACAACGGTGCAAAGGTGCTGTAGACATAATACACTTTAGCTATAAGCTATAAACAGATTAACATTATTTATTATTAAATCTATCATTTTTACTTATCTTCTAATCTTCTCTTCCGTTTCTCTTCTTTATAAAATAAATGCAACATCTTTCTATCCTACTGCCTGTCGGTTCGCTTATAACTCGAGTTCTACTGTACAAATTTACGAAGAATTGACGGATTATGTAGGTAGAATATTTATTTGTCGGTCAGTGTGCATTTCTTCTCTCGCACTTCGCCAGTTTTTTTAAAGGAGCCCCCTGAGTCGACTGCATGAGCACCCACCAGGTTTTCGATAAGCTTGCCCCAGGAATTGCAAACAAGAAATGTTTATTTCAGCTATATTGAAGCTATCCTAAGTTATGCCATTACGATCTGGGGAAATTGTTATGCTTGTCATAGGGAACCCATATTTAATTTTATACTCCAAAAGAGAGCAGTGGGAATAATTGCAAAGGTGAAAAGGGAAGAGTCGTGTCGACCCAATTTTAAAAGGCTAAGAATCCTCACCTTAACCTCACTCTATCTCTTTAAGTTACTGACTGAGTTTTTTAAGAATAAAGAAACACATTATAAAAAGTTTTCAGATACACATACTAAAAATACGAGAAATAAATTAAACATTTTTATACCATGTATTAAACTAAACACAGCAAGGCAAGACACAAAATACTCCGGGCCATATTACTTTAACAGGCTACCGGAAAGTTTAAAAACTATTCAAATGGAAAGCTTATTCAAAAAGTTACCTTATTAGACAAAGCTTTTTACTCGATCGATGAGTTTGTTAATTTTAAATAATTTTTCAATTTTTTTGGCCATTTTTTTGTCAATTTTAAGTAGCATTTTTAAATTATTCTGACTTTTTCTGATTTTAATTTCTTGATTATTTTTATCGATTATTTTAATTTGTGGTTTTAGTAAATAAATCTTAAAAATGATTTGGATGCCCTAAAAGCAATAATGAAGTAGCTGTATGTACGTGGTGATAAATTTAAATATTGTAAAAATGGACTAATAGACTGTAATTTAAATGTACCTAAATATTAAGTTTCTATAATCTGTTAAGATTTTTTTTTGGAAATAAATTGAAATTGAAAAAAAATTAATTTCAATAAGTCGGCGCCGCTGGTAGACCCTACGTTTTGGGGGAAAATATTTATATTGCAACACAGTAATTTGAGAATAGTAAGAGTCATCTAGGGATATGCAGTGGCGGCGCTAGACCACACTTGGACGTCGGCGAAATTAGGTTCGCGAGGCCTTTTTTATTTCCCAGTCAAAAAGAAAACGTTAGATTTCATGAGCCGAATTATAGTGAAACTAATGTATGAGTAAACGAGTTTTATTGCTAATCAAATGATGTTAAAAATTACACAAATAGAAATTAAAATAGACAAACTTTTCGGCTTTTGGCCTCACTGAACTTTTTCAGGATTATGTCATAGCTAATACTAGCCGCTATTTCAGCTTCAATTGATAGAATTGATAACGCAGATAGTCTCTCTTGGGTCATCGTGCTTCTCAAGTAGGTCTTAATCAATTTTAACTTTGAGAAGCTTCTCCCAGCGGAAGCTGTACTGACGGGAACTGTGAGCATGATTTGAGCATATATTGCTATGTAAACATTTGGATATACCTATTTCTTCCAAATTATTTTCTAAAATGTACTGAATGAGTTGTTTCGCGTCGTTGACAGTCAAGTGAATTCGCTTTTAAAAGCTGTAGCTCTTCAGATAGCTCGAAAGGCTGTATGTCACTGTTTTCGCCGTCGCCATGTCGCAGTATTGCCCTAAATCATTACAATGCTTGAGAAGGTCCTCTTTTGATATCGATTTCAAATAACTGATATCGCAAATTGCTCAAAATATTCATTGAGCGCTTTAAATCGACATTCGGTGTCGACTATAGCATCTATCATTGTGTTAAAAAAGTTAACTCTGTAATGCATTTCAAAAGTCTGTAAATGCATTTAAATAATTTGAAAAAGTTTTGCGAGGCCCCCTTAGCTGCGAGGCCGTCGGCGGTCGCCGACGTCGCCGACGCCCAGCGCCGCCACTGGGGATATGTCTCAGTACCGTCTACCAAAAGGCGTATTGTAGGTACACACAGGTATTAGGGGAAATGTGAGGGCGGACGAGCTGGCGAATGCGGCCCGTACGCTCGGCGCTGCGAGCGGCATTCGCCTGCCCCCCTCTGATCTCTTCCCCACCCTTGATTCCCAGTTATCCCACAAATGGACACAGAGGTGGCGTCTGTCATCCAAAATCAAGGCGCAAAGGTACTCCACCTTACAGCCGGGGATCCGACCTAAGCCATGGTTCCATCATCAGCCACTTAGCCGCAAGGAAATAGCAGTCATTTGCAGATTGCGTATTGGCCACAGCTGCACCCCCGCTCACCTCTATAGGATACACGTCCTCCCGTCCCCCCAATGCGATTGCGGTCATGCAGTCTGCACTGCTGACCACCTCTTTTTTAACTGCCCATTTAACAACAACTATCCTAATTTCGTCTCGGACCTTATAGCCCTCAAAATTCAACTCCCACTGTGTGTGGACCATCTCCTCTCTCTTAACTCTCCAAAAGTCCTCAAAATTCTCTGTAAATTTATTTCCCTCAACCACATTTCCCTTTAGTAACATTATTCCATTCCATAATATACTAGTTCCTACTGTTTCCTTTGTTGTATGTTTTGTGTCTGTTTGTTTCAGTGCTGTCCTACTAACAATAAAGTTCCCAAATTAAATAAAATAATAACCACCTGGCAGAAATCACCCTCATTGGGTGGATTGCCAAAAAGAAAAAAGAAGAAGAAGAAGTATTGTAGGTACTCTGTTGTACGACTAATGTTTCTGCTCCTTTACTGTTTCGCGGCTCTTTCGTGTGTTAAAGAGCGTGATAAAGAAACCGCGATAAAAAGTTGTGTAGAAATATATTTATTCCTTTTACAAAATTTGTATACTGATAACGTGAATCGTGCGCGTAATAAAATTTGTTTCACTCGAATGGTTGACCTAGATTATCTGCTTCTATTTATATCCACGGCCAGCGACCTCGTCTCGCCTGCCTATCGTTCGCTCGCTCCCCCTCCGCTTGCTCTCCTCTGTCGCGACCGCCCGTCGCGCGTCGCCTCGCAGTCTGCCACCGTGGACGCCCGCGCCAGTGTGGCGCTCGCCACTGCTCTGTTCGGTCGCGTTTCGCGGTCGCTCCCTGCTCGCCCTCCGGTGCGTATATATATTTCCCGATGCTCGCTTTCAGGACCTTGCCGCAGTCTGGGAATTTTCTTCCAGCTAATTTCCTTTCCTCCTGTCCCTGTCTGAAAGGTTCCTTTCTCCTTCTCTCTGTCTCTCTCCCTCCATATAGCGTTGTCTCGCTCGCTCTGTTTATAAACACGACTAGCGTATATACCGGGCTCCGTCGTGCTCCATCGCCATTCTTCTGTTGCCCGTTGCGCTGCACGGACGCCTCGCCCCTCCACTCTTCCTTCTACTGTTTGTAGCGTCGCTACATCATTCCCCTCTTTGGGAGGACGACAGGCCGTCGTGTGCCGCTGCCCGGGAGGTCGAACCGTTCTTCCGTATCTGGTCTTGTATTGCTGTGGTCCTTGTTGGTTGTTGTTCGCGGACGCTGCCCACCTGGGCTCCTCCTTGTCTGTCTCCTGCTCGTTCTTGTTACTGTTTGCCACGCCGTAGCAGGGTTTTAAACGATCAATCGAGATGGTAACTTTGGCTCTGTCCTGTTCAATGTCGAATGTCTTATCTCGCCGCCTCAAAACCTTATATGGCCCTCTATACGGGTTTTGCAGTGGTCTCTTCACCGTGTCGTCTCTCACAAATACGTGCGTCGCCTCCTTAAGATCTCGATGTACGAAAATGTTATTGTGGTGTTCTCGCTCTCTTCGCGGTCTGTGCGCCTCGAATGTCTCTCTCATTTGCTGCACAGTTTCTGGTATCGTTTTTGTAGTTTGTTTTTCAAAAAAATCTCCTGGGAGCCTGAGTGTTGTCCCGTACAGTAATTCAGCCGGGCTGACCCCGTAGTCTTCTTTAATAGCTGCTCGTAATCCCATTAATACGGTGGGTACTTCTCTCACCCAATTCGCTGTTTTTAGTCGCGCTCTTAATGCTGCTTTTAGGGATCTATGCCATCTTTCTATCATCCCATTTGCCTGGGGGTGATACGCTGTGGTATGTATCTTTTTTACTCCCAGTATCTGTGTCAAAGCTGTGAATAATGTGGACTCGAACTGCCTTCCCTGGTCAGTGGTAATCCGAATCGGTGCTCCGAATCGCGCAATCCATCCTTCGTAGAAGACCTGCGCTACCGTTTCTGCGCTTATATCTTTGACAGGGATACATTCGACCCACTTCGTTGCCCTGTCGATCATGGTTATGAGATATCGGTACTCTTCTGCTATTCCTAAGGGTCCGACGATGTCTATATGTACGTGTTCCAGCCGTCCTGCCTCCATGAATGTCCCTATGGGCGCGCGCGTATGTCTATGTACTTTTGCCCGCTGACAAGCGATGCATGTTTTTGCATATTCCGCGCTCTCCTTATTCATCCTTGGCCAAAAATAACGTTCCGCTACCATTTTTCTTGTCGCTCGGATGCCGGGGTGACTGATGTCGTGTACCAATTTTATTGCCTTTATCCGCAGTGCTGGCGTGATGTATGGCCTTGCTTTCTTGGTGGACACTTCGCACCATACTGATTTGTCGCCTTTCTTTTCAAATTTTAAATTTTCTTGTTGCCTTATAGTTTTTAGCTCGGGATCTTCTGCCTGTTGCGCCGCCAGTTCTTCGTAGTCGAACGTGTTTGGGCAGTCGATTTCTGCTATCCTCGAGAGCGCGTCGGCCACGACGTTTGCTTTTCCCGGCAGGTACTCTATCGTGCTTGCAAATTGCGAAATATACGACGTATGACGAATTCGCATGGGCGTTTCCGTGATAGAGTCGTCCAATTTCCTGAGAGCGTGAATTAGTGGCTTGTGATCCGTGAATATCGTCAGCTCACGCCCCTCTACCATCTTCCGAAAGTGTCTCACCGATAGGTAGATTGCCAACAGCTCCCTATCGTAAGTTGCGTAATTTTGCTGCGCGTGCGACATTGCCTTCGAATAAAATCCTAACGGCGACCATTCTCCACCTTTCTTTTGATGTAATGCCGCTCCTACGCAGGTATTTGATGCATCTGTCATTATTGCCAATGGTGCATGCGCCGACGGATGCGCTAAAATTACCGCTTCTTCAACGCTATCCCGGCATTTCTCGAATGCTTCTGTGGTTTCTGCTGTCCATGGAATTGGCGTGCGATCATTCTTTTTTGCTCCTTGTAGGAACTTGTTTAACTTTTCTTGATATTGAGCGGCTTTCGGGATGCTATTTCTATAGAAATTGATCATTCCTAAGAATCTCCGTAACTGCTGAACGTCTGTTGGTTTTGGGTATTTTTTATCGCCTCTACCTTGTCCGCTTTCGGTCGTATTCCAGTAGCATTCACGGTGTATCCTAGGAAGTCTAGCTCGGTTCTTCCTATGTGGCATTTGTCTATGTTGATCGTGATTCCATGCGCGTCTAATCTCCCGAGCGTTTCTCTTAAGTGTCTTGCGTGAGCTTCTTCATTTTCTGAGGCTATTAAAATGTCGTCGATATACACGAATATGAACGGTAAGCCCCTCAGTACCTCATGCATAAAACGCTGCATTGTCTGTGCTCCGTTTCGTAGTCCGAAACTCATTCTGCACATCTCAAAAAGGCCGAAGGGAGTGGTGATGGCTGTTTTTTTCATATCTTCTTCTCTTACCGGTATTTGTGTGTATGCCTTTACCAAATCTAACGATGTGAAAATGGTGTTATTTTCCAGCGAGTGCGTGAAGTCCTGTAGTCTCGGGATAGTATATCGTTCTGGTACGGTGATACTGTTGAGCCTCCTATAGTCTCCACATGGTCGGAATTCCCCATTTGCTTTGGGGACCAAATGCAGCGGGCTCGCCCATTGGCTCTTCGACGGTCGGCAGACTCCGGCTGCAATCATTTCGTCGAATATCTTCTTTGCCGCTGCGTACCTTTCTGGATTAAGTGGCCGCGGTCTGGCGAACACCGGTGGACCTTCCGTCTCAATGTGGTGTTCCACCTGGTGTTTCGGTTGTCTCGGTTGAGATGTTGCTGATGTAATATTTTGAAACTCGTCGAATATTCTTTGGTAATTCGGCGATTGTTTGATGGCCTGGATGGATAGTGCCCGTGTTTCCGCCGTGCGTGAGTTTGGCGAGATTAATTTTTTCTGGAATAGGTCGACTAATAGTCGGTGCTTCGCCAAAAAATCTGCTCCTATGATGGGCTGCTGTACATCCGCAATTATGAAGATGGCCGCCAATGGGTTTTCTAGGCCGATGTTTAGTGTCATCTCCTTTCTTCCGTATGTGGCAATGGTAGTACCGTTGGCCGCTCGCAGCCTGAGGTCAGCTCTTCTGCCGTTGTCGGATTTCCTTCTTGGAAGGACGCTGACATTTGCGCCAGTATCGACCAAGAAGAGTGCGTTGGTGTTGCGGTCTCGAACGTATAAGCGGTTTGTGTCGTCGGCGCCAAGTTGATCTACCCCCGGCGCCTCTAGTAGTTTTCCGCCTGATTCCTCTGCTTCTTATAGTTGCATGGCTGCTGACACCTCCTTGCGGCGTCCCCGAAGCGTCTGTGGAAGTAGCAGATGGTTTGTTCATTCTGCCCTGCCGAGCTGCTTCCCGCGTTGTTCCGCTGCAGCTTTGTTATTTGCTCCGCCAGATCCTTGAGCTGTTTTTTTATTGTGGTCATGTGATCATGTGCTTCCGCCCGCGTGTCGACTCGGTTCACTTCTTGCGTCTCCCTCGCCGTTGATTCCATCATTCGATCAGCTAAATCCGCTAGGACGTCCAGGTTGCTCTCAGTATTTATTGACAAAAACGTCCTGATCGTCGTAGGTAGATGACCGAGCCACATCGCTTTAATGGTGTCATCGGGTATCTTTCCTCTGTTGAGCCCTTTCATTCGTCTCATTAACTGCGACGGCTTGTCGCTTCCCAGCTCAGTCTCGTGGAGTAATTTTTGCAGCTGTTGTGTTTCTGATTCCCCAAAAACGCTGATTAATCGGGTCTTGATCGCTTCGAACTTGTTGTGGGTAGGCGGTTGTAACAGTAAATCTCCTACCTCCCGCAGCGCCGTCCTGTCTAACTGTGTGATTACACAGCTGAATCGGTCTGCGTCGCTGCATTTCTGTGTTGCGAGCAGGATCTCCACGTGTGCGAACCATAGCCGTGGTTCCTGATGCCAGAACGTCGGTATCCTCGAGTTGTCCTGCATTTGCCTGCTGCTTCCGGCCGTGTCGCTAGGAATGTCTTCTGTATTCATTTTTCTTTAGGTTGCGGAGATCTTCAGGTTGTCCTGTTGGTCCGTTGAGCGTCTGACGAGTTGTAGACCTTGCTCGTTAGTCCGATTCAGGCGCGCCGTCGATCTTGCGTCCTCGTACAGGGTCACCAATTTCGCGGCTCTTTCGTGTGTTAAAGAGCGTGATAAAGAAACCGCGATAAAAAGTTGTGTAGAAATATATTTATTCCTTTTACAAAATTTGTATACTGATAACGTGAATCGTGCGCGTAATAAAATTTGTTTCACTCGAATGGTTGACCTAGATTATCTGCTTCTATTTATATCCACGGCCAGCGACCTCGTCTCGCCTGCCTATCGTTCGCTCGCTCCCCCTCCGCTTGCTCTCCTCTGTCGCGACCGCCCGTCGCGCGTCGCCTCGCAGTCTGCCACCGTGGACGCCCGCGCCAGTGTGGCGCTCGCCACTGCTCTGTTCGGTCGCGTTTCGCGGTCGCTCCCTG
The DNA here is from genome assembly GCA_944548615.1 of Micropterix aruncella. Taxonomy (NCBI): domain Eukaryota; kingdom Metazoa; phylum Arthropoda; class Insecta; order Lepidoptera; family Micropterigidae; genus Micropterix; species Micropterix aruncella. The sequence goes on along the minus strand of OX155974.1, from coordinate 20,524,741 downwards.
CTCGCCCTCCGGTGCGTATATATATTTCCCGATGCTCGCTTTCAGGACCTTGCCGCAGTCTGGGAATTTTCTTCCAGCTAATTTCCTTTCCTCCTGTCCCTGTCTGAAAGGTTCCTTTCTCCTTCTCTCTGTCTCTCTCCCTCCATATAGCGTTGTCTCGCTCGCTCTGTTTATAAACACGACTAGCGTATATACCGGGCTCCGTCGTGCTCCATCGCCATTCTTCTGTTGCCCGTTGCGCTGCACGGACGCCTCGCCCCTCCACTCTTCCTTCTACTGTTTGTAGCGTCGCTACAACTGATTCTATCACGTAACATCGACGTTTGAATGATTGTGAGCTTGAAAGAAAAACAAAAGCGTTAATCGCACCTTGTGGTAAACTGTATGAAAGGGGCTGGAATTGCTGGCATAATTTTCGTTCATCGTAATATTATTAGTTTAATACCATCAAAACGCGCTTGACTTTCTATCGACTTGACAATATTTTGACAGCTGATAGTGTTGCCAGGAGCTAAATAATCATTTCCATTTTTTGTAATATTCATAGATAACTTTTATTTTTTTAGGAATAGATACCTACCTTTTATGCTACAAGTCACCATGTAATAGTAATAATAAGATGAATTAGAGTCAAATCTATGATTTATATGATTAAAATAAAACCCAAAAATAAACGATACGTTTTCGTCTTTTACGGGACCGTAAGCGACGGACCTTAAAATTACTAAAAATGAACGTTATGTTTTCTTATTTCATTTACGTACCAATATATGACGGGCCTTTTAATGGCCTAAAATGAACGTCACATTTACGTCAGAGACGGCTTTGTTCTAACTGGGATATGAAATATCACAAGACACACTCACAGGAATCAGCGCCTGATGCAATGCGCTGACGAGGAATCGAAGAGTGGAAGAAATGAAAAACAGCCGAGCCAGGTAAGAAAGCAGCCGTCAAAGCCAATTTATAAGTAGTCAAGTTTGTCGGCTGCTTTCTTGCCTCCTAAAAATAACTACTTTACACTAAACAAGGAAAAAACGAACTACATCACATATTCCATAAATAATAATAGAAATTTTAAACATGTAGGCCCCATAATTCATACGTGCAATACAACTTCTCAAATAAGACCAAAACATTCTTGCTGTACGTGTGGTAGGTATTATTATAGAGCATACATCACAAGCGTATAATCTTGGCCTAACATTTGACAATACATTAAAATGGGTTAATATCGGTGCTCTTACGGCTAAAATACGAAAATCCATCTATATTTTCAAGACTCTCAAAAAAGTTGCTCCTCTTCAAACGCTCTAAACTATGTATTATGTGCTAGTTCAAAGTTAAATATCTTATTTTATTCTGGGCTGGAGAGGGTGTACAAATACCTACTATTTTTTTTTTTTATATTCGAGAAACAGACAGTACAAAAAACATATTTATAAAATCAAAATAAAACAAACATAAACCATTTATATGTTTCCACCTATTAAACGGTCATATACAGGGCCGGCCCGTCCATATAGGCAAACTAGGCAATTGAATCGCTTATTTACCAAAGAACACATGTCCAAAAATCTTTTTTTTTTTTATATGGCAAAATTTTCCTTGTGCCGAGATGCATCGTTTTGTTTTATCAAAATGCACAAGTCCCATATAGAAGTATCAAATAAAATTCCCACCAAATTTTAGTTTATAAACCAAAGTGCACATATCCGGGACATGTGCACTTTGGATAGTTAAATGGAACGCAAATGCCAGCTGTCAACGTGACAGCTAACCTAACTGCTTTGAAAAATGGACGAGGAACATGCTGCTCGTGCTGTGGAAGAAGAACCGGCAAGAAAGCGAAAGAAAAAAGGCACTTCAGACCCGAAAACTTATAAAAGAAACAAGGCTCAAGCATCAAAAACCTGCGGGAAGCCGTACAATAACTACAAGGGTGTTCTGATTCCAGCCCGTGAAATACGTGGATTGTGCAAGTAAGTAAATGGTTTTCGTTTATTGTGACCTTTACTGATACAAATATAGGTATAAATAATTCATACAATCCCTACTATTTCAGTTTTAGATACATTTAAGATACATTTCGTACAGTCATCCCATTATAAGTTAAGGCTTTTATTAACCTTTATTTTAAGGCTTTTACTAGGATAGGATTATGTGTTTCATGTTTACCCAAGAAACCTTTGACTTAATCGGACGAATAAGATTATATCTATTAATCGTCCAGTTTTCGATGACTAGCTACACCAAAAACATGTTACTTTTCTCACCAAATACTGGCTTTATTTTTGTTACAGTTGCAGAAACAACTGTACGTTAGATGTGACCCCAGATGACCAGCGATCATTGTTCGACAAATTCTACTCATTCGGAACGCCCACTGAACAAGATATTTTCTTATGTGGCCTTATCGAAAAACGAAATATCAATCGTCGTCGACCACGCGAAACCCCAAAAGCTAAGCCGAAGACAGCTTCATTCATCTTTTGGCTACCTATAGACGCTGTTAAGAAGAGAGTATGCAAGAAAATGTTTTTGAATACATTTGATCTACAGACTGGCAGAGTTCGAAGACTGCAAGCCCTGGTGTTGAAAAACAAGATACCAAAACGAAAAAACCTGGGCAATAAATTTCGCTTAACACCGGAAGAAATTTTGGGTAAAATTAAAGAGCACATACGGTCATTTCCAACGCATGAAACTCATTACTCCAACAAGAGATACGTTTACTTAGACCCAACTTTGTCTATAAAAAAAATGCATAGACTCTTTAAGCTGAAATATCATGGCTTGGAGGTCAAGTATAAACTATACTACAACATGTTCAAGCAGCATTTTGATTTACACTTTGGTCGTCCCCAATTGGACCCATGTATTACATGCGAAGAAATAAATATCAAGATACTCAACGCACATACGAGTCCGGCCATTAAGAAGGCTGCTGAAGTAGACTTGCAGGTACATAAAAAACGAGCTGATAAGTACTACTCTGCGATAAGGAATACTATAGGTTTGTGTAACGAGACAGATGACACGGTCGGTATTTGCTTCGATTATATGCAGAATCTTCCGTTGCCGCATATTCCAATTCAAGACATTTTCTACATGCGCCAGCTATGGGTAAACCTTTTTTGCATTCATAACCTGAAAACCAGACGATCTGTTTTGCTACATGTATCACGAGGGTACAGCTAAAAAAGGTGCAAATGACGTTTGTTCGATGTTGTACGATTACATTTTAAATTACGTGCCCAAGACTGTGAAACATTTAAGACTATTTTCTGATGGATGCACCGGACAAAACAAGAATCATACGATGATAAGACTGTGTGCAGCATTGGTAGATACGGGTTTGTTCAAAAATGTCCGACAATATTTTCCTGTTCGTGGACATTCGTATAATCCCTGCGACAGGGATTTTGGCACAATAAAAAGATGTCTGAAACAAGTAGACAGGGTATACCATCCCATGGAGTATGTTGCTCTGGTTGTTAATGCTGTCCAAGTAAGTGGACATATTGAAGTAAAATATCTCTGTAATGATGATATATTTTTAGACTTCAAGTCATTGTGCCCTGATCATTACTTACGAGGAGGTGTATCTGAAGAAACTAAGGGCAGAGCTGTAAGAAAGGCGCTGAAAGTAATGTTTCATACGTCTGAATTTAAGGAATTCAAACATTCTTCCTCCAAACCAGGTGTTGTGAGAGCACTCAAATTCATAAACGGAGCAGATGTAAACACTTTTAAAATATTAATGTCAAACGCAGTTCAACTTCCCCAACGACGAGCATACCGTGGTCCAAATCCTATAAATTTCAAAAAGATTGATGATATACGTCGTCTCCTACAGTACATTCCGGAAGAACATAAACTATTCTATGACCAAATTGTAGCCTGGCCTACTACCAACATTGACGTAAACAATGAAGAAGATGATTAGTTGCGGATGATATATAAAAGATAAACTTAGTTTCGTAAGACATAATATTTTGTACTTTGATTTAAATACAAATTCGTTTATAATATGGGCATTTTTACTATCCAAAAAACACTTGTCCGATATAACTTTCCAAACAACACATGTCCAAAACTTAAAATATATATAAAAAAAACTGCAGTTAATACAAACTTTAACAATATTTTATTTTGAGGCAATCGACATTTACTTTCTTCATAAAAAAAATATTTTCACTTATACTTTTAGATAAACTAGAAAACTGTTTTTTGTGTCTCCTGTAAAATTGCATTTTTGGACTTGTGTTCTTTAGTATATAAGCGATTCAATTGCCTAGGGCGCTCGTATTTCGGGGGCGGCGCGGCGAGGCGATCTGGTAGCGTATGTATCAGAGCATAATATCTGCGACACGACCACGCGAATCGATGAACGTGTGAGAATTGCCACCCTTCACTAGACTCCAATTGATTGTGAGCGAAGGGTGGATCTCATCGTGAAGTTTTCTCCGTGAATGAAAGTCGTGGATGTCGAAGTAGAAGTATTTAATCAGAAGGTTGAAGTGAGTCGCCAGTTCTTAACGCCTTGATTGTTATTTCGCCGTAGTGTATTAGTGTGGGCGCGAGGTGAAGCCGTAGTAGTGTGTCCGAAGTATGTAGTCGAGGAGCGAGGCTTGACGATCGGTATCGCGGGTAATGCAGGTACTGCTTGATAATGAAGCGTAGTCGCGGTAACTATCCGCCAAGGAAATGATATCGATTGATTGAAATGTACTACGTTTTATACCGTTAGCGGTGATGTAATAGCTATGAGTGGGGTGCGACCGATCAGAAGAAATGACATGAGTCATCGCTTGACTGTGCATAAATTGCCGAATTTAGTTGGAAATTAACTGCAGCTGGCTCGTGTAGATTTGAGCGAGTTTGCGGTTTCCATTCTGTGGAAATTACTTTTTTGTTATGGGTATGTTGGACCGACAGGGCTCCAACAAACGGTTCGAACGCGCGTTCGAATAAGGGTGTTGCTGACACTTTCCGTGTCTGTGGCCAGTGGTGGCCGCAGTTTTTCTAAATTAAAACTAATTAAAACGTATCTGCACTCCACAATGACCCAAGAAAGACTTGTGGGGCTGTCGACTTTATCTATAGAACAAGAAATAGCTCAAACAATAGATTTAAAGGAGATCGTTTCCACTTTTGCTAAAATAAAGGCAAGGAAAATAAAACTTGCTTGATTTAATCTCTAATTAGTCTTTTAAAAAAATCTTATATTTCACTTCTTACAGCTAAAGAAGGTGGATATATTCTCTTTTTAACCGACTTCAATGAAAGGAGGAGGTTCTCAATTCGGTTGAATGTTTTTTTAAAAATATTTTTATGTTTTTTACCTCAGATCTCCGTCATTTATGAAGCTATTTGGGACATTATTTTTGTATTTGAAAGAATATACTTTCACATTGGTCCCATAGAAATTTAATCAAAATAACTGGAAAAATTGGTGCAAAAATTATTTGAAGTCGGTTGTATTTTTTTTTTTAAAGTTTGTATTATAATTATATATAAGTAGATAAGTCATATCTGTGCTCTAATTATTTGATTAAAAATTACACAATTAATGTTTTGTATTTTTTTTTAATGGGCGCCATACGGTGATGTTTGTTATAAAGATGCCAGTGAGGTTATTTTGAATAAGCTGGAGCGTCTGCAAAATATCTTACTCAGGTATGTTTTTAATTTGCGAAAGTTCGACCACGTTAGCTGCTTTCGTGAGCAACTTCATTGGCTTCCTATTCGCGATCGAAGAAATTTACATACGTTGTCGCTACTCTACAACATACTCAATGACCCCACTTCACCCTCCTATCTAAAGGAGAATTTCCACCCTTTGGGAGGCCACGGTCTTCCACTTCGATCAAGCCGGGATAACACACTCGCCATTCCGATACATCATTATTCTGTTTACACGCACTCTTTTACAGTCCATTCTGCTCGTTTATGGAATCAGCTCCCTCACTCTATCAGGCATGCACCTTCGCTGCATACTTTCAAAAAATTGTTGAAGAAACATCTATTTTTACACAGCCACTAATCAAATACCTCACCTTGTCCTCTCCTTTATCCTTCCATGGGCAACCTTAGCATAGGTTACTGACATGTATCTGTATAAGTTTATTTTAAATTTAACTTTACTACTTCTTTGTGTATTGTACGGTGAAAATTAGGAATTATTTTATCAAATGGTTGACTTTAAGATATCGCTATAGCGATAAGTCCGCCATTTGTGCATAAATTGTCTTTTTTATAAAACCAGCGTAATATTCATTAAGTTATGTTTTTATAGCACAATAAAGTTATTCTATTCTAATCTGTATTCTATTCTATTTTATTATACTCTATTCTATGCTAGTCTTTTGCCTAGGGCGCCAAGTTTCCTCGAGCCGGCGCTGGTCATATAGTAGCTACGTTATTGTATATAAAAGAAAAGTTTAAAATATACAAGCATTTTTTAAAGTGAAATTATTATGGTTATTTAAATAAACAGAAAATGTTCTGAAAATTCATTTCTAAGTTACTAAACAGTCCAAAGTATTAAAATAGTACATATAAAGTAAATAGAGCAGAAAAAAACAGCAAATAGATTCATAAACATGTACATTAATATGGTAATAAATGAATTAAATAGATAGTAATAAGAAAATAAAATATATAATTATGTAATGAAACACATTATGAGAACGAAAAACAGAAAAAAGAAATATGTTATGTAAATACAAAGATAAGAGGAGAATAACTATTTCATAATAAACAGATTAATTAAATAACTTGTAATATACCTATTCATAATTAGATTTTTAAATGTGTCTGGGGTTGGGGCAAATATATCAACATCCATAAACACCGAGTTGTAATGGTGACAAGCTCTATAAAGAAAGGCATTTCGTGCATAGTTAGAATTGACAATTGGCAGTTGAAAGGAACGTTGAGAGCGAGCTGGTCGAGAGGGCAAGAAAAAAAATATCTGCTCCAAGATTTGACTAGCATCAACACGATTGTTAATTAGCTTATGCAGATATACTGCGTCTCGCCACCTGGACTGCTTACGGGTCCGATGTCGCTTACGCAACCTCTACCTGTTGTATTACAGCGGTAATTCAGTTTGAATTTATCGCGGCCCTGGGCGTTTTTTGCCTGTAGTGCCACACGGGGTCGAGTGGCCCAAGGTCATTTCGAGAGTGGCATGACAACAGGTCAACATACACCCCAGCTGCTTAGGAAACAGTATGTATAAATAGTCTCTAGACCCCTTCAGAAATTAGTCATAATGCACAGTCGATTGGCATCGCCGACCGGTGCGCAAACCGCCCAGTGGCGCCGGGATGCAATCCCACCGGGATAACCGGTCTACCAGCTCTGAGGCCTGAGACACGGGAGTCTTACCCGGGGTAGCCTTCCACTCGAGGAGGCTTCTGAATAGGAGCTGAATAGTGAGTTGAGCCGATCCGAGAACAAAATAGATCTTGTGGCCCAAGCTGCACGAAACCGTTTACCACCATATATTGTTTGCAACTAGGGTTGTCGTCTACAGCGGGCGAGCCCGTCACCTCAGGAAGTTTTAACGATTAGTCGTTCTATCTCGTTCTGGAGTGAGCGCAGAAGACTTGGACAAAACAGTCCACAGTCTAGCTCCGCCACAAACCCGTAAGAGGCCAACGCCTTAACCGCGAGATAGCCATGAGTGTTACCTGGCGGGCTTACACTCACGCCCTTACTTCCAATTGTGACCAGATTACTCCAGTCTCTCGATTGGTTACGAGTTCGAGGTCGCTTGCGCGGTCCTCTCCCTTACTAAGCGGTGAAACGGTTTTTACCGAATCTATCGCGGACCACAGCGTCCTTTGCCCGGCTGTTCACCCAGGATCGGGTAGCCGATGCTCGTTTCAAGAGCAGTCGCCGTAAGGTCCGCAACTACCCCCGCTCTATAGGAAACAGTACTGCTTCCAGACTCCCCCGACTGTTAGTCAGAGTTACCGCCCCGAGGGGCGTTTCGTTCTTTGCAGGATCCAGGGATTCCTCCCTTCCCGTGGCTGCTCCGAGACCTGCCCACGGACCGTGCACCTCCACCATCATCGTTTCTGGAGCGTCCTCTACCCCACTTACCGGCCCTAAATTTATGATATTTGTTGTTTTTTTTTCTTTTGTGAATATGGTAAATTTAGTATTATTTTAGTTAATTTTTCTTTTGTAAATACCTTTTATTATAAATAAATGGGTTCTCGGGGCGGTACGGGGGGGGTGGTTTACCCTATTTCACCCCCTGCGCGTTCTACCCTTCTGGTACGCGCAGGGTTGTCGTAGCACGACATCCCGGGCAGACAAGACGACCCTCGTCGTTATAACTGCCCGGGCGGTGGGCGGGGTTTGCTGCTCTCACCTATCGCCTTGAAACTCTTAACATGTTAGTCAGAGTGCGTAATCGATTGGCTTATCCGCACGGCGCGCAGACCGTCCAGGAACGCCAGAAGGTTGATTCCCAGGGGAAACTAACCATAAGGCCAGAGTCCTACCCAGGCTCGCACTTCATGCGTGGAGGCCGTCGGATAGGTGTTGACCCGTGAGTGTGACCAACCCTGAACAGAATGGGTCTTCGTGGCCAACTCAGCTTGGCCCATTAACTCCCGTATATTGTTTGCAGTGCAGATCCATAAAAGATAGTATATTATGACGTACGTTCCCTGGGCACACCGTGTTGGACAGCTGTCCTTAGCATATTAGGTACATATGCCAGTAAACAGAGCGGTAATGAAACCATAAGACATGTCACAAAGTTAGAGAAACATTTTCCGTTATCGCCCCTCCATATACAGCTAACAAACTTGACCATTCTCATTCAGGGATATATAGTTTGTATGTGCTCTATGTTACCTGATATCTTGTATCGCATATCTACATATCTTGTATCGCAGTTTGTGCTCACCCCGCGTACCTATTATATATACTTTATCGTTTCGGGTATTCTGCGATGGCTTTCGTTTAAACAGTTATTAAATATATCGTGACTGGATGAGGGGATTTCAGGTAATTCGCCATATTTAATAGGATATAACTCAGAAACGGCTCATAATTGAGATCAGTCGTTCGAGTAATAAATTTCTGCATCTTATTTTCTTTTGGTAGGTATGTGATTTACAGCTACTTGAAAAGTGGACCCAAAATGCTCGTTCTCTTCTAACGACAAACGAAAGAAGTAAAATTTAATTAAATTATGACATTTTGATTCTCAAACTCCCCTGTTTTGGTAACAGTTTGACAAGTTTTAACCCCACTGGCGATTAGCTCGGGTTTGCCTACGGCAAAATGTATATAAATTTATATTTACATTTACATTTACATGGAGCGGGGTTTACTATAGAGCTATAGCATTACTATAGAGCGGATTACTATAAAGCGGCGCACATTTACATTTATATAAATTTACATACATTTTGTATACATTTTGCCAAGGCATCCATTATTGGACGCCTCACATTTGAGGGGTCCAATAATGTTACATACGTTAATATTATTACTGCACTACCTTACCTTATAATCAAATAAATGATAATGCTTACCTATAAAATCAAATAAATGATAATGATAAATTTGTATTTAATTAAGAAGAAAATCAAATCATTATAATTAAAATTTTAGTAAAAAAATCCTCCGTTAATTAAACATTTAAATATTCATTGAAATGGCCTGAAAAGAGACAAAATTTTAAAGACTTATCCGGAAAAAGTACAAAATACACAAAACTTACAACAGAGAAATTATTAACCTTAAAAACTAATATTGAAACCTTAAAAAACGCATATAAATTAGAAATAGATTTTTAAAATTATTATAATTTTAAATTTTCTTGCTAAACTTACTAATTTAAAATTCTTTTATTTATTTGAATTATCAAATTTGTAATTCACTTTATAAATTATACTTAATATTTGCTTACAAAGTAATACACTCTTAAACGCGAGCTTAAAAATTAAACTTTTAAACATTTTTAATTACTCTTGATTTAAAACTATTCCTTCAATAAATACAAACTAATTTCTCCGCAGATTTCCACTTTAGAATTTTATTTTCACATGGGTTGAATATCTTAGTTTTTTTAAAAAGTGTAGAATGTTGCATCGGTTTTTCAAAATGTTAACTTTGGATTCTAGTGCTATAACTGCGGTTTAGTCCTATACATTATTAACTGTTAAATATTTCTTTTTCCCGTTTACCGTTGTGTAAACTGTGTAATGGCAATAGAGATCCCTGAATAGTGGGTCTTCTTTTTACAAATACGAGCTCATTGAATATACCAACGACTGACTAAAGACAGCAAGATTTTATCCAAAATAATAACATTTCAATGACCTAAATATCAGTGACCTAAATAATCAGTGACCTAAATAACATATCAGTGACCTAAATAATCCAAAGGCAACTTTTAGAAAAGTGACAGCGATATATACTGGCCGCGTACAAGCTCCGAGAAATCAGGGGCTGGAAAGGTGGGTGGATGACGCCGCCCCCGACCGTTGCTTCATACCCCGCATTCTCCCAGTTTTAGTACTGGGCGAATACTATAGTAGGGCCAAAATCAACGTGCACCTGGAGTCATAAATCATTAGGTCGGATGGTGCGCGTAAGGATGCCCAACAAGTCAACGTTGCGTATCGATAATTTACTCAAATCAAATCAAATAATTTATTCTCTTAAAAACTTAAAATATATTTTTAATATTCTTTAAACTTTTATTTCACTTTATTGTTGCATGTATACGTTAGTTTGTATTTACGAAAATTATTCTTAATAAATGAGTTTAAAACTAACTAAAGCAATCATTAGAAATTATTACGAAAATTTTCATCATAATCTATAATATCCATCGATATCTCTTGGCATCTATATCGATCCAACCATCGATCCATCATAGTCCATCGATATTCCATCGATACATCGATAATCCATCGATACTGCTATTATTATTTTTAAAACACGCATCCCCATAGTGCGAGCGAAAGACAGCGAGTGTGAGCGAGAGGTCCGGCCTAATGATTTATGACTCCAGGTCCACGTTGATTTTGGCCCTACTATAGTACTGGGAGAGTATGGGGTATGAAGCGATGGTCAGTGGCGGCGTCATTCGCCTGCTTTCCCAGCCCACGATTCCAAGAAGCTTACGAGCGAGATGTAGCGATGACTGCGTAGTTTAAATCAGTATAGCGATTTTAAACCACACTTATTTACACGGATTTCAAAACATACTGGTGTAATATTTATTTTTATACCTTCAAACTTAGGTTACTGGTATAACATCATAGCATTACTTATTATAGTTTTCGTATTATTGTTAAAGTTGTAAAATTTTAAAAAAGTTTAAATAGGGACTTCTATTTGTTAAATATGGTCATGCCGTTTATTTGTGTGTGATTTTTAAGTATTTTGTTTCTTTTAAATAGTAAGTTAAACATATTCGACATATATATTAACGATCGCATTAAACACAATGACATTTCTAAAACTTTTCCAGAAAGTATAGTTATACATATTTTCCACTCTTTCTATGTGTCTTTTTAGACTACTTTTATCCGAAAGCACTCATATTTCATATTCAGTCCAATAGAAATCCTCAAAGTTCAGATGGAAGTTTCTAAATGTCCTTAAGAAGTGCCTTACTTCAAGAGAATGAACACATTCTGCTCAAATAATGGCCTTTAGTCTTTGATATAAACGAACTTGTATATGAGCAAAGAATTTTTTTTAGTTTTTGATGAATTGTATTGTATATATGCAACTTATGTGCGAGTGTGGCCCGCTTATGCTCAAAAGATATACCCACTTGAGTGGTCATTACCTCCAACCTGAGGAGGTAAAACATCTGGCGACAAAAGCGTTCGCGGTTCTTCAATGACACGAGGCTTAGCGCAGAACCATAGTAGGTGGCTAACACAATAGTTCACTAATAGTCGCAGTGTTACAAGGCTCTCAAGGACCTTAGAAAATCCCCACACAACAGATGAAAAAATATATGCATCTTTAGACTTTGCATTCTACATTCATAAGAAACAGGTTTTAATGACTTTAACTAAAGACACTTTTTAATGACTTTTGCTTATAAACACGATCGCTATTCGAATTCTACATAATGAATTCTACAGGTTGATAGGAAATACTGCTTAAAGTGTCTTTTTAGATGTCCTTTCTGTGCGAATGAACGGCCGCATTCCGCACAGAAGAACTTCTTCAATTTTAGATGTACGGCGTCTACATGATTCTTCAGATTTCCTTGTTGAGAAAAGGCAAGACCGCACTCCTGACAGAAATATTTCTTGAATTTTAGATGTATGGAGTCTACGTGATTCTTTAGACTTTGTTGATGTAAAAAGGCACGACTGCATTCCTGGCAAATATATTTCTTCAGTTTTAAATGTACGGTGTCTACGTGCTTCTTCAGGCTTCCTTGTTGCGAAAAGACATTACTGCATTCCTCACAACTATATTTCTTCAGTTTTAGGTGTACGCCGTCTACGTGAATCTTCAGATTTCCTTTATTTGAGAAGGCAAGGCTGCATTCCTGGCAGACATATTTCTTCAATTTTAGATGTACGGTGTCTACATGTTTCTTTAGACTTCCTAGCCGTGAAAAGGTATGACTGCATTCCTGACAAATGAATTTGTTCAATTTTAGGTGTACGGCGTCGACGTGATTCTTAAGACTTTTTTTATGTGCAAAGGCATGACTGCATTCTTGACAAACAAATTTCTTCAATTTTCTATGTACGGCGTCTACATGCTCCTTTAGATAGGTTTGTAGTGAAAAGGCGTGACTGCATTCCAGACATACGTATTGCTTCAATTGTAGATGGACAGAGTTTATATGACGCTTTAGATTTCCTTCTTGTGAAAAGACATGACTGCATTGCTGACAAGTATATTTCTTTAATTGTAGATGTACGGAGTCAACGTGCTTCTCCAGAATTCCTTGTTCATTCCGTAATGTTTGCTCCTCATTGCTACTTTGCAGTTCCGCTTCCGGTTTGGGTTGCGGTTCCGGTTCCGGTTTGGGTTGCGGTTCTGGTTTAATAAAGCAAGCCTCTACTTCGCACAACTTTACTATATTCCCGCTGCCATCTGCATGAAAACTCTCTTCTTCAGAATTAGTTTTAGTTGCAACATTTTCACTTTCTCTGATTAAAAATTGCTCACCGCTGACTTTCGGAGCACTAGTTGGCTCTGGTCTAATAAAGCGCATTTCTTTCTCGTAAGATTTAACAATATTTCTTTTCTCATCGGAAGATGCATTCAAATCTATCAGCGGAACATTATCATTCGAGCCATCGTAATCCATTTCCGTTTCCATCGTTACTTTTTCCTCTGTTTTCACTTTGACGGGGCTGGAATTGGCGACAATATTTTGATTCATTGTGATATTTTCAGTTTAATATGATCAAAACACGCTTGACTTTTTATCGACTTAACAATTTTTTGACAGCTGGTAGTGTTGCCAGGAACGAAATAATGAATTCCATTTTTAATAAAACTCATACATGACCTTTTATTTTGGAATTGTGACAAGTAGTCATGTAATGGTAATAATAAAACGAATAAGCTTCAAATATAATATATTTGAATATTATATCAATTATAATATTATAATTGATATGACTAAAAAATATGACTATAAAATAATGAACGGCACGTTTCCGAATTCTACGGATCAATAAAAGACGGACCTTAAAATTACTCAAAATTAACGTTATGTAGTTGTCAATTTGTGCTGGCCGGGATATGAAATATCAACAGACAAACATCACAGGAATTAGCGCCTGATGTAATGTGCTGACGAGGGATTGAGTAGTGGAAGGCTTGAAAAACAGTAGAGCCAGGAGATAAAGCAATCGACAAACTCAACTTGAAAGTAAGTAGTTAAGTTTGTCGTCCGCATTATTGCCCGAATGCAACTTCGAGAAAATGACAGATGTCAATAAATGGTACCTATTCCTTCGCGCTCCACTTCAATGCAGTTGCAATCATTTACTTCAAAACGGTCGATTACTTCATACAACGATGAGTGATCTAATTGTAGACGATTAGAGCAACGTGGCTGTCAAGATTGCGGAAAATGTCGTCATTAAAAATGAGGTGTACGAATCTGATGATTCAGATTTGAATAGTCCTGTGCGCGACTTCATACCGGATGAGCGAGATAAGGTGTTCGAATTCTACGAAGTTTAAATGGTGTAATAATGCAAGGAGCAATCTAAGATGGACCATCTGGAAGCAGTTATATTGGCGATAGCGTATCTAGTGCTGGATATGTTAAATTGCATGTTTGTCTGGAGTGCGACAGACGTTCTCTTTTAAGGCTAAATCAACATATTAACAGCGTCCATTATAAATTGAAGAAGCACTCATGTGAAAAATGTGATCGTAGTTTTACACAACAAGGGCAGTTGGAAGGGCGCATAGAGGCAGTTAACAGAAATTTAATGAAATACTCATGTGGGGAGTGAGAGTGTGCTTTTTAAAGGCAAAGGGATTTGAAAAAACATGTAGACGTAGTTAACAAGAAATTTATGAACTTTTTATGTGGGGAGTGCGATCGTGCTTTTACAAGGCAACAGATTTTGAATGGATATATAGAGAAAGTTCACATGTAATTTAAGAAATACACGTGTGGGAAATGTGCTCGTTCATTTACTATGAATCGGTGGTTAAAAACGCATTTAGCTGTCATTCGACAGTGTATCGGAAGCCCACACGTACGGACAGATATTTGCATGCCAGCTCACGCCATCATCCCTACCGTCTACGTTCAGTGCAAACACGTCAAAAAATGTAAACGTCGCTCGTGAATCGAGCATGCGATCTATGCGACGCTGAGCATTTTCCTGTTTTTTTTTTTAATAAATATGTAGGTAGTTCATGAACATCTGGATCTCTAACTAGCTGTTTGTGATACTTGTCCCGTTTGTTTATACTATTTATAAGATCTCTGGTAATCCATAGTTTTATTTTTCTTCTCTTGTGTCTAATAGTGTCCGTTTTGTAAGAGTGGACTAATCAATATGCCTTTTTAATATAGATATGATTTTTCCAAAGTTTTGGGAGCCAACAGCTGTTTGTCAGTCAACAGCTGTTTTTCTATGCTATCTAATGCGAACTAGAAAGAAAAGAGGGGTGAAAATATTTCAGTAATTGTAACTTCTTTATCCGCGTCTATTTTGCCCTCCCTTGCCCTATTACTTGTAATAATCATTTTATTAATATGTTAAATTTTATTTATTTATTTATTTATTTATTTTTAGGAAGACCAACAGCTAATTATAATTGCCCAAAAAGATGGAGTAGTATAACAGAGATCCAATTAAAGGTTTTCACGTTTAAGTAATGTTGTAGAAACATATGTGACCTTTCAATTAAAGCTATCGGTTAAAAAATACATCAAAAAATATTCAAAAATTAGTGCTAAAGAATTCACTGTTCAGACGCTGCCTAGCTGAGGTAATACTCGTACAGAATAGATCAAAGTCAAATCGTTTAATCAAATCATTGAAATTGTCACTTATTCGCCACAGAAATGAATTTTGCCTATAGCTGGTACCAGCATAAGGAACATGAAGAGCAGGGTTAAATGGGAGCAGGGGAACACGGAGTTTAATTTTATTTAGTAAGTCGGGACAGTGATTTTTAGCAAAAAGGTCAAGTCCGCGGTTTCACGTCGCTTAATCAAGGGGAGGATATGAAATTTCTTGCATAAATTGAAATAGTTAGATGAGCTGTATGGGATTTTCAGACGGAAGCAGAGATATTTTATGAACTTCATTTGAATGCGCTCGATTCTATTTATGTATTTCTCATAACAAGGGTTCCATACCTGAGATGCATATTCCAAGATGCTTCTGACAAAGTGTCTTCTGACAAAAGGATCTTGAAAGTTTTAGCACGGTGAAAGCAAGCTGCACTCCTCATGACAAAACCTAAAGCTTTGGAAGCTTTAAGAGTTAATAGTTTTTTTACGGGTGCAGGTGATAACGGTGCACTTGGATGGATTGAGGTCAATTTTATTAGAGAGACAGTAACTGTCCAATCTTGAAATGTCCGCCTGAAGGTCGGAGACATCACCGAGCGATTTAATTATTTTGAAAATCTTCATGTCATCAGCAAAACATAGTAAGTGACTATTTAGAAAACAGCTAGCTATATCATTGATTAAAATTAAGAACAGCAGTGGACCAAGTAGTGAGCCCTGCGGCACACCGCTAGGGATAGAAACCCAACTAGAAATATAGTTTTTGATGACGATAGCTTGAGAGCGATTATTGATAAAGGAGGAGAACCATCGTAGGAGGTCCCCTTGTATACCCATAAACTTAAGCTTGATCAAGAGTAGTATGTGGTCAATCCTGTCAAAGGCTTTACTGTAATCAGTGTAGACTACGTCTACTTGGTAGCCGTGATCCATAGCTTCTGTCAAGAAGTCATTAAAAAGGATATGATTGGACACCGTCGAGCGACCCATGATAAAACCATGTTGCGACGGATTGATAGAGTTTTGGAGAGCGGCATTCGTGACTGCATCTCAAATGTGGACCATGTGACATTTTGACGAAAATGAGTTAAAAATACCAATCGATAGTGTTTTTTTTTCTCCATCTTCTGAAATATGAACCATGTAATTCTGAACAATAATTATGGAGATAGAAAACGAATCATGTATTGGGGTTAAAAATTATGCACTAAAAATATGAACCATGTGCCGCTCATCACATGATTCATATTTAACAGGCAGCATAACTGTATCGGTTGTCACATGACCCAAATTTTATACTGTTTTGACAACTGTCAGTTGGCGTCCTCGTGTTTCTTGTGCTGTGTTGTTTTGGTGTGAAGTAAAAGTGAAAGTTTTTAAAGATTAAGACTGTTTTCGTGCTTTCTTTCATATTTATCATATTCCTTGAATACGAGGTAAGGATTTTTTAATATTTTATCATAGTTTCATGTAACGATTGATCAATATTTTGTACTTTAAAATTGAGATGCAAATAATGACGCCATTAAAAGTAACACAATGTAAAACAGAATTTGGCTCACATTTCTAAAAAATATTAAATCACAATGATGTTCATGTAAGCATACAGTTTTTTCCTTATGTTTGCAGTGGTTTTCTAGTGCCTGAGAAGTGTAAGACGATTTTGAACTTCATAATAGTTTCCTGACACAGAAGTCCTTCTTTCTTTGAAAAAGGTAAGTTTGGAAGTAAAAATTTTACTGTGTGAAATACAAACATACAAAAATATTCAACAGTTCACAATTTTTGTAATGTGTAATTTGTATTAATGTTTCAGGTCGATTCTTCCAGTATCTTCAGCTTCGTTGAATATCATTTCTGTATTTAATCACATGATTGGTTCCACACTGTTTCAACGCTTTACATAGATTGTAAGTCCATACATAACAAAATAATAATACTATAATAGTTTATTAAGATAACTTAATAATTCAATGTTGTAATGTAATCCAAACATGTTATCATTTTTATATAACAAAACTTTGTATTATTGTTTCAGATAAAATTGTTTGATTACATTTTTGCTGATTCTTTGCATATTAATCTCTGAAGTTTGCTACATTGTTCTTATTATTAACAAGTAAGTACATATGAAATACTATTAAAAAATTCTCATGAAAATTCTTTTGCAGTAGTCAAAAATATATACAAAACCAAATTTGCTCCTTGTTCTAGAATGTATAGTAATCGTACTAGAAAAATACTACAATTGGTTCGACAAAATCCAGGTGAGATCGTCACAGAATCTATTCCTTCAACCAGTCTTACGAAATCTACTTCTTCAACAATTCGTATGGGGCCTATACCTTCAACCAGCCGTATGGAGCCTATTCCTTTAACCAGCCGTATGGAGCCTATACCTTCAACCAGCCGTATGGAGCCTATCCCTTCAACCAGCCGTATGGAGCCTATACCTTCAACCAGTCATATGGATATTTTAAATAGTTGTCCTATTATGCACTATCAAGAACCGATCAATGATTATGAAATGGAACTGTGTCCTCTAACTGGAGAATTTGTATTCAAAGAAAGCATTCCAGACACATTGCCTGACACCTACCCAGCTATTCAGCAGGAAAACTTAGATCAAGATAATGGTGATATGGAGTTATGTCCAGCCACTGGGGAGTTATGTCCAGCCACTGGAGAATTTGTAAACAAAAGGACCCGTTACGATGATACCCAAGTAGACAATAGAGTGCTTTGTGAAGTCACTGGCAACTATATTCCGAACAACGTCCAGGATGTTTCAAATTTAAATGATTCTGATATATCAGTAACTCAAAAAATAAAAAAAAACCAGAAGCGACGAACTTTGGGGAAGGAATATATTGGGTACAAGAACGAGAATGGAAAATATGTACAAGATGAAGTAAAGCCAGCCAAGAAAATGCATACCAGATGCAAACACAAACCACCAAAAGTCATTTCAAAAAATTCTTTGGAATGCAGCAACATCACCGAAGAGGACAGACTTAATTTCTTTAAGAATTTTTGGTCGCTGAAGTCTTGGCCTGAGAAGAAGGCTTACCTTTTAGGTCTTGTTTCCTTCAGAGGCATTAAAAAACGGCGCAGCAAGTCAGCAAACAATTCAAAGAAAATGCATGGCCATGACATATTTTTGGTTGCTAAAAATGGCCAGAAACATAGAGTATGTAGGGGTATGTTTATTAACACCATAGGCATAAGTAAAAGTACTTTTACAAGATGGTGTAATGAACATATCAGCTACGTACCTCCAGGTACAGCTTGTGATGAAGAAGAAAATATCCGACCACCGAACAAAAGGACAACCAAAACAAATGACAATATTGGCAACATTAAAAGGTGGCTTAACTCTTTGCCTCTTGTGGAAAGCCACTATTGCCGATCAAAAACAACACGGCGATATGTCGATGAGTCATTTTTATCGATCCTGCACATGTTGTCTGTATATGACAGCTGGTGCATTAGTGAAAATCTCCCTAAGGTAAACAGGAACCTTTTTACCCAAGTACTGAAGGACGAGAAAGTGTCAATCCACCATCCACGGAAGGATCAGTGCGACATATGCGTTGCTCGCAAATGTGGAACAGTAGACCAATCCAAATATGATGCGCATATGATACGCAAGGAGCAGGCCAAGGAGGCAAAGAAAAATGCCAAAGAAGCAGCCAATGAAGCTACACTAGTACTCACAATGGACCTGCAAAGTGTGCTGCTTTGTCCGAAATTGTTAGCATCTGCAGTTTACTATAGACAAAAACTGCAGGTGCATAACTTTACGATTTATGAATTAAATAACGCAAACGTCACTCTATATACTTGGCATGAAGCAGATGGAGGCGTTTCGGCCAATGAATTCTCCAGTTGCATAATTGATTTTTTAAACAAATTGCCACCCAATTATACCAAGGTTATATTAATATCTGACGGGTGCAACTATCAGAACAGAAATCGAGTCTTGGCAAGTGCGCTTAGTGATCACGCGAAAAAATCTGGACTGACCATAGAACAAATATTTTTAGAAAAAGGCCACACCATGATGGAAGCTGACAACGTGCACTCAGTGTTAGAGCACTACTTTAAACCTCCCATATATTCACCGAGCGACTATATTTCCCGAATGCAGATGGCACGACCCAAGCAACCCTACTGCATCAATCATGTGCATTATGATTTCTTTAAAGGTTATGAAAATTTACGCACAACTTTGCCATCTTTGCGACCAGGGAAGAAATCTGGGGATCCGGTTGTTAATGATCTCAGAATGTTGCAATACCTGCCATCAGGATCAATTCTGTACAAAATTGATCATTCTCGTGGCTGGATTGATCTTCCCCAGCGTCGCAAAAATGGTGATGCTGTTCTATTGCCGCTTTACACAGCACCTCTGCCAATATCAGAAGGAAAATTTAATCATTTACAAGAATTGAAATCGGTGATTGATCAAGACCATCACCCTTTTTATGATTCCTTGACTCATTCCTAATTAGTTTTATTAGTGATAATAATGATTATAGTACTTATTAATAAAAATGTTATCTTGATTGTTGTTTAATTAAAATACTCAATACTTTTTATTTACATTGTGTTTTACTTTGCTTAAAACCTAATATCAATGCATTGTTTAATGCATACTAATCGGACGAGTAAATTGTCAATCTTCTATTCTAATATGAAAGATTACAAACATGTGGGAATATTAAATTTGGTAAATACAGCAAAAAGTCTTGAGTAGCATAGAGGTTATTGGAAGTTGTATGGTGCTTTAAAGGTCAATTAAAGGATTATTAATTGGGAATTGAGTTTGTTGGTAAAAACTGTTACTAACTTGAGAAAAGGTGAGTATAATTAAATATAATATTATTTTTCTATCATTTAAGGTTAGTATAATTAAACTCTAAATGTCTGTCAGTCTCTCTGTCTACCCCTCAACACAGATGCACAGAGAATTTTATAGTAATATTGAATAACAAAAATCCGATTTTAAACCTTGAAATTATGAACATTCTCTGACATTCAGTATAAAATTTGGCCCATGTGTCAAAATGCGTGCATAAAATGTGAACCATGTATTTTTTTTTTTAAATATGTTTTTTTTTTTTAAAAAATATTTAAAATACCATAAAAAATACTATCTTATATCGATTCAAATCAGTTAGTTTATATTTTGTTGAAGACATAATAGTAAAATGTTAATTTATTATTTTTTTAAACACTTTTTTTGCATTATCTCAAAACATGGGTTCATTCACATGGCCCATATTTGAGATGCAGTCATTATACTTGGGTATAGACGACTCGTTCGAATATTTTGGCAATAATGCATAATTTCGAAATGGGTCTATAATTAGTAATTTCTGCCTTCGAGCCCTTCTTATGTATATGTGAAACAAAGGCCGACTTCCAGATACTGGGGAATTCGCAATTAGCTAAGGATTTGCGAAACAACAGGGATATTGGAACACAAACAGTTTTAGCGCAACCAATTAGAAATATTGGACTGATATTATCAGGTCCAGCAGACTTGGAAGTGTCTAGATGAAGTAACAATTTTTCCACGCCGTGATCATTGACCTCTATGCTACAGATATAATTTGCCTGAGAAGGAATAACGTTGTCGAAGTCGGGTGGCGCCAAATCAGTAGGCTGCATATCCGGTACCAAAAATGTAGATGAGAAGTACTGGGAAAAGGCTTCACACACGGAATCTCCAGTGGCCGCAATCAAGTCAAGGTACTTGAGAGGTGTCGGAAAGCTACTGGATTTAGAGCGATTATTTATAAAAGACCAGAAGTTTTTTGGATGTTTTTCGATACCATCTTCTATAGATGTGATGTATGATTTGAAACGCTGATGACAATAATAATATGATTTATATTATTATTATTATTGTTATTATTATTTATTATTATTCTGGACAGGCAACTTTGCGCATATGTCCCCAGATCAGGGCATATTGTTGAAAATTTTAGCATGCTAAATTTGTCGATGGCTCTTGTAAATCAAATGGACCATAGACAAATTTGTCACGCAAAATTTTTAAAGAATTGCCCTTAGATCTTGCGAAGCAAGTCATTAACAATATTAACAATACTAACAATATTAACCGTTTGCCTGTGGAAACTATTATCCGTGGCATTGCTGAAGTCATCTCTCGAAACAAGATCCCTGCACCAGAGGTCGACTTACTGCGATGGAATATGGCTATCCTCGTACGCAGGCCATGCTTCCACAGCCGAACACCACAGCCGCCCAGAGAAAGGCCTAAAATCTCTGCGGGATAATAAGGACGTGGTTGTGTTGCGGGCCGATAAAAGCAACACCGCCTACCCGCGGAACAACGGATTGACAGCTCTTTTAGTCCACCCTAGACAACGGCGGCTGCAACGGCTGTAAATTCGTTTCCTAAATCCTATTTATTATATTAACAAGTTTTAAATCGAGTCCGTTTTGAAATTGGTTGACAGAGTACCTACGTTATTCCACACGTCCACCGCTCTATTTCGCAAAACTTCCTCAAATTCTCAAATTTTTCGCGGTTGAGTTTTTTTGCTGTTACCTCGAAGATTTGTGTTGCCATTGGATTCGAAAATTTTCCTCAGCCCAGTTAAATTGTAATAATTTGTGAGGATTTTATATGTCTCATTCGGGTTGGCATTGTGGGATTTATATGTCTCATTCGAATTGTAATATCTTCTTGGGAGTAGTCCCGAATAATTCAAAGCGATCTTCATAATTCCTATTCTTCAAACCCCTGGCATTTTGGTTGCTGATCGCTGCACCTTTTCCAGTACATCTACATATTTACCTAAGTAGAGATTCTAGAGCGGATAGCCATACCCAAGAATAGGTCTCACATTTTATGCCCTGTAGACCCTTATAAACACCTCTATCGGTGGATGTTGGAACCTTCCTTATCAGAGAGACAATAGAATTGGCTCTTTTATCGATTGCAAGTGTGTGTTTTTCTAATTTAAGGTTATCACCAATTGTTATTCCAAGATATTTTTGATTTGGGCGTTTTCCAGAGAATAACGTGTAGTAGGGTAGCTTTTCCCGATATAAAGCTATACAATTTTCTCGGTGTTCAAAGTAAGTAAGGCCAAGCTTCATCCACGCTTTGTTCTTGTCAAGATCTTTCTGAAACTGTCCACTGCTTAGAATAGTAATGACTGAACGACTAAAGAAGTTTAATTTTGCCAATTTATGCAGGGATACTATTGCCAAGATTTAGAAGCGTTGAGTTTGAATCCATACCTCTTTGACCAGTGTGATGATATATAGAGATCCATATTCATTTTGGTAATTGCGAAGTAATCTTCGTGGGGATGGAAAGTGGGAAAACTCAAGTGTCATCTGTATACGTGCGATGTTCAGAGTGATAAAAGGTATTGCCGATATCGAAGGTATATAAGGGTCCTATTCCACCGGGACACCATGGTGGCGCAACCAGTCGCCGCCACTAACAAAATGTATACAGCTCTATGGAGGGTAACTCACTTAGTGTCCGCTTGGTTGCGCAACCGTTTTGGCCAAAAGCGTGTTTTTCTGGGGGAACAAATTGTTGGTAATAATATAATTACAAAAGGTCACTTTTTGTACCGGCGTCGTGTTTTTTTTTTAAATTATTATGTGTGTGTACTTATAACAATTTCCATGCTTTTGTTTTACATTACATGTCAAGGAATCGGTCATAACTGGGGAGCTAATGGGCCCTGTAGCAGTTTGGCCACTGAGACCTATGTGTTCAGGGTCGATCATACTCCCAAGTCAACACATGGGTGTTGACTGGGGCGGCTTCCACGTAGAAGTGCGAGCCAGGATAAGACTCTGGACTACGGACCAGTTTCTCCTAGGAGTCAACATTCGGGTGCTTCTGGACCGTTTCGCACCGTGCGGAGTCAGCCAATCGATTGTGCATTCTGACCGACAGCCGGAGTCAGGGGAGTCTGGAAACAGTACTCTCTCCTATAGAGCGGGGGTAGTTGTTCACCTCAAGGCAACTGCTCTTAAGACGACCAATCGGCTACCGGGTGAACAGCCGGGCAAAAGATGACGTGGTCCGCGATAGATTCGGTAGATACCGTATCATCGCTATGCAAGGGAGAGGACTGAGCAAGCGACCTCGAACCTGTAACATGTCGGGAGACCGGAGTAATCTGGTTGCAACTGGTAGTAATAAGGGCGCGAGTGTCGGCCCGCTGGGTGATTGACCTGGTTTTAACCTGGTAAATGTCGCGGTAAGGTAAGTAGACGGTGGATAGATAGATAGATATAGATAGAGATTCTTTATTGCACATTAAACAAAAACATACAAAAGGCGGACTTATTTCCTAAAATACAATCTCTTACAGCCAACCTTCGTGGAAGTGTATAAAAGGTAGGTGCCAAAAGATAAATTAAAAATTAACAAAAAAAAACAAAAACTTATTACATAACAAAAATTAATCAAGTAACAAAAATGCCATTTTTAAAAATAAAATTAGGATTTGGAATAATTCGCAAGGAGCGAAGGATAGGAGAGGATGGGATGAGACCTAGGATAACTAGGAATTTAGGGACATGAAATGCTTTTTCAGAGACACTCGAAAGGTAGAAACCGTTGGTGCGTTTCTGATGTCTGGCGGGAGCTGGTTCCATAGTCTGGCTGCATGAACGGTGAAGGAATAAGTAAAAAAAGAAGAATTATGAGTTGGAATCGCAATTTTACTATCCTGACTGGAACGGAGTGAAAGACCATGACTTCCTAAGTGATTGAATTTTTCGGTTAGGTAGGAGGGAGCGGTAGGATTGTTGAGGATGTTATAACGAAGGGAAAGAATATGCATGTTTCTACGTTCACGTATTCGAAGCCAATGCAGTCTGCTTCTATACTCAGAGACGTGATCAAATTTTTTCGCGTTGAAGATATACCTAATGCATACATTTTGCAACCGCTCTAATTTGTCAAGGATGGCTTCGGTGACGTCAAGGTAGCAGACATCAGCATAGTCTAGTATAGGCAATAGCAGTGATTAAGTTATGGTCTTCTTAGCCTCCACTGGTAAAAATCTTTGCAACCGCCGAAGACTATGAAATCCAGCATATATGCGTTTGCTGACTTCATTAATCGGTGACTGCCAAGAGAGATATTGATCAATGGTAATACCCAGTGGACTGTTTTCGTCCCAAGTCTTTTGCGCTCATCTCACAAGAGACATGTAGAATGGGTTATGTAGAATCATGCCGTGGTCATTTCAGAAGGCTTAAAATCCTCACCCTTCCATCTCTATACGTTTTAGAATGCGTTAAATTGATCACAAAAAACCTAGCTCAGCTGCCGATACATTCAGATACCCATAAACACTTTACCAGGGGGAGAAATAATCTGATTCTTCCTCGTCCAAATCTAGAACTTTTTAAATGGAATCCGAGCTACGTTGGAATTATATGCTACAATAAGCTACCCTCTAGTATAAAAAATATATGCCGCGAAGGAAAAATGCTCCAATTTAAAAATAAACTCAAATTATATCTAATTGAAAGAGAATTGTACGACATTAACGATCTCTAAAAACTGTCTGCATCTCGACTATATCTCTTTCTGTAATAGGTTTTAAAACGATTTTCAATTTGACTAAAACGTATTAACTATTTTTTATTATTAGGTAGGCACATATTAATTATACCTTGACTATTTTTATTTACAATATAATCACTAAGACATTTTATTTTACTTTTTGACAACCGGCACTTTTTTTTGTTATTTTTGACATTACATTTATTAATTTTATACTAAAAAAACTTATTTTTATCGGTATTTTAAAGAATAATTTACTCTGTGTTTTTAATCTGGTAAACTAAATGGTGAGACTCGATTTTATTCTACAATAATACCTTCTTCATTCTTACGAGTAACCTTTTACGTTTTGATTAGTAGTAGAAGAATTTGATCATTAAAAAAGAATTCAATGATATCACGGCCAAATGTAATACTACTGTCTAGGTATACAACTATGTATTAGTTTTTAAGACAATAAACAATTTGATTTGATTTGATTTGATTTGACAGAACGATCTAATATCGTTAAAACTTCCTGGGGTAACGTGTTCGCCCGTTGTAGTCGACAGCTCTAGTTGGTCATAACTATAATGTTGATTTGTTGATGAAAAATCCGTTTTCGTCCTTTTCATAAAGTCATGTGGCTATTTTTCAGTCAGACAGGGAAATGCGAACAGCAGTATCGTCGTGCTTAGCAGAAATCCGCCAAACTCGCACTTCGGGCTGTTTTAATTGAAAACTAGCCAGTTTCGACGAAATAAAGCGTTCCGCGGTAAGTGACAAAAAAGTCAGTCGACTGGAAAGTGCGGAGATAAGCGGACGCGTCGCCAGAGAGAGAGAGAATGTATGAAAAATGCCTTTTTGCATTGAGCGGGGGCGGTGAGATGACTGCGCAGCATGGCGCCTAAAATGGTGCCTCATGAGGTGAATGCGCTGCGATAAGCTACGATAATTCAGGAATTAATGGACTGTTAATCCTTTAAATACGTATACATAATAGCTAGGGAGCTAATGGGTCTTTGCTGAATTGGTCACGAAGACCCATTCTGTTCATGGTTGGTCACACTCACGGGTCAACACTAATCCGTCGGCCTCCACGCATGCAGTGCCAGCCCGGGCAGGACTCTGGCTTTGGGCTAGTTTCCCCTAGGAATCAACCCTCTGGCGCTCCTGGACGGTCTGCGCACCGTGCGGCGTAATCCAATCGACTGTGCACTCTGACTAACAAACAGTCGGGGGAGTCTGGAAGCAGTACTGTTTCCTATAGAGCGGGGGTGGTTGCGGACCTTTCGGCGACTGCTCTTGAAACGACCATCGAGAGGACCGCGCAAGCGACCTCGAACTCGTAACCAATCGAGAGACCGGAGTAATCTGGTCGCAATCGGAAGTAAGGGCGTGAGTGTAAGCCCGCTGGATAACACACCTGGCTATCTCGCGGTTAAGGCGTTGGCCTCTTACGGGCATGTGGCGGAGCTTGACGGTGGACTGTTTTGTCCAAGTCTTCTGCGCTCACTTCACGGGAGATAGAACGACTAATCGTTAAAACTTCCTGAGGTGACGGGTTCGCCCGTTGTAGTTTACAACTCTATTTGGGTCTTATTGGCCGAACTGCAACAGGGCTTATGAACTCCCTGAAATTCAGAATTGAAGATGCAATTCCGTTAATTTTATGCCAACGAAAAATGGTGACCCGGCCGGGAATCGATCCCGGGACCTTAAAATGTAAGATCAGGCGACCTAGCCACTATGCCACAGAGCTCTAGCCTAGTCTATATATTGCCGACTCCAGAAGTCTCTTCGCATAACTTCCGGAGGTATAAAACGATTTGAAATTGAGATGCCACCGTTTTAAAGGAACAATTTCTAGTATTTATTTGACAGTATTTATAGATGATCAATAAATACATCGAATAAGCATTTTCGGCCCTTTTTTTCAATAGCTCTAAATCATATACTAATAGAAAGATCTCCTTGTATAGAACACTTATTACTAGGTCACAATTATGAGCCATTTCTGAGTCATATTCTATTAAATATGGATATCCCTAGAGAACCTAACACATCTAGGCATTGTATTATTTATAAATGTTTTTACGAAAACCATCGCAAAATACCCTAGACGATAAACTACATACGCTGTGTGAGTACAAACTATATTTTCCTAAGATTGCTAAAGTTTTTCAGTAGTATATAATGAACTCGAACTCTGTAATGTGTCTCATGATTTTGATGCCGCTCTGTTTCCTGACGTTTATAATATGCTAAGGTCAGCTGTACAAAATGGCGTGTCCAGTGACCGTACATCTTCTTCTTCTTCGAGTTCCACTCCTATCGGAAGTTGGACAACATCATAGCTAACTTGACTTTAGAAGCTGCCGCTCTGAACAGCGAGGTGGTACTGCAGCCAAACCAGTCCCGAAGGTTTCTTAGCTACGAACGCCGCCTCCTGCCGGCGCTTCTCTTCCCAGCGATCTTTCCTTGGATAATGAGGTGGAGCAATTTTATTTGTCTTTCTCATGACGCTACCGAAGTACGACATCTTTCTGCGTTTTATGGTGTTCAGAAATTTATGGTGTTCTTCCTATTAAATAGGCTCGGTACTTCCAAATTAGTAACTCGGTCACGCCATGAGATTTTCAAGATACGGCGGTATATCCACATTTCGAAAACCTGCAACCTTTTCGTCGTGTTTTGAATGAGAGTCCATGCTTCTAGTAGAACAGAGAAAATGTAGCAACGGGTTATACGTAGCCTTAGATCGAGACTTAGATCTCTATCACACAAAACGTTGCTTATATTTCAATTTTCAATTTTCAATTTTCAATTTATTTCCAAAAAAATCTTAACAGATTGTAGAAACTTAATATTTAGGTACATTTAAATTACAGTCTATTAGTCCGTTTTTACAATATTTAAATTTATCACCACGTATGTACATACAGTTACTTCATTATTGCTTTTAGGGCATCAAAATCATTTTAAAGATTTATTTACTAAAACAACAAATTAAAATAATCGATAAAAATAATCAAGAAATTAAATCAGAAAAAGTCAGAATAATTAAAAAATGCTACTTTGAAAAATTATTTAAAATTAACAAACTCATCGATCGAGTAAAAAGCTTTGTCTAATAAGAATTCTTTAAGTAACTTTTTGAATAAGCTTTCCACTTGAAATGTTTTTAAACATTCCGGTAGCCTGTTAAAGTAAAATGGCCCGGAGTATTTTGTGTCTTGCCTTGCTGTGTTTAGTTTAATACATGGTATAAAAATGTTTAATTTATTTCTTGTATTTTTAGTATGTGTATCTGAAAACGTGTTTCTTTATTCTTAAAAAACTCAGTCAGTAACTTAAAGAGATAGAGTGAGGTTAAGGTGAGGATTCTTAGCCTTTTAAAAATGGGTCGACACGACTCTTCCCTTTTCACCTTTGCAATTATTCGCACTGCTCTCTTTTGGAGTATAAATATGGGTTCCCTATGACAAGCATAACAATTTCCCCAGATCGTAATGGCATAAGTTAGGATAGCATCAATATAGCTGAAATAAACATTTCTTGTTTGCGATTCATCCAACGACCTTCTTACAATACTTAAAGCATAACATGCCCGACTTAACCTACTTTCGAGGTTTTCACAGTGAAAGTTCCATTTTAAAAGTTCGTCGACATGAACACCTAAAAATCTAGTACAATGAGTTTGAGGAATGGCAGTGATTATTGAAAGTATTATTGGCGCACCTTTATTCCGATTTCGATGATTTGTAAAATGTATGAAGTTACTTTTAGACGCATTTAGTGTGGGGTTGTTGCTCTCAAACCAACTATTAAGTTTGAATAGATTAATTTTAAGGTTAATCAATAATTCTTCCATATCTTTACCGGCAACAATTAAACTAGTGTCGTCGGCAAACATCGTTACATTTATATCGTTGAAATACATTTGTAAATCATTTACATATACTAAAAATAGAATAGGGCCCAAAATGGAACCCTGCGGGACTCCAAGTTTATTAGTTAAAGGGATCGAGCAGTGTTTTGTAATGTTTTGATTTTGACAGTGTGTAATTTCCACGATTTGCGTCCTATTTTTTAAATATGAATCAAACCATTTTAAGCAGTCTCCCCTGACTCCATAATGATTTAGTTTGTTTGCATAATAAGCGAGCCATTTCAATGAGGACTTTTATTTCTTGAGCATATATATATAATGGTCCCCATACTCATTCATCCAACTTCCCAAATACTTGAACTTACTGACCTCTTCCACCAATTCTGTCCCTAAATAGAGCTTGGAGTTATATTGTTGCTGCTTCTTAGAGATCGGTAAGTACTTGGTTTCTGCGACATTGATGCTCATGTCCATATTATATTCATATCCATATTCATATTCATTTTATTAGTATAATGGTATACAAGTCAGATACAGATTAACAAACATTCATACATATTAGCAAACAAACATTTTTTTATCGTAAAGAAAAGATAAAAAAAACAAAAAAACACATGAATAATGTCAAAAGAGGAAATACAAGACAAAATGCAAAGCCACCAAAGCATTTTAGACTTCATTCGAGTAATATTCCTCCAGTGAGTAAAACGCCTTATCTGTGAGTTACCTCTTAAGGCGTCTCTTAAACACGTCAACAGATTGCGCCTGCCTAATGTGCTCGCTGAGTTTGTTGTGAACCGCTGGGCCGGCGATATAGGCTAGCCTCTCCGACTTGGATAATGCATGACTTACCGAACGTAGCATGCTACGGGATCTCGTTGGATAGTGATGATGCACACCATTCACTTCAAAATCGGCTAGAGTTCTACGAACGAACAGCGCTACTTCCATGACATACATGGACGGCAGCATCATGATGCAGAGATCTCTAAACAGAGGCCCAGCTTTCGTATCAACCGCCACACGCGCTATTGTGCGGACTGCACGCTTCTGCATCAACTTGGGTTGTCAACTACAGCGGGCGAGCCCGTCACCTCAGGAAGTTTTAACGATTAGTCGTTCTATCTCCCTGGAGTGAGCGTAGAAGTCTTGGGGACAAAACAATCCACCATCTAGCTACGTCACAAGCCCGTAAGAGGCCAACGCCTTAACCGCGAGATAGCCAGGAATGTTACCTGGCGGGCCGACACTCACGCCCTTACTTCCAATTGTGACCAGATTACTCCGGTCTCTCGATTGGTTACGAGTTCGAGGTCGCTTGCGCGGTCCTCTCCCTTACGAAGCGGTGAAACGGTGTATACCGAATCTATCGCGGTTCACATCGTCCTTTGCCCGACTGTTCACCCAGGATCGGATGGTCGATGGTCGTTTTAAGAGCAGTCGCCGTAAGGTCCGCAACCACCCCCGCTCTATGGGAAACAGTACTGCTTCCAGACTCACCCGACTGTTAGTCAGAGTGCACAGTCGATTGGCTTACGCCGCACGGTGCGCAGACCGTCCAAGAGCGCCAGAAGTTTGATTCCCAGGAGAAACTGACCATAAGACCAGAGTCCTACCCAGGCTCGCACTTCATGCGCGGAGGCCGTCGGATAGGTGTTGACCCGTGAGTGTGGCCAACCCTGAATAGAATGGGTCTTCATGGCCAACTCAGCAAGGGCCCATTAACTCCCATGCACGCTTCTGCATCACGAAGGCCCTCTGCCTGTCGGCTGTTCGCCCCCATAACTCTGCGCCGTACATTAGCAGTGAATGAACGTATGCAAAGTAACACATGCGCAGCGTGGATAAATCGAGAAATGAAGCGATGCGATAGAGTGCATAGCACGCTCTTCCCAATTTATCACATAAAGCATCAATATGTAGGTGCCATCGTAACTCATTGTCGATTACGAATCCCAAGAACTTTGTTGAGGATACTTTAGTTAATTCTTCCTTATTGACGGTCACATGTATTTCGGTTTCAGTAAATCTAAGGCTGAAATACATAACATTAGTTTTGTTAATTTTGAGTATCAGGCCATTAACGTCAAACCATGCACCTAACTCATTCAACACCTGACTCATATCTTTACTTGCTTCGTTACATTATCAAGGAGTTCTTGTAATGATGTCAAACTGCCAGAGATCAGCGCCGTGTCGTCAGCGTACCTTATGTTGTTTATCTTCTTCTTAAAGTGCTATCTAGATCTCCTGTCAAAGGTTGGGGGTCATTATGGTCACTTGGGCCCGTGATTTTGCGGCGCGGAACAACTCGATGGTGCTTGAGTTGAACCATTCAACGAGGTTTTGTAGCCAATGGGTTCTTTTCGGCCAGGTCTTCGGAAGCCTTTTATCTTTCCCTGTAGGATTAACTGGAGAAGGTGGTATTTGTTACTGTCTATGTATTGTAATTTCCTTCTCTTTATGGTCTTCAGTAATTCCAATATTTTGTGCATTCTTTGCAGCATGTTATAGGGGGTACCAGTACCATTCACAACAATACCCGTGTGACAGCTAACTGACAATTTCCGGAAATTCCCTTCTGCATATATATATTAAACTAGCTGACCCGTGCCCACTTCGTTGGGCGGTAAAACTTTTTACTTGTGATGAAATTATGAGTGTGGTTTGGTTAGTACTAAGTGCTATGATTTATTTTCTGACTGCCAAAAGAAGGGTAATATTTTTACTGCATATGTATGAATGTATTTGCATGCAAATTTGACTATATTACAGTTATTTGTGAGTGTCTTATCTCTTCAACAATTTATACAGTAAAAGGGAAATTATATGCAGTAAAAGGGAAAAGTCTTTTGTTTAAACACTTGAGACGATAAATTTATTTATTTTGATATGAATTCATAATTGTTGATAATATTAATTATGACCAATAAACATGACCTAACGATTTAAATTATTTTTATAATATAAAAAACTACCTTTTGTGACTTAAATATAAAATGTAGACATATGCTGTCACTGATTTTTTTGTAGGCATTACCAAGCTCTACAACATTTCTCTAGAACTTAATCATATATCTCTCATCGCAGCGTTAGTTAGAAACGTTTTCGTTCGACCGTTTTTTATCGACTTACTTTGCAAATCCGACTAACTACCACGAAAGTCTTTACATTTTTCAGATTAATATATAGCCTATGACACTCAAAAATAACATGGCTTTCTATTGGTAAAAGAATTTTCAAAATCGGTTCAGTAGATCCAGAGATTACTTCCTACAACCTCACAAACTTTACCTTTTTATAATATTAGTATAGATAGAAGACCGTACATCATAATATACTATCTTTTATGCATCTTCACTGCAAAAGCCATATTTCAAATAAATAATTATCACCATAGTACCATTAGATTTTTATGTAAGTTGCTATATGTGAGAAGATTCCGAACTCCGAAACTCCGAAACGGCTAATAACTA
This sequence comes from Micropterix aruncella, assembly GCA_944548615.1. Classification (NCBI taxonomy): domain Eukaryota; kingdom Metazoa; phylum Arthropoda; class Insecta; order Lepidoptera; family Micropterigidae; genus Micropterix; species Micropterix aruncella. The sequence continues at coordinate 20,492,291 of OX155974.1, read as the reverse complement.
TGGTAAGTTGTGGTAGTCTTTCTAGATAGTAATTCTAGATAAATAGATCTTTCCAATAGTAAATACATTACTGTAATTTTAAGAAGTGGGTCCAGCGCAAATATATTTATTTATTTATTTATTTATTTATTTAACTTCAGGAAAACCAACAGCTAATTATAATTTAACAATGCCGGAGTAACATAGCAGAGAGCCAATTAAAGGTTTTCACGTTTAAATAACGTTGTAGAAACATATGTGATCTTTCAATTAAAGCTATCGATTAAGAATGCATCAAAAATTATTCAACAATTAATGCTAAAAAATTCACTGTTCAGCCGCTGCCTAGCTGAGTTAACACTCGTACAGAATAGATCAAAGTCAAAGCGTTTAATCATGTCATTGAAATTGTCACTTGTTCGCCACAGAAATGCATTTTGCCTATAGTTGGTACCAGCATGAGGAACATGAAGAGCAGGGTTAAATCTATTGAGTTTGGAAGGAACACGGAGATTAATTTTATTTAGTAAGTCAGGACAGTTAATATTATTGGAGGTAATTTTTAGCAAAAAGGTTGAGTCCGCGGTTTCACGCCGCTTAATCAAGGGGAGGATATGAAATTTCTTGCATAAATTGAAATAGTTAGATGAGCTGTATGGGATTTTCAGACGGACGCAGAGATATTTCACGAACTTCATTTGAATGCGCTCGATTCTGTTTATATATTTGTCATAACAAGGGTTCCATACCTGAGATGCATATTCCAAGATGCTTCTGACAAAAGTTCAGTAAAGGATCTTGAAAGTTTTAGCACGGTGAAAGCAAGCTGCACTCCTCATAACAAAACCTAAAGCTTTGGAAGCTTTAGAAACAATAGATTGAACGTGATTATCGAACAGTAGATGAGAATCATGAATGACACCAAGATCTTTAACCACGCTGCACCTCTGCAAGTTATGAAATTTTAATGAGTATGAGGCTAGAGTAAATATTTTTTTACGGGTGTAGGTGACAACGGTGCACTTGGATGGATTGAGGTCAATTTTATTAGAGAGACAGTAACTGTTCAATCTTGAAAGGTCCGCCTGAAGGTCGGCGACATCACCGAGCGATTTGATTATTTTGAAAATCTTCATGTCATCAGCAAAACATAGTAAGTGACTATTTAGAAAACAGCTAGCTATATCATTGATGAAAATTAAGAACAGCAGTGGACCAAGTAGTGAGCCCTCAGGTACACCGCTAGGGATAGCAACCTAACTAGAAATATAGTTTTTGATGACGATAGCTTGGGAGCGATTATTGATATAGGAGGAGAACCATCGGAGGAGGTCCCCTTGTATACCCATAAACTTAAATGTTGCCCTTTGCCCTTTACTACACGTTTTCATATTAATTCACACACCAATGTAGAATCCACCATAGCTAATTATTTATCTATTTCCGTTCCCGCAATGAGGTGTGAATAAAAACTACCGCAAATGCCTCCCTCGGTCTGGTGGTATTAGGGGTTAAATTAGCTTGCTAACTTATCGGCTCTTACGCGCAATTAAACAATAATACGGCGGCCGTTTAAGATGACGCCCTTTCCCGCCTTTTCATTGCCATGGCGGCCATAGAGTAGTCTGCAGCGACAGAAATCCCCCAATTTTTGGAAAATCGCGAGGCAAGTGTTAACCCTTCCTATGTGAGCTAACCATTTTTGGTTAGACGCTTTCCGCGCTGTGCTAACTGTAATATTTATTCATTATTATCTTAATTGTTTTACGAGATAATGTTGTAACGTTATAATATTTCAAATTTCAATGTGATCATTTTGCAGTTATTCTTTTTACGATCCGTATAGTAGTTTAGAAGTTATGCGCAAAACTATCACGGGCAGAAATTTTACCCCGCCATAGGAGGGGTTAACTCTAATTGAATTTAATATTATTTCAATTTCAATTTCAATTTATTTCTGCTCCAGTATATAGGCTTTCTTACACTTGGATGCGTCTTTGCCTCTAAAATTTTAAATAATGTAATTAATTAAAGAATATTAACTATCATGATATAGTTGTGGCAATATAAATTAATTTTAGTAAATTATAAATGGTTTGAAAACCATTGATAAATAGAAAATAATCTAATAATCAAAATTGCTGATCAAAAAAAGAGCTCAATGTCTGTAGTCATAATTATCAAGGCAATAATATGATGGTCAAGAAAATTGATAAGCGTAGGTATACTAAATCTACATAGCATTATAGCCGTCGTCGATAAAAATAAAAATTAAAATTACGCTCTTTGGCAAAGTTGATTATCATGAATTTTCCGTTATTTTACATTAGGATGCTCTTGGAATAAGAATTCAGCATTATTCAAATCTCTTAAGTCATATACAGGATTCTTGACTAGGCCATTAAATAAGACTTTTTTAAATTGGTTCTCTCCAAGACGTCTGATATGTGTTGGGACCTTGTTATAATAACAAAGTCTTTGGTGAAGGAAACTGTTGCGCACTTTGCTAAGCCTGTGCCGATTTAGATGTAGATCAAATTTAGTTCTTGTATTGTGTTGATGGAAATCGCTATTCGCCGGGACGTCCGATATGTGCTTACGAACGAACATAATATTTTGTTTATAGCACGAGTACATCGTCATGATTCCCGACTCGATGAAAAACGGCTTAGGTACACGTAGTTCTTGTACAAGTTGTTCTTGTTATTAATAACATTAATAACAAGAACAATAATTAAACAAATTAAAAAATATGACTGCCGCTAGAAAAGTGAACTGTAGTATTTACAATTATTTATCTTTTGTTTAATTTATCTTTTGATTCCGTATGATTCCTTCTGCTCTTCCTTGGTGGAGGCTAAAGTGCAAAGTTTAATCAGCAGATTGACTATGAAGAAATATATTATCAAGTGCTCATGGCGAAAAGTAGAAGCCAGTGTGGAGAAATAATAATAATAATAATAATGGTGACACATCCTGACTTAGGCCATATTTGCCATATAGGCCATTGCCAGCTGTCAAATTCAAATCGAATTTACACTTTTGGTTTATCTTATCTTTAATATACTGCGTATACTTGAGTATTTTTGACGATTTAAGATGCAGAAACGATTATAAGCAAGTTGTTCTTGGATCACACGTTACCATTTATTATTCAATATAAATGCTGCCATCTACCGGTTGCGACAAGAATTATTTACTAACCTCAATCTAAAATAGTACGAATGAAAATCACTAGATTGATTTAAATTCTTGACATAATTTTATATGTATTCTTGATATACGGAATGTTATTACTAAACGGACAATTTTCTTGTGGGTACAACAAAGTGCAACAAAGTAAGCAACTTTTATTAAAAAAAAGAAGTGTGGCACTTGGGGACTGCCGCGGTAAAGCTATTGCATAGCATTTTTAACAACTTATGCAATTATAATTATTTTTTTTCTGATATCAGATAACTGCGCTCTATCGGAAAACGTTGAAATTATTCCGTATCATTTACGGCTGCGGAAGCAAATGATTCGGAATAATTTAAACGTCTTCCGATAGAGCGCCGCGCACGATTTTTTTATTCGATAAAGCAAAAAAAACGGATTATTCGAAAAAAATCGTAGAAAAAAGATAGATAATTAAATTATCTTTAAAATGGTGTAGGTTTCATAGTAATACGCCAGATAGTATTTGCGTAGTAGTTGTTTTTGTGTTCGGTTAGACCTAATTTCACAAATTAATTACACTATGTAATATAAACAAAATCTAAAATATTCAAAGCTAAGAATATTAGGAAAATATTCTTGTTTAACATATATTTATTTCGAATCGTAAGCAGTACTCATTTAGACGTAATTATCAGTTTAAAATCATTAATTTTCGTTAAGAAATTGCTTCATTCGGTCGCCGCGCTGGCCTCTGCCCGCGATAAAAGCTATGCAATAGCTTAAAAACTATATAATTAAGATTACCTGCAGTATTGTTTTCAAAATACTTTCATGTTTACTGGTCGACATTTTCAAGTCTCTTTTCCACCACAGTCTGTCGCAAATAATACAAGAATGACCAAATGAATTACTCGTAAAGTCTTTATAAAAATCAATATGACTTGTACTGTGTTTATGATAATTTGTGTGAACTGGAATAGTACCATCAACAATAAAATCCATAATTTTTTCACCAATTCGATTTTCTCTATCAATCTCAATTTCATTTTCATGATTGTTATGGTTATCTTCGGTAGGATCTTCATTATAATTTTCACGCGATAGTTGAATATTGGCATCAACATGGGCTTCATTTTGGGTAGCGTCTTGTATTGTCTCCAATAAATCTGATACTTCATAAAAAGGTGTGAAATGTTGTTCACGAAGATGAAGATGAATCCAGTTTTGTGTATCATTCGCTTTAAAATAGCAAAAGATAGTGTCTTGATTCGTTGTAGTTATGTTGTAAAAACAATAATGTACACAAACATTTTGATTCTACATTTTTGAAAATAAGTACAAACAATCCAAATCTCCGTAATAATTAGTGCTTGATAGAATGTTATATGCTTCTTGCGGATTGTGGCAGGAGTTTAAATAGGGTGAATCGCGTAACTGATTTCTCAAGTCACACGTCTTAATTTGAAGTTGCAAAACACTTATGAGCGAGTGGAATAGACAATTACCATCGCCAGGAATTCCTGGCGATGGTAATTGTCTATTCCACTCGCATAAACTATGTAATATAAACAAAATCTAAAATATTCAAAGCTAAGAATATTAGGAAAATGTTCTTGTTTAACATATATTTTTTTCGAATCGTAAGCAGTACTCGTTTAGACGTAATTATCAGTTTAAAATCATTAACTTTCGTTAAGAAATTTCTTCATTCGGTCGCCGCGCTGGGCTAGGCCCGCGATAAAAGCTATGCAATAGCTTAAAAAAAAAAAAAAAGTATGAAAAGCTATCATTACGATGCGCTATCTAGCGGTTGGTAAAATGTCTTCTCAAACCGTTATTTAACAGTTTGAGATTTCAAACTTTCAATTTAAAAAAAAAAAAAAACAATAAACTTTAAACAATAAACAATTATACATTTATACTGCTATACAATAATACATTTACATGGTGTATTCAAATCGGTGAGTATAAAAGCATATATTTTTGGGTGTTTGTAATAAACAATATCAGAATCTTAAATGAAACTGCTTCAAATGCAACCATTCCATCAGTATTTTCTTATGACGTTGTCACGTTCAACTATCGTCAGTAAACCGACTTTACAGCAACCGATTTTTTGTTAAATATTTAAACTACGCATAGAGTTGAGACCCACCTGTATATAGTACACTAGCTGACCCGTGCCCACTTCGTTGGGCGGTAAACATTTTTACTTGTGATGAAATTATGAGTGTGCTTCGGTTAGTACTGAGTGCTGTGATTTATTTCCTGACTGCCAAAAGGAGAGTTATATTTTTACTGCATATGTATGTATGTATTTGCATGCCAATTTGGCTATATTACCGGGTTTCAAATGAGTGAATGAAATGATTATGATTGAATAAATTATGTTTATTTTAATTGTTCAAAACTTCTCTGTATAGATGTAATATTATTATTTGGTACCTTTCGGGAGTTCCAACCCGAGATACGGTCGCGGTTCCATACCTATGTCGTATTGTCTCTTTAACCATGTATGCAGTAAAAAGGAAATTGTTATGCAGTAAAAGGGAAAAGTCCTTTGTTTTAAACACTTGAGACGATAAATTTACTTATTTTGATAAGAATTCATAATTGTTGATAATATGACCAATAAACATGACCTAACGATTTATATTATTTTTAAGCTATTGCATAGCTTTTATCGCGGGCCTAGGCCAGCGCGACGACCGAATGAAGAAATTTCTTAACGAAAATTAATGATTTTAAACTGATAATTAGGTCTAAACGAGTACTGCTTATGATTCGAAAAAAATATATGTTAAACAAGAACATTTTACTAATACTCTTAGCTTTGAATATTTTAGATTTTGTTTATATTACATAGTGTAATTAATTTGTGAAATTAGGTCTAATCGAACACAAAAATGACTACTACGCAAATACTATCTGGCTTATTATTATGAAACCTGCACCATTTTAAAGATAATTGAATTATCTATCTTTCTATCTACGATTTTTTTCAAATAATCCGTTTTTTTTTGCTTTATCGAATAAAAAAATCGTGCTCTATCGGAAGACGTTTAAATTATTCCGAATCATTTGCTACCGCAGCCGCAAATGATTCGGAATAATTTCAACGTTTTCCGATAGAGCGCAGTTATCTGTTATCAGAAAAAATAAAATAAATAAATAATTATAATTGCATAAGTTGTTGAAAATGCTATGCAATAGCTTTACCGCGGCAGTCCCCGAGTGCCACACGTATTTTTTTTAATATAAAAAACTACTTTTTGTGACTTAAATATAAAAATTAGACATATGCTGCCGTTGACTTTTTTGTAGGTATTATCAAGCTCTAGAACTTTTCTCTAGAACTCAATCATATATATCTCATAGTTAAGGCAGCGTGCGTAAGAAACGTTTTCATTCGACCGATTTTTTATCCAACTTACTTTGCAAATCCGGCTACCACGAAAAAGTCTTTTCAATTTTCGGATTAATATACAGCCTATGGCACTCACAAATAACGTGGCTTTCTATTGGTAAAAGAATTTTCAAAATCGGTTCAGTAGATCCAGAGATTACTCCCTACAATCTCACAAACTTTACCTCTTTATAATATTATAGTATTATAGTATAGATAAGATTGATAAGCTGCTAAAGTAGGTACAAATAAACACCGAAATTATCCAAATTTTCTGAGCATACTTTTGAGTAATATAAATAATTTATAACAAAGTCACGTTTGAGGGCAGGGAGGCTTTTTATTTGTATATTCATAAAGGTGCTATGCAAATTCATTAGTCCACAAGTGTGGTAAGGTAAGGCGGCAGGTGTGGAGCGCTGAGGGGAAAGAGGAGGGGGGGGGGGGGGATGGGCTGAATAAGCTGTATGGGGCCATCTGGCTCGTTCATTTTGGCCATTAATCACCGCTTATATAAGCGGAAAGGGCAACTCCCGCCTGTGAATTTGCACCGAAATTATTATTATTAATTGGGCCGAGTTTTCGTCTTCAAAATGCCTGAAGTGACTTTTTTACGCGACTGAGAAAAAGGAGGGTAGCGAACGGTTTCGTGCAGCTTGGGCCACAAGATCCATTTTACAAATAGGATAGAAAACGAATTTACCGCGTGAATTTTGTAGCACCCGACGCGGCGACGTTTCGGGGACGTTGCAGCCGCCGTTGTCCATGGTAGACTGAAGAGCTGTTAATCCGTTGTTTTGCGGGTAGGCCGCATACCGCTTCCGCCATTGCGTAGGTTATAACGGTGTTGGCGGGCCGAGCTAGGAGCGCGGGAATTTTGAAAATCCGTCTTGCACACAACACTCACTGTATCCTGTTTTAAGTCTTTGTGTTCGGCGTTCGGCGGCGGGAACATTTTAAGAAGAGCGTTCCACGTAGAAGAGAGTTTGTAACCGTCGTCTCTATTGAAGTTCGTGGTTCTTATTTCAATGGCTTCCCGGATCATGTTATGCCTCTCTTGAAATAACCTTGAGCCACCCGATCCCGTGTGGAACTACGGGCAAAGAGCGCCTAGGTCCGCGATAAATTCAAATTGACTTACCGCTGTAATACAGCAGGTAGAGGCCGCGTAAGCGACTTCGGACCTGTAACCAGTTCGGAGGACGGGGGTATCCTAATGGTTAACTGTAGACGGAGATATCCTACCAAAACTGGTAGTTAGAGCCGAGGCTGCCCGCTGGTTACCTTTCCCGGTGCCTCGCCGTAAGGTGTTGGCGAGTTAGACAGTAGATTGTATTGTCTTCTACGTTCATCCCACGGCCGAAAGAACGATCACATATCTTTATACCAGCCTGGGGTGACGGTTTCGCACGTTGTAGTCGACACCGCCCTACCGCCCTGTTGCAGTTTGGCCACTAAGACCCATATCATCACTTCAGGGTCGGTCAACTCACGGGTCAACACCCATCCGGCGGCCTCCGCAGAGACGTGCGAGCCAGGGTAGGACTCTGGCCTGAGGACCAGTTTTCCCTAGGAGATAACCTACGGGCGCTCCTGAACGGTTTGCGCACCATGCGGCGTAAGCCAATCGATTGTGCATTTTTGCCGACAGCCGGGGAAGTCTGGAAACAGTACTGTCTTCTCTAGAGCGGGGGTAGTTTTTCGCCTTACGGCAACTGCTCTTGAAACAACAAATCGGCTACCCGATACCACATGCTTCGCTTCGCGTGGATTTCAAATAAAGTCGTTAGTTTCAAAAGATTAATGTTTAATTGCCTTTTCAGTCACTACCTATAGGTAGATAGTTCAATCATTAAAATAGTGTATTTTCGTTTCACACGTTTTACAAAACAGTTGAGGCAAAGTATAACCTAGCTTTTGTGTGGAATTTTAGAATGGTTTCTTCAACACTCTGGGAATAACTACCTGACTTACGGGATCGACCGACTGACTAAAATGTGAAAGCTCAGTTAATTGTGAATTTTCGTAAAACTGTAAATGTCATTATTTTTCATTTGTAACAAGCGGCGGTTGTAAATCTTGGCAGTCACCTGTCATTTCTGAGAGTTGGTCAAAAATATAGCACTTTAGAAAAACGATCATAAGAAAGAAACTACTTGATGTATCATTAAAAGAAGAATTGTAGAATGATCGCATTGAAATTTGAAATATAAAACATTGAAACCTTATTTTGTAAAACAATTAGATAATTATGAATAATTATTAGAAAGTTGGAGAACTGAAAAAAACTCACTTATTCAGCGATATTTTTTTTAATTTTTTTTTATTTATTAATTTACAATAACTTCATATAATATGTCATATAAACACCATTGACATAATATGGTTGAGTTGGGAGAGATTGAGCACATCCTATGGTGAAAATGTTTATCCGCATTCCTAACTAGGTCAGAGACCCGTATCTAGGGATGCTGATTTTTGTTTAATTGTATCGACGAGCTGACTCTTTTGATATTATGAACTTAAGTTGCATTGCATAATACATAAGAATATATACATACGCATACATACACACATACATAAATATATATATATATATATATATATATCATCAGCACCGGTCCTGGCGTGTCCTAACTACGACCTGCCGTTCAGAGTATACGCGGACGCCTCGGCTTACGGGACAGGCGCTGTTTTGACGCAGGGCAACGGCGAAGAGGAAAGGCCGGTGGCATTTTCAAGTCGGACCCTAACAGCGGCTGAGAGACATTACTCAGCGGTGGAACGAGAGGCCCTCGCAGTTTTACACGCCGTTGAACAGTGGAGGTGCTATTTAGAAGGCACAGCGTTATTTGAAATTCATACAGACAGCGCAGCCTTAAAATGGTTTCTTTCGATCGATTCGCCTACAGGTCGGTTGGCTCGATGGGGGGTTCGTCTCTCTCCGTACAATTTCCGTATAGTCCATCGGAAAGGGAGTGAGCAGAAGGTCCCAGACGCGTTATCTCGAGCTCCACTCGTAGCAAGTGTCAGCGTTTCTGAAACAGAGGATACCTGGTTCAAGAAGCAATACCTAGGTGTGGCAAATAATCCGATCGCTCATCCTAATTGGACGATTAAAAATGGCAAACTTTACCGATATAGTAAAGCAGACGGGGAAGTTGATCCAGAATTTCAGTGGAAGGAGGTCGTCATGTTAGAAGATCAAACCCGGTTGTTTAAAGAGTACCATGATAATCCAACTGCCGGTCATCTCGGGGTCTACAAAACATATAACCGATTGAGGCAACATTACTATTGGCCAGGGTTGTATCAAACGGTCGTCAAATATGTAGCAAATTGCAATACCTGCATGGCCACTAAACATGTAACAACAAGTCCATTGGGCACTATGAACTCACCCAAAAAGTGTAGTCGCCCGTTCGAATATATTGCCTTGGATATTCATGGCCCCATGGTGTCATCAAGCAAAGGAAACCGTTATATTTTGCTAATAACATGTTGTTTTAGCAAGTATACCATTATAATTCCATTGAAAGAGGCATCGTCGAGCAAAATGATTCCTTTAATTAAAGAGAAGGTGTTTTTAATTCACGGTGTCCCCAGGGTAATCCTAACCGATAACGGTAAACCATTTATTTCTAAAGAAATGAAGAAATTTTTTGAGGAGCATAAAATTCCCCAAATATTTAACACCCCATTTTATACCCCTCAGGTCAACCCCGTAGAAAGATATAATCGTACTCTAAGTACCATGCTATGCGCTTACGTGGGTAGATATCATAAATCCTGGGACATACATTTACCTGAGTTCCAGTATGCGTTGAATTCTGCCAAATCTGAATCTAGTCGTTTCAGTCCGAACTTTTTAGTTTTCGGTCGGGAACTGGTAACATCCGGCGAGGTTTATTCCGCAATGACGGCAGCGGAAACGCAAGCTGTCCTCATGTCACCGGAAGAAGACGATCGAATTGACAGGTTGGGTCAGCTGGAAAACATTTTTCAAATGGTTAAGGCCAATTTGCAGAAGCAACATGAGAGGAATAAGCACTCTTACAATAAGGGTCGCCGTACTCCGGTTCTGCAAAAGGGTGATGTTATTTGGAAAAAGACGCGTTTCCTTTCTAATAAAGGGAATAATTTCTCGGCTAAACTCGCCCCAAACTTCGAAGAGTTCCGCGTAAAGGAAAAGTTATCCGACAACGTCTATATATTGGAGACGTTGGCGGGGAAAGAAGTGGCAGGTACACATCATGCCAAAGATTTTAAAATCCCTGGAAATCTAACTCTGGATCCCCAAAGGTCCCCAGGTATTCAGATTCAGGATCCCGATCCATCGCAGTAATCATTTAAAATCAAATAAAAAAATAAAAAAATAATAACCTTAAAATAGACTGTCATCTAATATGATCATAATTCATTAAAATATTAAATAAAATTGGGTTTACCTTGTCATTCGGTGGTTGTTCAGCGACTTGTATAGTGAGCGTTTTGTTTTGATTATTTTATACGTCATAGTGTTGTTTTCCGAATGTAATCCATGAAGCAATTTCTGTTGTGATGTTATTCATCATATCCACAAACATTATATGGTGGTTGTTATTAGGTTGGTGTAGTTAGACTGGAACATTATCGAATATGGGTCCAGTGCACACAACAGGTTGCCGCAGTTTCAGTGGAACCAATGCGACAATGCGTTCGTTCTGAAAAGTAAAGTTTTATTTAAGTAGCAGTGCAGCAAAGCGTTCTAGGCAGGAAAGTGAGGCTTCGATGAGGTGTCAACGAAATTGGTGTGACACAGTAGCACACGTTATTTAGGGTTTCAGTGTCGAATGAAAGGATCGGTATGCCTATTGGATTGGCTACCGTATTATAGATGGTGATGAATGCAGAGATTTATGATTGAAAGAATGTAAGAGCTTGTATGAAAGATTAATTACCGAGCTGTTCAACGTTCTTCTTGGGCTAATCCTTAAAAGTAGGTTCCTTGAATCGAATAAGGGCTTATCCTTGAATAGAATAAGGAAGGATTGGATCCCGGGTCGGACGCGTGAGGGGCGCATCGTTGACCCAGAGTCAGGTGAGTTCACAGGTTATAATCAGCGCGTGTTTAAAGCTGTCAAACTTGGGAAGCGTGTAGGAATGTTGAATGTTATGGTACTTACGTGAATTAGGCGAAAATTCCGCTGCTTCCGTGAATTTTCGGTTCGAGGCGGGGGGATTGTGACACGATTGCTGTTTTCCCCGATAAATTCGCATTGCACTTTAAGTAAACAACAATACACACACGCATGAGATGCATGCAGCGCCATCTTGATGCAATTCACAAGCCTTGCAAGCTAGGACTGTCAGATACGACATACGACTATCGTAGTATCTACAAGCGTACAATTGACAACGAATCTATTGTCGGCTAGTCGATTGCCACATTTAAATCTTGTATTCAGTTATGAAAATGGATTTTAGGAAAAAGAATAATTTTAATTAAGTCGGTAAAAATAAAGAAAGATCAAATTATAAACCAGGATGCTAGGAAAATTAATACAATAATTTATTTGGGTATTATACAATTTTTAATACACAAAATCATGATTAACATTGGTAATTAAATTCCGTACGTAAAAACGCGGACACTTAGCCACATTAAATCAGATCCGCTCAACTAGAAATTAAATCTAGTATTTTATAAAAATACTGTAACAATTATTCAAATTAATAAAATAAATGTAAATTAAGCACCGGAAGCCTAAACGAGTCGAGTAAGAAGCCATCATTAGACGGCCATGTTTCCGCCCTTTCTTTTTCGAATTCGCAATTCAGCTGGTGCGGTCGATATTAATTGAGAATCCCGTGGTGCACGTAATCAGATAAATTAACCCGGTGAGTTTTGAAGCGGTTGTTCAATATTTAGATACAAGATGAATCCTTATCCGTTCGGTTGGGAAGGGATGGATTGAAGAGTGAGCCGACTCCCTAGGATTGGGCAAACTGACTCCTCATTTTCCTTCTCTCCCACTTATTGCTCCTGTATAATTACAGGGATTCTCCTATCGGATTAATCTTCTCCGTTGGACCATTCCTGCCGATCTACCTACCGAATCGCAAGACGGTCGACCGCGACCAACGTAAACATCATCGCACGTACGAGAGTGCCGCCCGTCGCATGTACATCAGCCGCCGTCTCCCGTGGGAAAGCACGGCGTAGAGCGGGAAGAGGAAGAAAGCGGGAAGAGGAAGAACGGGGATCGGCCAGCCGAAAAGAAACGCGACTCCGTCGAAGATCGTCACATCCTACATTCCCGTGTCCCCACGTGCTACAATCCAATAAGTGTTCTAAAATCCAATACTTTGCAAGCCGACCCTGGATAAGGATCGCACGTCTTTTGCTCTTCTTTCGATGATTCTAGTTTCTACTTTCTTTATATTCTCCTAATGGGGACTAAGATCCCAATAAATCGAATTCTAATAAAAACAAGTGACTTTTACTAAGGGGATTCTAGTTTCTACAGGTTACTATAGATTCTATAGGTCACCAAAGGTATCCCCCAACTATATATGTCACAATATATATATATATATATATATATATATATATATATATATATATATATATATATATATATATATATATATATATATATATATATATATATATATATATATATATATATATATATATATATATATATATATATATATATATATATATATACATACCTACACATATATATACATAGCAAATAATACACGAGATTTGATATTAGTTAGTAATATATAATTTAATAAAACAACTTAAATTATTAGCGAGAGCAATTGAGACTCCGCATACATTGGACCCCTTTCAAACAGGTACTTCTTTATAAGTATTTTGAATGAATTTAAGTTGTTTGCATTCTTATAACTCTCCTTTAAATTATTATAAAATCTCGGCGCAAGGAAGTAAAAATGCCTTTGGGCAAATGAGGACTTTACATTGACTTTTATCGACGTTTTATCTCAAAATACTAAACCCTATCTAGAAATTGTAAACACATATTTTGTGTACGTTATTACATGCTTTACCAAATCTATTAGCACAGGAGTAAATAAACGGAACAGAGGCAAAGCTTCTGAAGAGCGTACAAAATTTTTACCTACTTTGTTAGGGTTGGCACAGAAGAATAAAATTAAATAAACTAAACATTTGTCAACTTTTTATTATACACAATTTTAAAAAGTCTCCTGTAGTTGTAACTACAGGAGACTATCTACAGGAGATAACTACGTAACTCGTAAGATGTAACTACAGGAGATAGTGTACTATCTAATTACGATATACCAAAACGATTTTTGCACCGCCGGGTTGAGTTATCTTTCGATGTTAATGGAATTACTGCAGTATAGGGACCTTTCTCAAAAATCGAAAAAATAATGAAATACTAGTAGATTCGATCATTGTAATGCTAAATGTGAAAGAAAAAAGCTTTAACAAATTAACAACCAAATTTAGTTTAAAGTTAAAAACAAATAAACAAACCAAAAAGAAAGTTTTTTTAAACTCAGTTTTTAAGATTGTCAAAACTAATCTAACCTACCGTCAAATAGGTGTTTATGTATTATTAAAAATAACTAACAACCTACCGAAATGTATGGGTTTGACCCTTTTTTGAATGCCTATATCTCGCTTATTTATTGAAACCGAATAATGATTATTACAGATTCGGAACCAGCGTGGTCAATATAGTCGGGTGATGTTACAAAATCAATAAGGTAAAATAGGTTCCTTTAATGCATTAATACCTAATTACTAATAGGTATATCTTTCCACCACATAAAAAGAACGGTTGTGTCCCCCCAAGACTTTCCTGAAAAGTAGCCAGGAAACTAATTATTCTGAATATTAATTTCATAAATTATACTAACCCCCCCAACCTAGCGCCATGCTTGTGATGGCGCTATGCAACTTCAACCCCCCCTCCCCGATGATGATGATGATGATGAAATCGAAATCAAAATCAAAATCGAAATAAAAATCGAAATCTAAAACAAAACCGAAATCGAAATCGAAAACTATTGAAAACGAAATCGAAACTCGTATAAAAAAATTTGGGTCTCTACTGTTGACCGTTGAGGAGTTCCCTCATCGGGAGCAAACCCAGTGTTCATCAGCCATGTCATGGTGGAACATGGAAGGGCTATCGTAATTGAATGCGTATACAAAATTTTGGGTCTCTGCTGTTGACCGTTAAGGAGTTCCCTCATCGGGAGTCAACCCAGGGTTCATCAGCCATGTCATGGTGGAACATGGAAGATCTATCGTAATTGAATGCGTATACGAAATTTTGGGTCTCTGCTGTTGACCGTTGAGGAGTTCCCTCATCGGGAGTCAACCCAGGGTTCATCAGCCATGTCATGGTGGAACATGGAAGATCTATCGTAATCGAATGCGTATACAAAATTTTGGGTCTCCGCTGTTGACCGTTGAGGAGTTCCCTCATCGGGAGCCAACCCAGGATACATCAGCGATGTCATGGTAGAACTTGGAAGGGGCTATCATAATTTAATGCGTATACAACATTTTGGGTCTCTGCTAATGACTGTTGAGGAGTTCCCTCATCGGGGTCCAACCCAGGGTGGATGGATTTCAACCATAATCTTTTCATCTCATACCATGATGACCAACTGATACCCTGCATATGCCAAATTTCAGCTCAATCGGATGAAACGTTTCGGCGCTATCGTCGGAGAATACACACAGCCAGACACACAGAAGTGCGTCCACAATACTTTCCTTGACAGGAAAGTAATAATAAATTATAATCTATTTATTTACTGTACTTACCTAATGAAATCTTTGGGGTAATTGAAAAATGATATGTTTTTAATAATTCTAGAATCGTTCAAACACACGCTGCAGTAAACCATATTTACACGTGTTTATGTTAAAACACTTATTGAATCAAACGTAAGGAGAAAAATAAACAACACGTGAGATGTGTACGTCCGCCGCGGCTGGTGGCCCTGAGCTTTGTCAACCGGCGAAGCCAATATAGACCGGTTTCTCCGCGTACGTACGAAGCCGCCAGTTGACATAAACGCACGCGTCTCAAGCTTGTAGTAGTGTACCTATCAAATCGCGGTTGTATGAAGCTTTGTCTCTGTTCCGTGTCTACTCGTGTGCTATTAGTTCGTTTTATTTATTTTCATACATATATCCGAAGAGAAGCTATATAATATCCGACGAGAAGCATAGATTCGAGCAATGGCAGCACTCGACTAAGTGCCCCCAGAATATAAACACGAGACTGCGAGAAGCGCGACTTAATAATCGTACAATACAGAATTGATCCGTCTTTCTCACACATATCTGTGATTTCGGTGTAAATTCAGTTCGTTGAGAGGGCGGTTTGTCGCGCCGCGCTCGTACCCGTTTAGGGACTTTTGTTGAGCATTGACTACAATATATCGTACCCGATTCGGGACGTCAGGTACTGTCTTGAGGGGTTAAATATAAATTTTAATATCTGTAGCTTCAGCGATTTTTATTTTCCATACGACAGTAAATTCACTGTCTTCACCCGCTTTGGGGTTGAATTTTCCAAAACACCTTCTTAGTTCCCGTATACATTATAAAAGGAAGTCTTATGCAATATTTTAGTTCCTAATCCCAGTGGTATGAAATGTGCTCTGATGTCAGTCAGTCAATAAGTTAGTTTCCCCTTTTAAAAATTTCTCATGGAGTTTTTTATAGAAATTTTATCTTCTTTTTTACCTCTTTAGGGGTGTAATTTCCAAGAATTCTGAAACACGTATTTTTTATTTTATTTAAAAACCCGAAGGCACAAGTACCAACATATGACGTATTTCATACAAATTTTCATCACCTTTTTTACCCTTAGGGCTGGAATTTCTAAAAAAAAACTTTTACACGCTTACCTCCATTACCAACTAAAGCCATATGCAAAACTTTGAGTTTCCAGATCCAATGATTTAGATATCTCCATACAATATTTAATCCCTTAAATTACCCCCTAAAAGTTGATTTTGAAATACACTACAAATGAAAATATTATCCATTTGTAATGAGTAGCCTAAATATACACTTTGATGTCAGTAGCTTCAGCGGTTTCCATTCTCCATACAAGAGAATTTTACCCTTTTCACACCCTTAGGGGTTGAATTTACAAAAACCCCTTCTTAGTGCTCGATTAAATTATAAAAGGAAGCCTTGTGCAAAGTTTCAACATTCTAACCCCAGTGGTTTAGGCTGTGCGCTGATATGTCAGTCAGTCAGTCAGTTTCTTCTTTTATATATACACTAGCTGACCCGTGCCCACTTCGTTGGGCGGTAAAACTTTTTACTTGTGATGAAATTGAGTGTGGTTCGGTTAGTATTGATTGCTATGATTTATTTCCTGACTGCCAAAAGAAGGGTTATATTTTTACTGCATATGTATGTATGTATTTGCATGCCAATTTGACTATACAGGTCCCGCAACGAGAGCTGGCACGTTCACAGTACTCACACTAATGCAATGTCGTGACGCGCGACGTGACTTTCACTTGATGCGCATCATAAAAAGTCTTTCCGTCTCTCTCGCTCGCGCACTGTATAGTGACATTGCATTAGTGTGAGTACTGTGAACGTGCCAGCTCTTATCGCGTGACCTGTAATACCGTTATTTGTGAGTGCCTTCTTGTGAGTGGCTTATTTGTGAGCGTATTATCTCTTTACGCAGTAAAAGGGAAATTATATGCAGTAAACGGGAAGTCTTTTGTTTTAAATACTGGAGGCGATACATTTACTTATTTTGATAAGAATTCATAATTGTTGATAATGGGCCCGATTGCGTTTCTTTGTGAACTAAAACTAAAATTAGTCCAAGCGAACGAGACAGAGCGATACGTTAGAGCGGGATATGAAACGAACGATCGTCGATAAATACTACCTGTCGAACTTATACGCGTCCGAATAAATTCGAGCATATTTCGTGCGGTGTAAGGTTTGACCTTGGCGGGCAGTTTTAATGCGAAAAAGTGACAACCGGTCATCTCACACTCCGCTTTAGCGTATTGCCCAGTCTCGTTCACACGGACTAATTTTCGATTTTAGTTCACGAAGAACCGCAATCGAGCCCAATATGACCAATAAACATGACCTAACGATTTAAATTATTTTTTTAATATAAAATACTACTTTTTGTAACTCAAATATAAAAGTTAGACATATGCTGTTGTTGACTTTTTTGTAGGCATTATCAAGCTCTACAACTTTTCTCGTCTCTCATCATTTTAAGGCAGCGTTAGTTAGAAACATTTTCGTTCGACCGTTTTTTCTCCGACTTGCTTTGCAAATCCGAACACCACGACAAAATCCTTTCATTTTTCGGATTAATATATAGCCTATGACACTCACAAATAACGCGGGTTTCTATTGGTAAAAGAATTTTCAAAATCGGTTCAGTAGATCCAGAGATTGCTTCCTACAACCTCACAAACTTTACCTCGTTATAATATTAGTAAAGATAAAGATATATAATAGATATGGCAATTTTTCAGAGCTGACCGCTTTGAAAATACCCAAGCAGATGCTCACAAATAACGCGGGTTTCTATTGGTAAAAGAATTTTCAAAATCGGTTCAGTAGATCCAGAGATTGCTTCCTACAACCTCACAAACTTTACCTCGTTATAATATTAGTAAAGATAAAGATATATAATAGATATGGCAATTTTTCAGAGCTGACCGCTTTGAAAATACCCAAGCAGATGACAGGTCCCAGTCCAGCACTGACTTAATTGACGGATAAGATATAGTTTGCACGTAGTAAAAAAGTAAAACACAGAATATAAAAAATAAGGATTTTTATTTTGTTGAAAAATATGTACATAGAATAATCAGTCAAGGGAATTGCTTAGGGATTATCTAACATAGAGTAGGTACTATACACAAATCTATAATTACCGAATTACAATATAGTTAATAAGTTAACATTAATTTTAAATTGACCACAGCCGCGAAGGAAGCCCAGGCGACTTGCTGGTCCTCGGCGGATAAGCATATTTTTAAATGACAAGAGGACAGAACCTTAAGTGTAACAACATGGGAGCATCGATTATAAAGAGTATTAGATTGCCAAGGACTTACTACGATTTGGAAACCAGTTTTTTAATACGAAACACAGAACGTAGATGGCGCTGTTCCTAAAATAGATTAATAAATACAAAAATAAAATACAAACGGAGCTGCCATGGAATTCGCCGACCAAAAATCGGGCCCATCATATATAATTACACTTCTGGGAGGTGAAGGGTGGATTCCGGACTTACGACCGGCGGTGGTAGGTTTAGGACAGCGGTCTTGCCACATGTGAGCGTTCACCTTACCACCCATTCACTCCCCCTTCGAAGCCATAGAATTTGAGATGCAGAAATCGCGGTTTTAGATATTTTTTCTAGAAAGGAGTTGATTATTTTCCTGGAGAGACCAAGATCTTTAAAAGGTGAAACAAAGATTTAGCTGGCAGGCCACGAGCGCCTACTTCCACCGCGTGAAGGTGAACAGTGAAGCCGTTCCGGGTGACGGCATTTGCGAGGTCATGGTATTTATTTAATTTGTACTCGTGGTCTTTTGGGATATTTGATTCCCATGGAACAGTTAACTCTACGATAAGGACCATCTTCCGAGATAGAGAGTAAAGAGTTATAGTCGGTGAACTCCATGGCAACTCCGTTTGTATTTTTATTTATTTGGTTATCGGAATGGAGTCCGGTCCTAATTGATTCGGTTCATTGGCGTTCTACTGTATTTGCATAAGTATGTCATTTTTTACACATCTGGCCAACAAAAAAGAGTGTAATGTGTTTAGGATTCATCTATGTATGTGTTCCATTTCTTTATTCCACCATAATTGAACCGATTTAGAAGTGCGTGGTATCGTTGGAATTGTTGTCATCCCGAGTGTCTTAGGGTGCTTTAACTATCCAAATATCAAGTAAGTAGTTGTCTAAATGTACAAATATCAAAAAATTTACAAAAATATGTCATGTTTACTTTCAAATTAAAGGTCTGGTGGGATACATTCCAGAAATATACATCTATCTGAGCTTCGCCTGACAACATTAGAGGAACGTAGGCAGCGAGGAGACTTAATAGAAAGCTACAAAATGCTTCACGGTTATTACAGTGTGCCCAACCTCGAGAGCATGTATACCCTGAACACCAATAAGCAACTGCGTGGACACTCGTTGAAGCTAAATAAGACAATTGCAGCATCGAACCCCAGGAAATATTTTTTGACAAATCGTGTAGTGGATGCTTGAAATGCATTGCCAGAGGAAGTGATCAGTGCTATCTCTGTCAATAGCTTTAAAAACTGGATATTTTTCTTAGTGCAAAACAGTCACAAGTTTAAAAACAAGTGCATGTGATATACACGCATCAGCCTTAAGCTGCTAGTGTATAATATAATAATAATAATAATAATCTATGGATCATAGAGGTAATAGAATAGAGCACGGGTCTGTGAAGATGGACTGTGAGTGAATGCGTTCACCGAATAGAAAGAGATAACTGCATATGAGACCCTCTCTATCCTTGTCTAGTTGCGCATGCGCGTTTATCCATAGCATAGCAGACTTATGGCGTCGAAGCGTTGCCATGGTGATATATTAGCGTTGCCATAGTGATATATGTAAGTGTGTCCGTGCATGCGTGACTAAACAAGGATATAGGGAGTACTATATGCTGCTGTCTCTTTCTATTCGGCTGACGCATTCTCAGGCTGGTCACGCGGTCTAGTACTTGTAATTCTATGATATGGATAAACACCCAGTATAACTAGTTAACAGCTTTGATGTGTTCTGACAGTCGCGTGGCTATGGGCCGTTTCGTTTGTCCAACGTAGGCTAGACCGTAACTGCATTCGACTTTATACACACCCGGGGTTTGCAGTGGTATTACATCCTTTACAGGTACGCGGCCTACCTGCAAAACAACGGATTGACAGCTCTTCAGTCTACCCTGGACAACGGCGGCTGCAATGTCACCGAAACGTCGGGTGCTACAAATTTCACGCGGTAAATTCGTTTTCTATCCTATTTATAATTTACTTGTTTCTGTTTAGTATACATATTTTTTTTTAATTTTTATTTATTTAAATCCAAAATAAAAATTTACAATGTTGACATAAATAACACAGTGTAAAAAAGAGCAAATACTTAGTCATTGTTTGCGAAGCAAAGAAAGTACAGATTTGATGGATTTTATCAGCTCCACTAGACTACAGTCTGTTCTGGAGTGATACCACACTTATATTTGTTATAGTCCAAATTTTTATAAATTTTCGATTATAATAAAAAATTAAAAATTTTTGCAACATAATTAAGAAAATTTGAAGAAAAAGACATCTAATATTAGTAATTAAAGCGGTAATAATAAAAGGATAAAAGGGTAATTACCTACATAGGCATTATAATATATAGATATATTTATATATAAATACACACTTATACATATACAAAATATATATACACATACACGCACATACATATATACAAAATGTATTTACCTATATCAATATATAATTTATATATACTTACATAATAATATATAAATAAACAAAAATTAAATCATTGTAAAAACTTTTCTTTTTTATTATTTCAAGACACAATTTCCATGAGCTGCCTTTCGCATTCGCCTCTACTTTTTCCACGTAGCCATTTTGTGACCTCAGCTTTGAAAGCGGTACTGGTTCTCAGCTTCTGCCCGTCGGTGAGTGTCGCAAGGAATGCATCATACATCCGAGGGGCCAGAAACAAATAATGTCTCTGGGTAAACCTTGCGTTCATCCGAATTTGCTTCTGGGTTTGCTTTTTCTTGTGTCGTGTTTGTGATCTCGGCTGGAATGCCGATCTGTGTCGCGGTGAAAATAAGTGACAATCGATTTTATGTACAGCTATCTGATATCAAGTAACTGGAAGTCATTGAAAAGTAAATCGGATGGGTAGCGATACGGTTTTCTGTTTATAACTCTCACTACCGCTTTTTGAGCTTTTACTAGTGGGTCTAGGTGCAGTTTAGCTGCACCGCCCCAACCGATATTGCCATACATCATGTGACTGTGCCAAAGCACAATATATGGATCTCAGAGTTTTTATATCAAGAACATTTCTGATACTCCTGAAAATATATATTAATTTACGGACTTTTTCGGCGACCTTTCCGATATGTATTATGCACTTTATTGTTCCTTTCCGATAATAATAATTATGCACTTTATTGTTCAGATAGACTTTTTAGTCTATCTAGATCGATTTCCATGTGTTGTTGGCATTCTAACCTATATAAAAAAATACAATAGATGGCACTAATAATTGAATGTTATTATTATCTCGTCATTGCTAACAGCGCCACCTGCATTTAAAGATGTCTGCTGTACAATGGCATATGCGGATATGCAAACGATCGAAAAAGCCTTTAATTGCATGTAATACTTGTAACAAAAATCCAAATTTGCATGGCATGTTATGCTTCAGGAACCTGTTGCACGCATTGCAACATGCTTCGCGTGTATTTCTCGTGTTTTTTTATTGTTCTTACTCAGTTTTTGAGTTGTTTCATAAGCATTGTTCTGCGTCTACCAGCATTTCTCCAAAAAATCGCATAAAAGCTATGACTTTTGAGCTGTCAAATTAGAAGTAGCCGTATTGCACGGCCCAATAAAAAATGACCCTCTTGGTGTCATTGCCGTAACAAAAAACAAGAGGTTTTAAAAAATATCAAGTTTGAAAGAACCTTTTAATAAATGTAATAAATATTACAAAAATATTACAATTTTATTGTGAACATGAGTTGTCATGAGTTTTTTTTTAATCTCCTTAAAGTTGGTTTAACGACAGGCACTTCCGGCCTGTCAAATCTGGCCACGGCCATTGAAGGGATCATTCTGTTCCAAGATGGCGCGAGCGGTTAAACTGACTCGCGCTGGGCGACAGAGAACTCGCTAAAAGCCAAGTGATCCGCGGTTCATAGTGCACTAGAAGTGCATTTGAAGTTATGTGAACAAGGTCTTATTTTTTGGTAAGCGTTTAATTCTTTTGGGGTTTCAATCAGCTACACGAGTTTGTAAAAGTAATGGTGGTTTTTTTTCCTTTTCGTCACAGCGTGGGTTTGGCTGTGTTGCCTTTTATTTCCTAATGTAACAAACTCTCACGAATCGACCAACCGTGCCCGGATTTTTTCTCGCCTGGATATTAAATTGAACCTGTAAACGTACTACATGTCACCGTAGTCGGAAGAGGAGATTTACGGAAGGAACTACCTGCTCAATAAAGGACCTTTGTTTTTATAACTGATCAATTCGTAGTTTTATTTTAAATTTGCGGTTTATTCTCCGTTTGGCCAAATTTAGCGCCAAACCAAATTCTTTCCCCGACCCTGTGGTTGTTTTTTTATTTTTCGGTCATCACCTAAGCTCCTATGGTTTTTTCCGCGTTTTGTACAAATGCGGGGGCCCTCTTAATTTTTGTTTTAGTATAACGTGATATGATCTCTAATCCCACGCTATATACTAACCAAATGTGTTCGTCGAGACCTACCCCTCTGACCACGTTACTCGCACCCTCTTCCCGCAGAGCCCTGTAGCTCGAGAGTAAACCTACTGTTTGGTATACTGTGCCCGCGCATAACGCCAACCAAAGGCTCATTTCTCTCACACTCTATCCCCGCATCGCCCTCGCTCAAGAGTGTTCCTACAGTTCTCTTGGTATACTGTGCTATAGGTAGGTTTAGCCCTCTAATGGGCCAATGAACATAAGAGAAGATTAGTCAATGTTTGAAACTATGAGTGCAATCTACACATTGCATTTTATAGTAAAATCCGAGCCGCCGAAAGGTAGTACAGCATTGAGCAATCTAACAACCCTTTATATAATCAATGGTATAACATACACGGGATATTCAGAAAGTAATTGCGGTCGCAGTGATGATATGCTGGTTATGGTACGGAATCGCAGAGCACTTACTAAATAATTAAACATAAAATCTTAGCCATTTACCACTAATATCACTTCATTACAATCAATCAATCAATCATAGTGACTACTGCTGATATTCTACTATTACAATGAAACATAGGGTTCATGTTACGAGGGAATTATCAGCAGTCTTCGGGCGACTTAAGAAAAAATTAACATTTAACACTCAGATGAATAGTCCATTCGAATTAGCTGAAAGAAGAGGTATACCTTATACCTTGCAGAAAGTTGGGAAGTTCTAATTGTTGACAGAGTTATAAATATTGGTCTTCTGAATAATATGTGCAACTCAAAAGGTTTTGTCTGGTGTGTAAATCTCAACATTCGTTGTATTTTGACTTAAGAAAGTATGACCATATCACAGAAAACAACTAGAGTTGTCAACTACAGCGGGCGAGCCCGTCACCTCAGGAAGTTTTAACGATTAGTCGTTCTGTCTCCCTGAAGTGAGGCGCAGAAGACTTGGACAAAAACAGTACACCGCCAAGCTTCATCACATGCCCGTAAAAGGCCAACGCCTTAACCGCGAGATAGCCAGGAGTGTTACCTAGCGGGCTTATACTCTAGCCCTTACTTCCAATTGCGACCAAATTACTCCAGTCTCTCGATTGGTTAGCCGGGTAGCCGATCGGGATGGGGTAGACGGGAGCAAAGGGAATGTTATACGGCCTTGAACTGTGGCATCCCAAAAAACCTCGCAAACCTAATGCTCAAACAAGTATGTTTAGAACAATCCGTCAACCACTGGAACAACACGCCAGGGTTAAACCAATCCAAAGCGCTAATTAAGGCTTACGACCGTAAGACGGCCCGTGAGGCCTTGTCGCTAAATAGGAACAATCTACGCATGCTGGTGAGGGCGCTCACGGGACATTGTGGCCTCAATAAACACATGTTCAACCTCAAGCTCAGAGACACAAAAATGTGCAGGTTCTGCCAAGGGGCAGAGGAAACTCCCCTGCACCTCATCTGGAGTGTGGCCCGCTGATGCGTAAAAGATACATCCACTTGGGTGGTCATTACCTCCAACCTGAGGAGGTAAAACAATCTGGCGCCAAAAGCCTGCTGTGGTTCTTAAATGACACAAGGCTTAGCGCAGAACACAATAGATCAGCAATGGTCGCAGTGTTACAAGGCTCATAAAGACCCACTTAACTCAACAAATAAATAATAAGGTGTTGGACTCTAGCAGGTTCGTGGTTTTGTTGGACGGTAGATTTGTATCGTCTTCCTTCTATCGTCTTCCTTCTAAAGCCTTCTATGTTCACCTCACTGGCGACAAAATAATCAATATCGTTAAAACTTCCTGAGGTAACGGATTCGGCCGTTGCAAAAACTGATCATGATCGCTATTTCTCCAAGACATCGAAAACTCAATATATTATTCCGGAGCCCAAACTTTATAACCTTGCAGAAATACTCAACTATTTGCAAGGTATAACGCCATATCAATAGGACTATTAAGAAAAAACCAACATTCAACACTTGGGTAACTTAAACGTCTTTGTAAATAATGACTAGAGGTCCGTTTGCGATGTCCCTCTAGTCGGAGTCTTGTCATTCCCGCAGTAGGTTTCTTGCTTTAGCGGTGAGTTTGCGGATGCGGCCACGGCTGGATATCAGCAGCGGATCGTTGTCCTCGGCTTCCTCATTGAAGTCTGCTGTGAACAAAAATAGAAAAAGAACCATTAATCGTATTGTCTCTCGTTCTTGTATCCACTTCGTTGAAGCCTCCTCGAGTTGAAGGCTACCCCGGGCAAGGCTCCCGTGTCTCAGGCCTCAAAGCTGGTGGACCGGTCTCTCCCGGCGGGATTGCATCCCAGCGCCACTGGACGGTTTGCGCACCGTTCGGCGAAACCAATCGGTTGTGCATTCTGACTAATTGCTGAAGGAGTCTGGAGTCTATGGAAATATACTGTTTCCTAAGCAGCGGGGGTGGATGTCGACCTATTGTCATGCCACTCTTGAAATGACCTTGGGCCACTCGATCCCGTGTGGCACTACGGGCAAAGAACGCCCAGGTCTGCGATAAATTCTAATTGAATTACCGCTGTATTACAATAAGTAGAGGTCGTGTAAGCGACTTCGGGCCTGTAACCAGTCGGGAGGACGGAGGTATCCTGAAGGTTAATTCCAGATGGAGATATCCTGCCGAAACTGGTAGTTAAGGGGCGAGGCTGCCTGCTGGTTACCTTTACCGGTGCCTCGCCGTAAGGCGTCGGTCTCTAACGGGTTGCTGGTGACCTAGACAGTATATTGCCTTGTCCCCAAGTTTTCTACGCTCATCCCACGGCTGAAAGAATGATTATATATCGTTATACCAGCCTGGGGTGATGGGTTTGCCCGTTGTAGTCGACACTGCCTACTGACTCTCGTTTCTTTGGGCGTTAGCGGGCCCTGTGAGGTTGGGTCAACACTTTTCCGGTGGCCTTCAAGTAGAAGTTAAAACCTGGGTAGGACTCAGTCAGTTTCCCCTCGGACTCTTTCTTCGGGCGCGCCTGGCTGGTTTGTGCTTCGTGCGGCGTTTGCCAATTGACTATGCAATCCGACGAATAAACGGGAGAAGAGGGGGGGGGGTCTCGAAATGTTCGTTTCCTAAGCAGCGGGAGGGGTTGTTAACTTGATGTCAGTCACTCTTAAAACGACCCATTGGCCAATCAAATTCTTGTCGTCTTATTTATAACTAGCTGTTGCCTGCGGCTTCACTTCGCATAAAGTTTCGAATCGATTTGTTAATTCAAGTAGGGTGGTGTTTATTTGCCTTTTTAGAAGCTACCTTTAGATATATAGTGCAAGACGTCCCCCCCTCAGCTGAACGCTAACTATCTCTTAGACGTACGCGTCTAGTTCCTCGCTACGAGTTACTAATTTCATGATATCTCTATAACTATACCACCTAACACCCGTGATAATAGATTAATTTATTTTGCTGAAGATTATTATTTTATTGCTAACTAGCTGACCCGTGCCCACTTCGTTGGGCGGTAAAACTTTTTACTTGTGATGAAATTATGAGTGTGGTTTGGTTAATACTGAGTGCTATGATTTATTTCCTGACTGCCAAAAGAAGGGTTATATTTTTACTGCATATGTATGTATGTATTTGCATGCCAATTTGACTATAATACCGTTATTTGTGAGTGCCTTCTTGTGAGTGTCTTATTTGTGAGCGTATTATCTCTTTACGCAGTAAAAGGGAAATTATATGCAGTAAAAGGGAAAAGTCTTTTGTTAAACACTTGAGACGATAAATTTACTTATTTTGATAAGAATTCATAATTATTGATAATATGGCCAATAAATATGACCTAATAGTTTAATTTTTCGGATTCATATATAGCCTATGACACTCACAAATAGCGTGGCTTTCTATTGGTAAAAGAATTTTCAAAATCGGTTCAGTAGATCCAGAGATTACTTCCTACAACCTCACAAACTTTACCTCTATAAATAAAATAAAAATAAAATACAAACGGAGCTGCCATGGAATTCACCGACTAAAAATCGGACCCATCATATATAATTATTACACTTCTAGGAGGTGAAGGGTGGATTCCGGACTAACGACCGGCGGTGGTAGGTTTAGGACAGCTGTCTTGCCACATGTGAGGGTTCACCTTACCACCCATTCACTCCCCCTTCGAAGCCATAGAATTTGAGATGCAGAAATCGCGGTTTTAGATATTTTTTCTAGAAAGGAGTTGATTATTTTCCTGGAGAGGACAAG
This sequence comes from Micropterix aruncella, assembly GCA_944548615.1. Lineage (NCBI taxonomy): Eukaryota > Metazoa > Arthropoda > Insecta > Lepidoptera > Micropterigidae > Micropterix > Micropterix aruncella. The sequence goes on along the minus strand of OX155974.1, from coordinate 20,465,005 downwards.
ATCTTTAAAAAGGTGAAACAAAGATTTAGCTGGCAGGCCACGAGCGCCTACTTCCACCGCGTGAAGGTGAACAGTGAAGCCGTTCCGGGTGACGGCATTTGCGAGGTCATGGTATTTATTTAATTTGTACTCGAGGTCTTTTGGGATATTTGATTCCCATGGAACAGTTAATTCTACGATAAGGACCATCTTCCGAGATAGAGAGTAAAGAGTTATATCTGGACGCAGGGCTGTGCATCCGAGACTTTCAGGGAATTTATACTGCTTAGAGACCGAATCGACCTCCATAATCCAATCTGAAGCTTTCTCGATTATTGAGAAAGGTTTTGCAGTGAGATGTTTTTTGCCTTTAGAGTCAACCCGCACAAACTGTATTGGGGGTGTGAAGGATACTGTCAAACCCTTGTTGGCACGAGCCACTGAGAGGCTAAGTACCTCGCGAATAACAGCAAGGACTTTGTTGTGGCGGTAAGTGTACCGTCCTTAAATGACATATCTTCACTATAAGCTATTTAAAATTCAATGATTGTAATAGGATTTTATACAATAAATCCCAGAAAATCAGGTATCAGATTCTCCATACATTTTTTGTATGGGCTGGCCGCGTTAATAAATACACAGGCGCGCTATGAAATAGATTCACTTCCCTGCTGCTATTGGAAGCCGGAGCACGTCTTTTTCGGTTAGCTCTTATCAGTTCCCGCTCACGTAATATTTTATTCTTCTACACCGCAGTGCCGCGTCGTCAGGCATCGTCACAAGAAAGCAAACAGCAGTAAGTATTTTATTTTTTATATTTGTTTTTTATTAATGGATGTTTATGCCATCTTTGTTATAACTTATTATAATACTCTACATGTATTTTAGTTAATGGGGAAGCGTAAGAAAACATATTTCGTTTTTTGAGAAATGCCATAGAATCAGCGTGAAATTTCAGTCTGAAGACATGAGAAAGCGATGTTGTTTTCAGTCCGAGATATAAGAAAATGAGATAGTTTTAACCCCAAGATTCAATCGATACGATGCTCATTATATAAAAATTGATCGACTCCAATAAGCGTAAAACAATTGAAAATATTTTCTGAAGGGACCACTATTCGAAACTTGTAATCTCGAATAGTTTAGTTAATTTGCGTGAAAAACTTGAAATTCAATAAAAAAAATACTGAAAGACGCATAAACCATGTACAGGTAGAATATTGATTTTGAATATTAATTTTGAAAAGCAGTTTCGCCATCAGGAGTGAGCAACGAAGGACATTTCGGCATGCAGATGTAACATTTTCGTAAGTTGAAAATAAGTGGTTGGCTGTAAGATATTTAGCTTACAAAGAGCATTGATAGGATATGCACTGATTTAAGGTTGCGACACGTCATTTAAACCAGAAAAAGCACGGGAATTTTAAAATCAAATAGTCTTTGAAAATATTCAAAACTATAGAATACTTAGAAATATTTTGAAACCATAGAAAATTAAAAAAAAATTAAAATCATTTTAAAATCTAATAGTTTTTGAAAATATTCAAAACTATAGAATACTTTGAAATATTTTGAAACCATAGAAAAATAAAATAATTTGAAAATCATTTTAAAGTCAAATAGTCTTTGAAAATATTCAAAACTACAGAATACTTAGAAATATTTTAAAACCATAGAAAAATAAAATCCTTTGAAAAACATTTTAAAATCAAATAGTCTTTGAAAATATTCAAAACTATAGAATACTTATAAATATTTTGAAACTATAGAAAAATAAAATAATTTAAAAATCATTTTAAAATCAAATAGTCTTTGAAAATATTCAAAACTATAGAATACTTAGAAATATTTTGAAACCATAGAAAATTAAAAAAAATTGAAAATCATTTTAAAATCTAATAGTTTTTGAAAATATTCAAAACTATAGAATACTTTGAAATATTTTGAAACCATAGAAAAACAAAATAATTTGAAAATCATTTTAAAGTCAAATAGTCTTTGACAATATTCAAAACTACAGAATAGGTACTTTAAAACCACAGAAAAATATTTTAAAACCACAGAAAAATAAAATCCTTTGAAAAACATTTTAAAATCAAATAGGCTTTGAAAATGTTCAATATCATAGATATTCAATAGTATAGAGAGAGTTTAAAAAAAATTGAAACTTGAGTTTTTTTATTTTTCTTTATTTTAACTTCATCTCATACATTGTTCACCTTGATCGATCAGCAGAAAATTTTCATCTCATCATGCGTCACATCACAAAAATAACAATTTTCAATCACATTAATTTTCAATCGCTACGTTACATTATTTAAAATATTAAATTTAAAATTATCGCAGAGTTCGGAAGACCACCACGGGGCCGCAAAACCACCGCGGGGTTTCTTCCGCCCTACTACGGCATCACAGGAAGACTCGATGGCCGCATTAAGTGCGACACACAAGTCCTCTGCGGTACCTACTACAAGAAGGCGATGGAAAGGCCTCAAGATTCTCGCAGAGGACTTCACCAAACCGGTCCCAGTTAATGTCGCCGGTTCGGTATCGCCACTCGGATTGTGGCGTGGGGGGAACGCGACGGCCGATGCCAAATGTCACCAGTCTGCGGTCCGAAGAAGAAAGGTGCTCGTGAACTTTCCAATTGTTCATCCAACGGGCGAATCCCGGGGAGCACAGAGTGAAATCCACAAAACTCCTCTTCGAGACTGTTTAAAAGTGGCATTCATTAATTTATTTCTTTATTAATTTTAATTACATATTTGAAGATGTTCAAAAATATATAATCACATTAAGCCGCGAAATCTATCTGTACCTTCTTTCCGTCGGAAGTAGTATATTTATAAAGGTAACTGCTTTTTGAAATAATTAAAGTTTTGGTGTAGCTATTTATACCTATAATAATTACTGTTTTTTTATCCTTCTCGACATACATTTTATCCTCGTACTGATGAGAATAACAATGTTATAATTGTTTTAAGCATTATCCATTTTTATTTCTTTACTCAGAATCATAAAGTATCTGCTATCCTGATAGTGGAAGCGGTTCGTCTCATATTTTGAAAAAATACTGTAAATTGTGATAAAAGCAAATCCTTTTGCACACGTGTGTTCATTAGACCAAAATAGTTGATTTGACCTGCCGCTCCGACAATTTCGCCCAGCGGACTCGAAATGGCGGCAATTTTCCAAGATGGCCGCTAATAAACCAAAATGATTACTCTCGTGCTGATTTTAAAGACCCATGGGTCTTTTTCGGTTATTTTGGCGTCGTACATTTCAAATATGATGCTGAAAATATAAACATAAATAAATATAAATAAATAATTCCTTACAAACAAGGTAGAATGTGTACAATCATTTATATATAGTGTAGTATAGTGTAGAATAAAACGGCCACGGTACATTTATTTTGACCAGTTCTGATGATGACACCGAGTACAAAAGTTTAAGTTTTCTGGCCAAAAGTACAAATATGTTCAAATCGGTTCAAAATACGTTCAAAGGTTGTTCAAAACACATGTACTCGTCATATTTGAGCCAGCGACTACAAATTCAAAGTCAAAGACCCATTCACATATTCTATATTATATAGTTCAAATTTTCCATGTTTTCTGGGTAGCAAATTTCAGAAATTACTTACAGCATACACAAAATTATTCTCTCGTTTGACTTTTGTGACAGTTTTGACTTTAGATTCGTCTTTTCCAGTGTGCAAATACTCGAAGAAGACGCGTATAACATAACGATAACGTGAAAGTAAATACAAAAATGTTTATAATCCTGTTCAAAATTAACTAGTTATTTTTATTGCCATATTTGAAATATACGACCCCAAAATAGCCGAAAAGGCCCATGGGTCATTAAAATCAGCATGAGAAAAATCATTTTGGTTTATTAGCGACCATCTTGAAAAACGGCCGCTATTTTGAGTCCGCTGGGCCAAATATGTCGGAACGGCGGGTCAAATCGACCATTTTGGTCTAATAAATACGTGTACAAAAGGATTTGCTTTTATCACAATTTGCAGTTTTTGTTATTTGCAATTTGCTATGAGCAATAAAATTATAAAATGCGGGTTACATCGCTTTGGCGGGTGACCGTCTGTTCAGCGTTATCAATGTATGCGATTTAGTCACACCTGCGTGGCCGCCGCCGGCAAGCGTAAATTACCTACATTTGTGTAGCGGCATAGGCTCGGAGCCCTCTTAATGGCAGCAGCCAAGAGAGAATTGTGCTCGAGGCAGTCTGAGACGCCACGCATGAAGCCTTTTTGTACTGACACTCCAAGGTACTCGTTCCGGTGCATGAATTCGCTCATCCTCATGTGGACTATGCCAAAAAAGATTTTGGCCACAGAATCTGTCAGAGCAATGGGCCGAACGTCCTTTGGTCCGGTGCAAACTGGGACCTTCGGAATTAAGATGACTGTCGCTCGGCCGAAATTCTGTGGGACTACACCGCTATTCCATATATGTCGGAAGATGGATCCTAAATATTGCAGAAGGCAGGGGCACTTTTTATACACTAAGTAGGGAATACCATCGGGACCTGGAGTGGAGCCCGACGGCTTCCTTTTTATTTGATTTAAAATCGGGGTTGAGAGGGGAGATGGGGTTTGAGAGGCGAAAGCTACTGTAGGCAGGTGCGGAGGTTTATTGTCCGGAGGAGGGCTGTACGTATGGAGCCGCATTGGATCCTCATAAGTGGTCGAAAAGTATTCCGTGGCCATTTCTACCGGGATTTGGATTGTGCCCTTAGCGGCAGACAAAACCTTTTTACTGTAGTTAAAACGGTTTTTGTTAAACCGGGATTCCTCTTTGGACTTGAGAAATGCTTCTTTGCGCTTGTTGTTTTGCGTTGCTACGCTCTGTATCAGTTTGAGTATAGAGCGGTACGCGCGCGAGAAGTTGTGGCAGAGGGCCTTATCTATCTATTAGTATAGATAAAAAGGTGAGCTTATTGCCTTACGGCAATGTCTATCAGCTAACCTATAGCTTGAGTTTATAACATATTTAGTACGTTGGCTAAACAAAAGAACAATAAAAATACAAGTGATAAAAAGAAACAAACAGAAACTAGAAAAAGATAATAAAAAATAATAAAACGAATGAATAAATATAAATTATAAGGATGCAGAGGGAAGGAAGGACAACTAGGGTTGTCGATTACAGCGGGCGAGCCCGTCACCTCAGGAAGTTTTAACGATTAGTCGTTCTATCTCCCTGGAGTGAGCGCAGAAGACTTGGACAAAACAGTCCACCGTCTAGCTCCGCCACAAAACCGTAAGAGGCTAACACCTTAACCGCGAGATAGCCAGGAGTGTTACTCGGCGGGTTTACACTCACGCCCTTACTTCCAATTGTGATCAGATTACTCCAGTCTCTCGATTGGTTAAGAGTTCGAAGTCGCTTGCGTGTCCTCTCCCTTACGAAGCGGTATTGACCGAATTTATCGCGGACCACAGCGTCCTTTGCCCGGCTGTTCACCCAGGATCGGAGAGCCGATGGTCGTTTCAAGAACAGTCGCCGTAAGGTCCGCAACCACCCCCGCTCTATAGGAAACAGTACTGCTTCCAGACTCCCCCGACTGTTAGTCAGACTGCACAGTCGATTGGCTTACGCCGCACGGTGCGCAGACCGTCCAGGAGCGCCAGAAGGTTGATTCCCAGGGGAAACTAACCATAAGGCCAGAGTCCTACCCAGGCTCGCACTTCATGCGTGAAGGCCGTCGGATAGGTGCTGACCCGTGAGTGTGACCAACCCTGAACAGAATGGGTCTTCGTGGCGAATTGTAACAGGAAAACCACCGATCGGTGGTATTGGCATTTCAGTGGTTAAGGCATTGTCCTTAGTAACACTTGGCCCCTTGTAGTAGATTGATAAATAACCATATGTTTTTCTTACCGTTTCCGTTATAGTAGCTATGATCTGTGTGCGAAGACGTAGAGGGTCTGGAATTGCTAATAGAGGAAGAATGTGCTCTGAGGACTCCGGACGGAGGAGACATTACTCCTGGTCCGTCCCGCACCCCACCAACTTGCATACGACCCTAAAAAGAAACAAAGGTATAATTTAAAAACAAATAATCAATTATTACTTTCACAGCCCACAAACCGACAAGGAGAGAAATCATTGTGAACATGCAAATTTTTTTTTCGAGATGTTGACGGAAAGATCTATTTTGAGAACTTCTGTGACAATTAGGACCGTTTCAAGATGGAAGTCTGTCTGTGTGGATGGGCCCTTGCTGAGTTGGCCACGAAGACCCATTCTGTTTCAGGGTCGGTCACACTCACGGGTCAACACCCATCCGATGGCCTCCACGCATGGGGTGCGAGCCTGGGTAGGACACTGGGTCAACCAGTCTCCCCTGGGAATCGATCCTCTGGTGCTCCTGGACGGTCTGCGCACCGAGCGGCACAAGCCAATCGATTGTGCTCTCCGACTAACAATCGGGGGAGTCTGGGAACTGTATTGTTTCCTATAGAGCGGGGGTAGTTGTCTACCTTACGGCGACTGCTCTTGAAATGACCATTGGCCATCCGATCCCGGTTCAGAGTCGGGCAAAGGACGCCTTGGTCCGCGATAGATTCGGTGCACTCCGTTTCACCGCTTCGTAAGGGAGAGGACCGCGCAAGCGACCTCGAACTCGGAACCAATCGAGAGACCGGAGAAATCTGGTCACAACTGGTAGTTAGGGCGCGAGTGCCGCCCGCCAGGTAACATACCTGGCTACTCGCGGTAAGGCGTTGGTCTCTAACGGGTTGTGGCGTAGCTAGACGTCGGATTTGTTATGTTTAAAGTCTTCTACGCTCACTGCACGGTCGATAGAACGATGAATCGTTAAAACGTCCTGCGGTGACGGGTTCGCCCGTTGTGGTTGACATCTCAATATGTGTGTATTCCTCCAAGATAGCGCCAACACGCTTAGTCCAAGTTCGGATCAAGCGTGTGGGCGCTATCAACGAGATTAAAATATTAACATTTATTTTAATCTTTCTAATCTTCCTAATAATGCTTTCTCTCAATGCAGATAAATGCACTGTCCTACATATCGGATCTCGAAATCCACGGCTAGCATATACAATTGAGGGTAAAAAAGTACAGCCAGTTATGACCCAGAAACACCTCGGCATCATTATCTCCTGGGACCTCAAATGGGAAACCCACATAATCGAAATAGTTGAGAGAGCAAACTCACTTCTATATTTGATAAGAAAAGCTTTTTCCACTATCACCAGCGAACTTTTCCTCAAGCTCTATAAATCCTACATTCGCCCGCTCCTCGAATACTCCTACCAGGTATGGAATCCTTACTTTCGGAAAGATATAGAGCACCTGGAAAGAGTTCAGAGAAGAGCAACAAAGTTGGTGCTATCGCTGAGGAACAAACCATACAAACTACGACTGAAAGAACTTCGCCTGACAACATTAGAGGAACGTAGGCAGCGAGGAGACTTATTAACCCTTCAGGCCTCGGGCCCTCAGTCGATTAACAAGTTGATGTCCAAAAAAAAATTTGTAAAAATTAGTAAAAAAAATGAATTATGACACTATCTCTCCAAAACATTAATTACTGCCAAACCACTGTACCCATCATTAAAATAAAACATATTAACATATTAACACAATAAAACAATAAAATAAAAGAAATTAAATTAAAATAAAATTAAAACGGGACCATCAAGCTGAATCGTGTTGTGGCCGATATCGGCCAATCGGGGCTCTAGGGGTTAATAGAAAGCTACAAAATGCTTCTTGGTTACTAGTGTGCAAAACCTCGAGAGCATGTATACCCTGAACACCAATAAGCAACTGCGTGGACACTCGTTGAAGCTAAATAAGACAATTGCCGCATCGAACCCCAGGAAATATTTTTTGACAAATCGTGTAGTGGATGATTGGAATGCGTTGCCAGAGGATGTGATCAGTGCTATCTCTGTCAATAGCTTTAAAAACAAACTGGACATTTTTCTTAGTGCAAAACAGTCACAAGTTTAAAAACAAGTGCATGTGATATACACGCATCAGCTTCAAGCTGCTAGTGTATAATATAATAATTCAGATAAAATTATTGCTATTTATTATGGACAGGCAGCTTTGCTGATACGTCCAGATCAGATCTTAACCTTTCGGAAGCCAGTCATTCCACAGAAAAGCCCTCGAAAATTTGTTTATAGAAGGTGATTCATTTGTTTTTTTTCGTTTCTACTCTTTATTGTGACATTTCACAATGGGCGGGTTTAGTGTCATATGACAATTTCTTACAACCAACCGAACCCAATAAAGTTTTTATATGTAGGTGTTTGTAACATGGGTGTCTTGTTATTGCATTCAATCGATAGAGTTGAAATGCAATTCCGTTAATTTTATCCCAACGGAAAATGGTGACCCAGCCGGGAATTGAAGTCGAGACTTTACAATGTAAGATCAGGCAACCTAACCACTACGCCACCGGACCATGTGTGTACAAGCATATTAATATATAACGGTGGCTTATTCAATGGCACGCTTCAATGACAGGCTTTTACCTCAGTGGAGGGAGAAATATATATATATATATAAATAATAAATACAAACGGAGCTGCCATGGAATTCACCGACCGGAGTCGGGCCCATCATAATACTATTTTTTTACACTTCTGGGGGGTGAGCAGTGGATTCCGGACTTACGAACCGGCTGTGGTAGGTTTAGGACAGCTGTCTTGCCACATGTGAGCGTTCACCTTGCCACCCATTCACTCCCCCTTCGAAGCCATAGAATTTGAGATGCGCAAATCGCAGTTTTAGATAATTTTTCTAAGAAAGAGTTGATTATTTTTCTGGAAAGGCCAAGATCTTTAAAGAGGTGAAATAGAGATTTAGCTGGCAGGCCACGAGCGCCAACTTCCACCGCGTGAAGGTGAACAGTGAAGCCGTTCCGGGTTACGGCATTTGCAAGATCATGGTATTTATTTAATTTGTACTCGTGGTCTTTTGGGATATTTGATTCCCATGGAACAGTTAATTCTACAATAAGAGCCACCTTCCGAGATAGAGATTAAAGAGTTATATCTGGACGGAGGGCTGTGCATCCGAGACTTTCAGGGAATTTATACTGCTTAGAGACCGAATCAACCTCCAGAATCCAATCTGTAGCTTTCTCGATTATTGAGAAAGGTTTTGTAGTTAAATGTTTTTTGCCTTTAGAGCCATCCCGCACAAACTGTATTGGGGGTTTGGAGGATACTGTCAAACCCTTGTTGGCACGAGCCACTGAGAGACTAATTACCTCGCGAATAACAGCGAGAATTTTGTCATGGCGGTAAGTGTACCGTCCTTGATCTAAGGCCAGCTTGCAGCCAGCTAGAATGTGTCTAGCTGTGCAAGGGGTATTGCTACAGAGGGGACAAGAACTATCCTCGGCAAAGCTCCAACGAGCGAGGTTACTGGGGTCTGGAAGTGTATGCTGAAAGGCATTCAAATAAAATTTCAGCATCTCTGGCGTCCAGTCATAGAGCATTACCTTCCAGTGCATTGGAGGCGGAATGCAAAAGTCCCCAATTGTTGTCCAATCATTCTGGCATTGAAGGCCAATAGCATGAGCCATACTCTTGCTGTCGTAATCTCCCCGCAAAAGAGACTTCTTCAAGTCCACGTCGCTCGTGGTTGTACTGCCATACCCCAGACCAGTGCCATTCTGGCTGATTCCAGTAAGGAACTTTTTGTGGAAGTCTACGCGGGCTTGTAGATCATTTGAATCACTACGGCCACTTATTACGTGCTTCGATATTGCCGGATCTTTGGAATTGCACAGAATCGAATTTTTGGTTATTCTGGAGTTGGCGTAGAGCAGAGGGCAGTTTAAGCGCTAGCCCAAAATTTTGTTTGGACCTGAAGAGAGTCGAGGGGTCAGCTGGTTTGGCTAAGGACAGCCAGGATTTTAAACTAGCTGTCACCAGCGCATCTAGACGGGACAGTTGGGTTTTGGTAAAATCGTAAATAAGAAAGGGCCATGACAAATGTGACGTTAGATAATAATTGAATAAATACGGATATAATACGGATATTACAAAAAACGCCAATCGGAGTGCGTGGCCACCCACGGGTTAAAGCTAGTCATTAGAAATATTAATAAGATGTTAGGTACAAATCGAATCTGTTTTTAAATTGATTGACAGAGATTGCACTGATCACTTCAAACGATAGTTTATTCCACACATCCCACCACTATACTGTAACAAAAATCCAAATTTGCGTGGCATGTTATTATTTATTTGTTGAGTGGGGCTTTTCTAAGGTCTTTATGAGCCTTATAACACTGCGACCATTGCTGATCTATTGTGCTCGCCACCTACTATAGTTCTGCGCTAAGCCTCGTGTCATTTAAGAACCGCAGCAGGCTTTTGGCGCCAGATTGTTTTACCTCCTCAGGTTGGAGGTAGTGACCACCCAGGTGGTTTTATCTTTTACGCATCAGCGGGCCACACTCGCACATGAGGTGCTGGGGAGTTTCCTCTGCCCCTTGGCAGAACCTGCACATTTTTGTGTCTTTGAGCTTGAGGTTGAACATGTGTTTGTTCAGGCCACAATGCCCCGTGAGCGCCCTTACCAGTATGCGTAGATTGTTCCTATTTAGCGATAGGGCCTCACGGGCCGTCTTACGGCCGTAAGGCTTAATAAGCGCTTTGGAATGATTCAACCCTGGCGTGTTGTTCCAGTGGTTGACGGATTGTTCTAAACACATTTGTTTGAGCATTAGGTTTGCAAGGCTTTTTGGTACGCCACAGCAAGGTTCAGGGCCGTATAACGTTCCCTTTGCTCCCGTGTGGCATGTTAAGCTTCAAAACATATTTCACGCATTGCAACATGCTTCGCGTGCATTTCTCGTGTTTTTTTCATTGGTCTTACTCAGGTTTTGAGTTCTTTCCTAAGCATTGTTCCGGGTCTGCGAGCATTACTCCAAAAAATTGCATAAACGCTAGGACGTTTGAGCTGTCAGATTAGAAATAGCAGTATTGCACGGCCCAATAAAAAATGACCCTCCGGGTGTCGTTGCCGTAACAAAAAAAAAAGAGATTAAAAAAAAAACCAAGTTTGAAAGAACATTTTAATAAATGTAATAAATATTATAAAAATATTACTATTTTATTGTGAACATGAGTTGTTATGAGTTTTTTTTATTAACCTAAAGTTTGTTTAATGCTAGGCCACTTCCGGCCTGTCAAATACTGCCATTGGTTCCAAGATGGGCGCAAGCCACTTTTTGCTCACTCGCGCTGGGAGACTGAGAACCTGGTGAAAACCAAAGTCATCCGTGAAGTATAGTGCACTAGGAGTGCAGCGTTTTTGTGTAATGTGAACAAGGTCTTATTTTTTGGTAAGCGTTTTTTAATTCATTTGGGGTTCAATCAGCTAAACGAGTTCGTAAAAGTAATGGTGGTTTTTTTCTCTTTGTCACAGCGTGGGTTGTGCTGTGTTGCCTTTTATTTCCTAATGTAAAAAACCTCACGAATCGGCCAACCGTACCCGGATTTTTCTCGCCTGGATATTCAATTGAACATGGAAAAATACAACATGTCACCGTAGTCTGAAGAAGAGACTGACGGAAGGAACTACGTCAAATAATCCCGGGACCTTTGCTTTATAACTCGTAAATTTGTTGTTTTATTTTAAATTTGCGAAGGTTTATTCTCCGTTTTGCCAAATTTAGTGACAAACCAAATTCTTTCCCCGACCCTGTGTTTGTTTTTTATTTTTTCGGTAATCCCCTAACCTCCTATGGTTTTTTTCTTTTATTTCGTGTTTTGGATAAATGCGATGGCGCTCTTGTTTTTTGTTGTGGAATAACGTAGATATGATCCCCAATCTCACGTTATAATATTTTGCAGAACAGAACATTCTTAAAACGGATTAGATTTAAATTCTGCACAGTTGAGGTTATTGCTTCAACCTCGAAGATTTGTGTTGACATTGAATTTGAAAACATTCCGTAATAATTTGTAAGACGTTTTATATGTCTCAATCAGGTCCCCTTTTCGTCTTCTTTATTTGAGAGTAGTCATTCTTAGTAATTATAAGCGAATTTCTTAATTCCTATTCTTCAGCACCTTTTAAAGTACTTCTAAATGGAGGCGTTTCATGAAAAATTTAGCAAGCCAAATTTGTCTATAGTCTGTTTGATTTACATAGACAAATTTAGCATGCTCAATTTCTAAAGAATAGGTCTTCTGATAGTCATACTCAAGAATATGTCTCACATATGCTCGGTAGATATTTATAACAACCTCTATTTACAGATGTTGGAAAATGTTGGAAATTAAAATAAAATTAAAAGATGAATGAATGAATGAATGAATGAATGAATGAATGAATGAAAATCTCTTTATTGCACAATAAAATGGTGACCTTACCCTGTTGGAAGAAGTTGGAACGGAGGTGACCTGGTTGGCTCTCAGCCTCTTGCCGATGGCTGCAATGCTGTCTTCTTCGCTGTCCTCGTTGTATTTGGGACGGGTTCCACCGCTTCTTCGATTGCGAGCCTCACCACCATTCTCCTGAAACAGATTCGAAAAAATCTGTAGGCATTTTTTTTCTCAAAAAGAGAAGCATTTATTTTGGGTAGATTTCTGTAGGGCAAAAGAGAATAGAATGTATCATTAGATACAAACGGAGATGCCATGGGATTCACCGACCGGAATCAGACCCATCATCATATTTATTATTATTACACTTCTGGGGGTTGAGCAGTGGACTACGGACAAACGACCGACTGTGGTAGGTTTAGGACACCAGTCTTGTCACATGTAAGCGTCCACCTTACCTCCCATTCACTCCACCTTCGAAGCCATAGAATTTGAGATGTGGAAATTGCAGTTTTAGATATTTGTTTCTAGGAAGGAGTTGATTATTTTTCTATAGAGACCAAGATCTTTAAAGAGGCGAAGATATTTGGCTGGCAGGCCACGACCACGAGCGCCAACTTCCACCGCGTGAAGGTAAACAATGAAGCTACTCCGGGTGACGGCATTTGCGAGATCATAGTATTTATTTAATTTGTACTCTTACACTGTAATTTGTTTTTTAGGATATTTGATTCCGAGACAGAGAGTAAAGAGTTATATCTTGCTTATACTGCTTAGATACCGAATCGACCTCCAGAATTCAAGCTGAAGCTTTCCTGATTATTGAGAAATGTTTTCTAGTGGAATTAAATCTTCGCCTTTAGATCCATCACACACAAACTGTATTGGGGTTTTGGAGGTACTGTCAGGCCCTCGTTGACACGAGCCACTGAGAGGCTAATTACCTCGCGAATAACAGCGAGGACTTTGTCATGGCGGTAAGTGTACCGTCCTTGATCTAAGGCCACCTTGCAGCCAGCTAGAATATATCTAGCTGGGCAAAGAATTGTCACGCCGAGGAATTCTAGAGTCGCATTTCCTCGCGTGGAATCCTTATGTCGCATTTTCTCGCGTGGAAACATATTTCGATTTACTCGAGATAAATCGATATCGAAATAGGTTAAATCAATACGTCAAACGTCTTGACAGCTGACAGCTCTATTTTTCCTTTTTTTGTTAAAGCTATGAGAACAATCATTTTGCACCAAATCGCTGATCGCGTAAATGTAAATCCGAAATTATCTTTGATAATTACGTTTCATATTAACCCGCTCGGCACTTAACATCCTTTGCGGGATATGTATGGCGGCCGGCTGAAATCCAAACTATCCCATACGGGATATCGCGCTCGCCGCTCAAGAAAATGTCGTTTAAATTTCGAAATGCGATTGTATATTCTATCGAATGATGCCATAATATAGCCAAATATGCAACACTATGAAATTGCTCGATTGCCGCATGCGATGTTAGAAATATGAATTACTACATCCCTTACAAAATCGGTGACCTCATTTCTGACGACAGTCGCAGATCGGCCATGGCGGCGGCGCGCGCGATGTTCGCCGAAGTGATTGTGTTGTGAAGTGTTTTCTGGATATAAGTGCAGTTTATACCGGATAAAAGTGAGTATTTCCCTTTTTAAGTAGATTAGCCAGTAGGATTATATAATTTCGACAATCCATTTGCTGTTTTTCACGAATTTTCGAAGAAAACACTTTGTCAACAAACCAAGGCTCGCGAAAAAAATGCCCGTGTTTATTTTGTAATGTTTTTGAAATATCCCGTTATATCGCGAAACATGACGTAATGTCGCTTTAATTTACTAATAAAATAGGTATTGCTTCATTTACATCCTAAGTTATCACATAATTAGGCGTATTTTGAACATTATATGTTGTGTTCTAATATTGCTCGCGAAAATGAAACTTGTTTTGATAATTACTATGAGAGAAAAAAGTGCGATTTTCCATAGTTTTTCGATGAAATGTGACTCTTTGGAGTATAGTAATTAGTTATTAGACATATAATAAGTCTATGATAAGACAATATAATTGAAAAAATCTAACGAATTTTATATTATGGGCATTCAAAGTTTATTATTAGGTTCAGACGCGGAAACTCTCAAAACTTTAGATTTTTCTATAATATCAGACAAAGCTCAAAGTTCTGGTGTGATTTCTAAGAAGAAGTGATGTAGTAATAAAGTTATTTTGAAAGAATTTCATATAAAAAAATACCATAAGTAGTCACAAATTAAAAATTAAAAAAATTTTTTTTTACGAGAATACATACAATTTTTCTTGGCTGAATAAATAAATATTTTTTCCGTATTTTTGTATGCAAATAAGTAAAAAAAAATATCGTTTTGGTAAAGCATTTAATAGAGAACATAACTGTATTTACAATTTTTGATATTTACAAAAACTGTATTTACAAAAAAATCGAAATGATTTTATAGGCGAGTTTTTTCAGTTTGCCAATTTTGTAATATTTATTCATTATTATCCTAATTGTTTTACGAGATAAGGTTATAATGTTTTATATGTCAAATTTCAATGCGATCATTTTTCTCTTTATCTTTTTTTAATCCGTTTAGTGGTTTATAAGTTATGATCGTTTTTCTCAAGGCCGTTGACTCGCGTCGATTTTTTGCGCGAATATGTCGCGCGCAAAAGTGATAGGTGACTTTTTACCTCGCAACGTGAGGGGTTAAAGAAAATAAAACATATAAAATTATTATTAACGTAGAAAATTATAATTTAATACGCTAGTAAAACAGAAATAAATCTAGGAATTATTCCACATATTTCATTAAATTAATATTTTTATGGGAAACAGACCGTCTATGGTTTGACAGTTTCGAGCTAGATAAAAAAAGCCACCGATACGGACCCGCCCTTTCACTTTTTGGACATTTACGCCGATCAGCAAGTCGATCTTTGGCAAGCCTCGGACCCCTAATCCCTTCGGTAAGTCGTTTTATTGGAATATTCAGGAATGCCGTGACGGTTTCCGATAAGTGCACGTAGTTTCATGCGAGTTTGCATCGCGTTTGCCTGTTGGAAATGAGGGAAAGTGTCGCAAACACGTGCTCGCTGGGGGTTGGGAAAAGGGCCAATCCGCGCTATCCTTTTCCCAACTACCGGCAAAAAGGGAGATTTCCGCTTAGGGCGAAGCTAATGCGTGGCGTTTCTTGTGGTTTTACATGGGTCCTTCGGGGGTACGATTTCCCCGCCAAGGATGGAGTACTAAACAGCGCATGGTCGGCGTATAAAGGCCGACGCGCGCGCGTCTCCTCGCCGGAAACCAGCGCTGGCCAGTCTTCCTCGCCTTCGGCCAGCGGAACAGCGGCCGTCCTCCTTCGCCGAGTCGCCAGCCGCTGCGCCCGCCCGGGCGATAGTTGGCGACCGCCGCACCGCGTGCGCCCCTCTTCGCTCTTCCAGCGTTCCTGCTCCGCTCTCCAGAAGCGGCCTTTCTCTTCAATCTTTCGGCACCTCTTCAGGGACCAATCTTCGAGGCAGTCCGTGCCCGACCCCCGCGAGACGTTCATCGTGTCGGCTAAGCCGCGGAATCTCCCCGATAACCGACTTTTGCCTACTCGTCCTCGGAACCTTTTTCCCATGCCGAAGTTGAACTCGAGAAATATGCCCTCGACCTGAGGCTCTGGCTCTTTTTATTCTTCTCTCGAATTGTTATTAATTTTAAATTAATTATATTTTTAAATTATTATATCCATTAAATTAAATCTCTAAACATTGGATTAAAGTCTTATTCGCCAAATGTATTCAGTCGGTCGGTCGACGTGTTGGAATTAACCCCTCACGTTGCGAGGTAAAAACTCACCTATCACTTTTGCGCGCGACATATTCGCGCAAAAAATCGACGCGAGTCAACGGCCTTGAGAAAAACGATCATAACTTATAAACCACTAAACGGAATAAAAAAAGATAAAGAGAAAAATGATCGCATTGAAATTTGACATATAAAACATTATAACCTTATCTCGTAAAACAATTAAGATAATAATGAATAAATATTACAAAATTGGCAAACTGAAAAAACTCGCCTATAAAATCATTTCGATTTTTTTGTAAATACAGTTTTTGTAAATATCAAAAATTGTAAATACAGTTATGTTCTTTATTAAATGCTTTACCAAAACGATATTTTTTTTTTACTTATTTGCATACAAAAATACGGAAAAAATATTTATTTATTCAGCCAAGAAAAATTTTATTTATTCTCGTAAAAAAAAATTTTTTTAATTTTTAATTTGTGACTACTTATGGTATTTTTTTATATGAAATTCTTTCAAAATAACTTTATTACTACATCACTTCTTCTTAGAAATCACACCAGAACTTTGACCTTTGTCTGATATTATAGAAAAATCTAAAGTTTTGAGAGTTTCCGCGTCCGAACCTAATAATAAACTTTGAATGCCCATAATATAAAATTCGTTAGATTTTTTCAATTATATTGTCTTATCATAGACTTATTATATGTCTAATAACTAATTACTATACTCCAAAGAGTCACATTTCATCGAAAAACTATGGAAAATCGCACTTTTTTCTCTCATAGTAATTATCAAAACAAGTTTCATTTTCGCGAGCCATATTAGAAAAACAACATATAATGTTCAAAATACGCCTAATTATGTGATAACTTAGGATGTAAATGAAGCAATACCTATTTTATTAGTAAATTAAAGCGACATTACGTCATGTTTCGCGATATATAGGGATATTTCACAAACATTACAAAATAAAAACGGCCATTTTTTCGCGAGCCGTGTGTTGTTGCCAAAGTGTTTTCTTCGAAAATTCGTGAAAAACAGCAAATGGATTGTCTAAATTGAATAATCCTAATGCCTAAACTACTTAAAAATGGAAATTACTCACTTTTATCCGGTATACACTGCACTTATATCCACAAAACACTTCACAAAACAAACATTTCGCGGAAATATACGCCGCCGCGGGGTGGCCGATCGACACTGCTGTTTTGACGTCTAATGCTGAGTTTTTAAATCGGCGATCGGTTAAATCGTCGTTGGCCGGCGAATGAAAGATTATTTGGCCATGTCGTCCCGCGGTCAGAAAGCATTAAAGTACGACGATTCGAATCGTAAATTGCATTTTTCGCAGCGGCGAGCGCGATATCCAAAATCGGATGTTACGGATTGTAGGCGGCCGCCATACATGTCCCCAAATGGATGTTACGTGCTCAGCGGGTTAAAGAGTTATTTTATAATTGCATTCTTTTATTATTATTATGTCATCTAAACCCACAACGTGACAGAATATTGCTACAAAGGGGACATGAATTATCCTCGGCATAGCTTTAACGAGTGAGGTTACTGGGGTCTGGAAGTGTATGCTGAAAGGCATTTAAATAAAATTTCAGCATCTCTGGCGTCCAGTCATACAACATTATGTTCCAGTGCATTGGAGGAGGAATTCGAAAGTCTTCAAGTGTTGTCCAGTCCTTCTGGCATTAAAGGCCAACAGCATGAGCCATACAGTTGCTGTGGTAGTCTCCTAGCAAGAGGGATTTCTTCAAGTCCACATCGTTCATGGTCGTACTACCATGGTCGTATTCCAGACCAGTGCCATTTTGGCTGATAGACATTTTTTGTGGGAGTCCACGCGAGCTTGTGGCTCATTTGAATCGGTACAGCCACGTACTACGTGCTTTGATATTTCTGTATCGTTAGAATTGCACAGAATCGAATTTTTGGTTATTCTGGAGTTGGCGTTGAGCAGAGAGGGCAGTTTTAGCTAGCGCTAGCCGAAAATTGTGTCTTTGCCCGGCTGTTCATCCGGAATCGGGTAGCCGATGGTCGTTTCGAGAGCAGTTGCCATATGGTCCGTAACCACCCCCGCTTTATAGGAAACAGTACTGCTTCCAGATTCCCCCGACGGTCAATCAGAATGCACAATCGATTGGCTTACGCCGCACGGTGCGCAGACCATCCAGGAGCGCCAGAAGGTTGACTCCTAGGGGAAACTAGCCCTCCTAGAGTCCTGCCCGGGCTCGCACTTCATGCTAGGAGGCCGCCGGATGGGTACTGACCCGTGAGTGTGACCAATCCTGAACAAAATGGGTCTTTGTGGCCAACTCAGCAAGGGCCCATTAACTCCAAAATCCTGTCTGGCTAAGGCCAGCCAGCATTTTAAGCTAACGTATAGATTTACGTGTAGCGTAAAGACTTGTAGCTGAAACAATACCAAGGCATACTTACACGTGTACCGTTGATCGCCCTGGTTCTGGAGGAAGAGGAAGCCTGCATACTGCCGAGCGGCAAATCATCGTCGTCCGTAGTGCTCTTGCCCTTGTAGGAGTGGTCGCTCTCGTAGCGCCGGCTGCGCTGACTGCGCTCCAACGGATCATTCTGCGCGTCCTGCGAATCCTCCGATGAGTCCGCCGAAGTGTCCCGGGATCGGTTCAATTTCCGCCTGACAAATAATAGTACAGACGGATTGGAAAAGGCATTGAATATGGAATTGATTATACTTTATTGGCCTACCAGCCGACCAGGAAGTAAAGTATCAGGAATTTTTCAATAGATTTATACTACACTGTCAATGAAGAGTGTTGTACTACTAAGGCCCGGTCCACACGATGCGGTGCGGCATCGCACTGCGAAGATTTCGCCGTATGGGTGTACACACACACACGTACACTGCACGGTGCTATGTCGCAACGTTACTACGACGCCGCAGTGGGCGAATAGTGTTGTCGTTAATTGTACGTAGACCTAGTGAAATGAGGTAGTCAAGGCCAATATCTTCTTACAAAAATACGTGAAAACAAATGAAACAGGCAAGCATGTACCCTTCTTCGACTACACTTAACAACTGAGCGGTGCCGCTCCGGCGGATATTGCCGGTTTGCGTGCGGCGCGGCGCCGGAACGCACCGTGTGACATTGTAACGACCCTTAACCCGACAAATGACAGGCGTCCTTTTGGGGATGCAAGTTTTAATACACTGGAATGACAGGCGTCCACTTGGTCCAGTGATGACGACACGATGGAGGCCGTTTGCGTTTTGTAATTTGTCGCCATTATTATCTTAATTGATTTACGAGATAAGGTTATAATGTTTTATATGTCAAATACATTGATTTCCAGTGAAATTCACTGACACAAACTCAGCCATTATGCTACCTCGTGCAGCGATTAATCAGCACGATGAAACAATACTAATACTCGGAATATTTTGGATTGCATCATTTTTCGGCCTATATAATCCGGCGAAAATACGACCAAAGTATCATTCCTCGAGTGATCACATCCCCCAAGACAGCGACGGCATACCCAGTACCCCTCTCACGAGGCGAGTCAATGGGTCCGGCTTCTCGGTTACCTTTTCCTTTCTTTCCCTATCGAGGCGAGACGCATCAGTCTGCACTCCCACACACTCGAGCCGTGCCCAGTACGAGATACTAGAAGCACAAGTACAATCCTTATCCGCACACCTTCGTAACTTCAGACAGATAGCCACTACATCGCGTCAATATATATCCTATTCGGGAAGAGTTACAAACTGACAATATCGAACTCTCAATAAATACCTTCTGATACACTTTAAATCAACTTTTAATAAGGAGATAACTGGCAAGTTGACACCACCACCTCACACCGAATAACTTGGAGTCCAGTGAGGGGTGGTCCCTCACACATACCATGGATATTTGTATGCAGGACGCCGCGCCGCAGCCTCACCGCATCGTGTGGCCCAGCCCTTAGAGTATGGCATGAACTCTTGAAACATGGCCAGAGAGCTTATTCTTGAAAAAAATAGCATGCTAAAAAAAATGGGCATTTTGGGCCCACTTTTCCAACAGCTGTAAATCATATACCAATGGAAAGATATCTTTATGTAGATCATTTATTACTCGAATGACTGATCTCAATTATGAACCATTTCTATATGGCTAATTACCTTATATCCCCTAGGGCATCTAACACATCCAAGCATTGTATATTTAACCCCTCACGTTGCGAGGTAAAAACTCACCTATCACTTTTGCGCGCGACATATTCGCGCAAAAAATCGACGCGAGTCAACGGCCTTGAGAAAAACGATCATAACTTATAAACCACTAAACGGATTAAAAAAAGATAAAGAGAAAAATGATCGCATTGAAATTTGACATATAAAACATTATAACCTTATCTCGTAAAACAATTAAGATAATAATGAATAAATATTACAAAATTGGCAAACTGAAAAAACTCGCCTATAAAATCATTTCGATTTTTTTGTAAATACAGTTTTTGTAAATATCAAAAACTGTAAATACAGTTATGTTCTTTATTAAATGCTTTACCAAAACGATATTTTTTTTTTACTTATTTGCATACAAAAATACGGAAAAAATATTTATTTATTCAGCCAAGAAAAATTGTATGTATTCTCGTAAAAAAAAATTTTTTTAATTTTTAATTTGTGACTACTTATGGTATTTTTTTATATGAAATTCTTTCAAAATAACTTTATTACTACATCACTTCTTCTTAGAAATCACACCAGAACTTTGAGCTTTGTCTGATATTATAGAAAAATCTAAAGTTTTGAGAGTTTCCGCGTCCGAACCTAATAATAAACTTTGAATGCCCATAATATAAAATTCGTTAGATTTTTTCAATTATATTGTCTTATCATAGACTTATTATATGTCTAATAACTAATTACTATACTCCAAAGAGTCACATTTCATCGAAAAACTATGGAAAATCGCACTTTTTTCTCTCATAGTAATTATCAAAACAAGTTTCATTTTCGCGAGCCATATTAGAAAACAACATATAATGTTCAAAATACGCCTAATTATGTGATAACTTAGGATGTAAATGAAGCAATACCTATTTTATTAGTAAATTAAAGCGACATTACGTCATGTTTCGCGATATATCGGAATATTTCACAAACATTACAAAATAAAAACGGCCATTTTTTCGCGAGCCGTTTGTTGTTGCCAAAGTGTTTTCTTCGAAAATTCGTGAAAAACAGCAAATGGACTGTCTAAATTGACTAATCCTAATGCCTAAACTACTTAAAAATGGAAATTACTCACTTTTATCCGGTATACACTGCACTTATATCCACAAAACACTTCACAAAACACTTCACAAAACACTTCACAAAACAAACATTTCGCGGAACTACGTGGCCGCCGCGCGCTGGCCGATCAACTGCCGTCTGACGTTTATCCTGACTTTTTAATTCGCCGATCGATATTATGGTCGATGGCCGCCGGATTAAAGATTATTCGGCCATGTATTTCAGCCGTCAGAAAGCATAAAATACGACGTTTCGAATCGTAAATTGCATTTTTCGCAGCGGCGAGCGCGATATCCCGTATGGGATGTTTCGGAAGTTAGGCGGCCGCCATACATATCCCGAAAGGGATGTTAAGTGGCTACCGGGTTAATAAATGTTTAAACAAACCACTCAAGGTACCGGAGCCAGCGTCTTCTCAAATGATCTAAACATCAAAATATCAACTACCCTAGGCAACTTAAATACGATCTTCCAAGCAGAATACATTGGCATCACCAGAGCAGCACAGGCAGTTGCAGCCAAAGATGTCGGACACCTAAGCTTGAAATTTGTCTCCGACAGTGCCTCCGTGCTACAAGCGCTAGCAAAAAATACTATAACCTCTGTCCTTGTACTGGAATGCCACAATGCGCTTCAATCCATTGAAGGGTCAAATAGAGTGACCCTGCAATGGATTAAAGGGCACAGCGACTCACTGGGAAACGACGCGGCAGACGAACTGGCCAAAAGGGGATCAAAGGAAATATTATATGCACCGGAACCCTCGATGCCCATACCCCAGGCCCAAATAAAAACATGGCTACGCAGGAACACCGACGAAACCCACCTTAAAGAATGGAAAAAAAACGCAGGATGCAGGCAAACAAAGAACGCGGTTCCGGAAGAGCCTAAAAAACTTGCCCGCAACCTCACCAGATTAAAAAGGGACAAAATCCGTAAAGTCATAGGTACTATGACAGGCCACTGTCCCCTAAACAAACACCTGTTTACCATAGGTGTGACAGACAGCCCTCTATGCAGAGGATGCATGGAGGAAGAAGAAATGTCACAGCATGTGCTCATGGAATGCAGGAGCGTGGCACAGCAACGGGCAAAAATACTACAATCTCCAGCATCTGTCCCGGAGGCCTGTAGCAACCCAAACAGGCTGCTAACCTTCTGGGAAAGCCTGGGTTGGCTGGAGTAACATAAATAAAAACATGAGCCACGCACAACGGCCCAATCAAGAGGCCAAGTGCGGGAAATAGCCCAGGAAAACTAACTAACTAACAGTTTAAACAAAAACCGTTGCAGAATATCCGCAACGATAAAGTACATACACTATGTGAGTACAAACTATATATTCCTAAGAATGCTCGAGTTTGTCAACAGTATGTGGAAGGGAAATAATGGGTTATGTTGCTTGAACTCTGTAATGTATCCTGATTTCATTGCCGCTCTGTTTACTGTCGTATGTAATATGCTAAGGTCAGCTGTCCAACATGGTGTGCCCAGTGATCGTACATCATAATACAACATCTTTTATAGATAGGAACTACAAATATTATACTTTAAACACATAATTAGCGGGGGTTTTCGTGTAATTAGCCATATTTAAGATTACGAACTTCAAAACTCCAAATGAGCTTCAACCCCACAAGCGGCGGGTGTAAATCTTGGCAGTCATCTGTCATTTCTGAGAGTTGAAGGTCAAAAATATAGCACTTTAGAAAAACGATCATAAGAAAGAAACTATTTGATGGATCATGAAAAGAAGAATTGTAGAATGATAGCATTGAAATTTGAAATATAAAACATTAAAAGCTCATTTTGTGAAACGATTAGATAATTATGAATAATTATTAGAAAGTTGGAGAACTGAAAAAAACTCACTTATTCAGCAATATCGACGTTTTATCTCAAAATACGAAACTCTATCTAGAAAAATGTAAACACATTTGTGTACGTTATTACATGCTTTACCAAATCTATTAGTTTGTTTTATTTATTTTCATACATATATCCGAAGAGAATATCCGAAGAGAAGCACAGATCCGAGCAATGGCAGCACTCGACTAAGTGCCCCCAAAATACAAACAATTAAATTAAGGATTGACTGCGAGAAGCACGACTGAATAATCGTACAATACAGAATTTATCCGTCTTTCTCACACATATCTAACAGGGGGTTGTTGCACTGTGATTTCGGTGTAAATTCAGTTCGTTGAGAGCGTTTTGGGACGCTCGTCCCCGTTTTGGGACGTTACTGAGCATCGACTACAATACGTCGTACCTGATTTGGGACGTTACTGTCTTGAGGGGTTAAATTGAAGTAAGTTGTAGTAGTCATAAATATTGCAGATAAATAGATCTTTCCAAAGGTAAATCGTTATTGTTATTGGAGAGGTGGGCCCAACGCCCATACATTTTCGGTCATTGTCCTTTGTCTAAGTATTATTAAGCGGACGGATATCAGTGAACTGACTAAAATAACAGTTAGTCAACTGACTCGACTCAAACAGTAACCTTGAGAGGAAAAGGTCAGCCAGAAAAAAACAAGGTAATTCTAAGACTGGTTCCCGGCCATGCAGGAATCGAGGGAGATGAAAAAGCCGACGAACTTGGTAAGACGGGAGCAAAGGTAACGTTATACGGCCCTGAACCTTGCTTTGGCATACCAAGAAGCCTTGCAAACCTAATGCTCAAACAAATATGTTTAGAACAATCCGTCAACCACTGGAACAACACGCCAGGTTTGAATCATTCAAAAGCGCTAATTAAGGCTTACGACCGTGAGTCCTTATCGCTAAATAGGAACAATCTACGCATATTGGTAAGGGCGCTCACGGGGCATTGTGACCTAAACAGACACATGTGCAACCTTAAGCTCCAGGACACGAAAATGTGCAGATTCTGCCAAGAGGCAGAGGAAACTCCGCTGCACCTCATGTCTGAGTGTGGTCCGCTGATGCGTAAAAGATACACCCACTTGGGTGGTCATTACCTCCAACCTGAGGCGGTAACACAATCTTGCTCCACAAGCCTGTTGTGGTTCTTGAATGAGACGAGGCTTAGCGCAGAACTATAGCAGGTGGCGAACACAATAGATCAGCAATGGTCGCAGTGTTACAAGGTTCATAAAGACCTTAGAAAAGCCCCAAAAAAAAAAATTTCTCAACTGACTCGACTCAAACAGTAACGTCTCACCTTTTCCTCGGATTTAATTGGTGGCTATGGGAATTATTCGCCTTCCTCCTCCTATTTAAGGTAAAGTCTTCATCGTCGCTGTCTCTCGCTGCCCATGTATTTCTACGTACTGCGGAAGCTCTTCCTATTCCTCCTCCGCCTTTTCTTCTTGCCTATGAAGAGAAAATACAACATTATTTCTTTAACCCGTTGAGTATGATACGACCAAATCTGGTTGTGAAACAATTATCCGTTGAGTATGATACGACCAGATCTGGTTCCGCTCGGCGCGCACGCTTTCGAACTCTTTTTTTACCATCAAAAGCATTTTGTCTCTTTCATGCGTATGGCAGATCGGTACAGAATTAAATTCTCTCTGTTAGCATTCGCAGCAGCAACTGCGCAGTCCATGTAACATATTATTACGGACCGCTGCAAATTGAACGCCCGCCTTCCCGAAACATCAAAATCCGCGGAGCGTGTGTTTCGTTTTCGGATACGTTTTTCGTATAGTTTTCGGTGTTTATTTCAACGAATCGTAAGTAAAACCATTTCTACAACATCATATAGTCCCCCTAAACTGATTAGATGTACCATTTATCGTGTATATAAAGTATTTCGGGTCTTTGAATGTCGTGTCGCAAATGCCAAAGTCGGCCATTGTTTTTTCAGTTCTTTGACGTTCTCATATTTATTCATAATTATCTAATTGTTTTACAAAATGATATTTCAATATTCTATATTCGAAATTTCAATGCAATCATTGTGCAGTTGTTCTTTTTATGATTGGTGTAGTAGTTTCGTAGTTATAGTACTTTAAGTCGAGCGCCGTCGATGTCGCCGAAAATCTTGCAAAAGAGACAATGCATCCATGAAAATACCCATTTACTCCAAGGGTTAATACACCTAAGGAAAGGTTTTTGACGTTATCCAGTAAGGCAAATTGGAATCAAGCCTATAGTTTTTTCGCTCGATAGATGAAGACTTCTTCAAGTTAACATCGCTTAGTTGGGAAGCCAGCGACAAAACAGTGCAAGAGTTTTGTAACAGAAATTCCTTTTTTTCGCACTTGTGTCACGAATTTTAATAAAAGGGTTAGTTTTCAGGGTTTTCTATAACCTTTTCATGTCCCGAAACGTTGTTTATTTTTGCTTTTGCGAAATTCTCAAAATTTTCATTGACAGCTGTCAGATGTCAATAATATTAGTGTTGCCATTATTGAAATAACCTAATTAAAAAACTAAATAACTAAATTTAAATAAATTTCAAGTATTAAATAATAATCCTAATTAAAATAAAAAAAAACACTACATAAAACTTTTATTTGTTTTTTTTTTTGGTAGAAAATCTACCATTTATGCCGTCATAGAGTACAGACATTCGTGTTTTTGGTGTTTTTGTTTTCGATGAGTTGGCCAACTGAGATCCGGCCGGTACTGACTTCCTGTTTTGAAGATGGCCGGGTCGGGGCAGGTGCTCCGGCTTCGCCGAGGAAGAACGAAAGTTTTTTAAAAACAGAAAGGAGAAGAAAGGGTAACGGCCCCCTTTTAGTGCAGAATATAAATATGCAGTGTAAATTGCCATGTAACACAGTTTCCTTGGGTAACACTCTTCTGTGTAACACACCTGTATAGGTATCGAATATAATGAGATTCCTCCACATCCATATCGGATAAAGCCGCCTGCAAATTTTAATGTCGACCTGTCATTGCTGAAACCATATTTTCAACGTTTGGTTTTACGGTTTTTTTTTTATAGAACCACTTTTTTTTTACATGGGTTATTATATTTAAGTGCCTTGTGAGTAGTCTCGGGTCAGAAAGCCTATTTTTCGGGTAAATTAATCCCATTTTCATGCCACGCCAACAAGGGTTCCACAGTATCCTCCAAACCCCCAATACAGTTTGTGCGGGTTGGCTCTAAAGGCAAAAAACATCTCACTGCAAAACCTTTCTCAATAATCGAGAAAGCTTCAGATTGGATTATGGAGGTCGATTCGGTCTCTAAGCAGTATAAATTCCCTGAAAGTCTCGAATGCACAGCCCTGCGTCCAGATATAATTCTTTACTCTTTATCTCGGAAGATGGTCCTTATTGTAGAATTAACTGTTCCATGGGAATCAAATATCCCAAAAGACCATGAGTACAAATTAAATAAATACCATGACCTCGCAAATGCCGTCACCCGGAACGGCTTCACTGTTCACCTTCACGCGGTGGAAGTAGGCGCTCGTGGCCTGCCAGCTAAATCTTTGTTTCACCTTTTTAAAGATCTTGTCCTCTCCAGGAAAATAATCAACTCCTTTCTAGAAAAAATATCTAAAACCGCGATTTCTGCATCTCAAATTCTATGGCTTCGAAGGGGGAGTGAATGGGTGGTAAGGTGAACGCTCACATGTGGCAAGACAGCTGTCCTAAACCTACCACCGCCGGTCGTTAGTCCACAATCCACCCTTCACCTCCCAGAAGTGTAATAATTATATATGATGGGCCCGATTTTTGGTCGGTGAATTCCATGGCAGCTCCGTTTGTATTTTATTTACATCCGGTCGAGAATATTATATTATAATCTAAAAAGGTGTTTTTTTTTTGGTGAACGATTGTTTTTTTGACATATATAGAATTCTGCACTGAATTTTATTTGTTTTATTTGCGGAAAACATACCTCTAGGCTAGATTATTAGAAAAAGTTTTAAATACCCTCCCCCTGAGTTTTGATTCAGTTTTCTTAGTAATTTTTTTATTGTTTCTTTTATTTTCCTTAAATTTAGTTTTCCACGTTTTCTCTTTAAAAAATGGGGTGGCGCCATTACTAAAGTTCTTTCATAAATTCCCGTTATAGTTTTGGAAAAGCTGATACTTTCAGATCAGACAGTATTTTGGCCATAGAATGCCGGGGTTCAGTCATGCATGCCAGATTCCAGGACACCTGGCGCTGGCGTACTAGGAAAGGTGTGAGTTTAATTAGTACCCCCAAAGAGTTTCGGAAAAGCTGAAAATTCATCAGTAGAAAGTGGATGCAATAAAGAACTCGAAACAGGCTGTTGAAGCCAACTCGCCTGTAAGAAGTCAACGCCTTATCGCGAGAGACCGGGCTTTGACCCAGCGGCCGACACTCGCGCCTTCCATTTCAAACACGTGGCGTCAGCATCTCCATACCATTATTATTATTATTATTATTATTTTATAGCATTAGCAGCTTAAGCTGATGCATGCATTTCACTTTTCTTTTTTTTTTTTTATATATTTGTCCAATTGGTTTTTAAATCCGTTCACACTTTTAGCACAAATGACCTCCTGCGGTAGTTCATTCCAAGAGTCCACAACTCTGTTCACCAAGAAATGTTTCCTCGGGTTAGAATTAAATCCTGAACGATTCAACTTTAAGCAGTGTCCTCTAAGCTGTGTATTGGTATTCCTTATAAATATTTCCTTGAGCTTTGGTACGTCGTAGTAATCATTGAGGATCTTATATGTCTCAATGAGATCTCCTCGTTGTCGACGCTCCTCTAGGCTGCTGAGTCCGAGTGCTTCGAGTCGGCGTTCGTAGTCTTGTTGTTTGAGCTGTGGGACCATTTTTGTGGCCCGCATTTGCACACGCTCCAAAAGTTCTACATCCTTTCTAAAGTACGGATTCCAAATCAGAAAAGCATACTCCAATAAAGGGCGAACATATGTTTTATACAGTTTAAGGAATAGCTCTGCATTAATGTAAGAGAATGTCTTCCTAATCATTATATTGCGCCATTGGAGCCATTATAATGCGCGGCACAGTAGACTGATACGTCATAGACCGATGAGTTGTATAGAGATACAACGCATCGCAACGTTGATCAGTGAGCGGCTCACAGTGGACGTACCCGCCGCTGCCCGCCCCGCTCCATCTTTCTATTTGAATCGAAGACTGCTCCCAGACTCCCCGGCTCTTAGTCGGAGTGTACAATCGATTGGCTGACGCCGCTCGGTGCGCAACCCGTCCAAGAGCGCCTGAAGGTTGATTCCTAGGGGAGACTGGCCCACAGGCCAGCGTCCTACCCTGACTCTTCCTTCTGCGTGGAGGCTGCCGGATGGGTGTTGGCCTGTAAGTATGGCCGAACCTGAACAAATGTGTCTTCGTGGCCAACTCTAACAGGGCCCATAAGCACTCCTGCCCGCATCTGTCAACTCTTATCACCCACCAGGAGCTACAAGAGGCGAACGACAAGGCCATCCAGGCTGCATATTTATGGAGACGTGTCCTAACCTGGTTAATGAACAAACTAATCCTACCTTCCGTTTGGTCTTTCGTCTCTTGGAATTGTGGCGATCTCCAGATCTGCTCTGGCGAGGGGTGTAGAGGTCGTCGCTGGTACCGATGCTGCAGTTCTTCGCATCGTCGGACTCCGATGAGGTTTCGACGGTTTCTTTGGCTGTATCGTTTTGGGGCCGCGCATCGCGTATGCTATTGAAGAATTGCTGAAACAAAAATGCATCCTTTAAGTATTGAACGAACAAGATTTATGACCGTTTCAGAGTACGCCAGTCGATCGATTGCTCGTGTCGCAAGTGTAACTGCCGGCCGCCCGTTACCACTTCTTTGAGTTCGGCATGTCACTTCAGAGGAAAAATTGGTAGATGCAACCATAGTCTATATAGGATATCAGATCGCTCAATTATAGGTGGGGAGCTAATGGGCCCTTGCTGAGTTGACCTCGAAGACCAATTCTGTTCAGGGTAGGTCACACTCACGGGTCAACACCCATCCGGCGGCCTGACGCATGAAGTGTGAGCCCGGGCAGGACTCTGGCCTTAGGGCTAGTTTTCCCTAGGAATCAACCTTGTGGCGCTCCTGGACGGTATGCGCACCGTGCGGCGTAAGCCAATCGATTGCGCACTCTGACTAACAGTCGGGGGAGTCTGGAAGCAGTACTGTTTCCTATAGAGCGGGGGTGATAGCGGACTTTACGGCGACTGCTCTTGAAACGACCATCGGCTACCCGATCCTGGGTGAACAGCCGGGCAAAGGATGCCGTGGTCCGCGATAGATTCGGTATACAACGTTTTACCGCTTCGTATGGGAGAGGACCGCGCAAGCGACCTCGAACTCGTAAAAAGTCGAGAGACTGGAGTAATCTGGTCGCAATTGGAAGTAAGGGCGTGAGTGTAAGCCAGCTGGGTAGCATACCTGGTTATCTCGCAGATAAGGCGTTGGCCTCTTACGGGCATGTGGCGGAGCTTGACGGTGGACTATTTTGTCCAAGCCTTCTGCGCTCACTTCAGGGAGATAGAACGACTAATCGTTTAACCAGTGGACGGTTTGAGCACCGTTCGGCGAAACCAATCGGTTGTGCATTCTGACTAATTGCTGAAGGAGCCTGGAGACTATGGAAATAGACTGTCTCCTTAGCAGCGGGGGTGGATGTTGACCTGCTGACATGCCACTCTTGAAATGACCATGAGCCACCCAATCCCGTGTGGCACTACGGGCAATGGACGCACAGGTCCAAGATAAATTCGGACCTGTAACCAGTCGGGAGGACGGAGGTATTTTGAAGGTTAACTCTAGACGTGAATATCCTACCAAAACTGGTAGCTAGGGGACGAGGCTGCCTACCGGGTAACTTTCCCGGTGGCTCGCTGTAAGGCGTTGGCCTCTAACGGGCTTGTTGGCAGAGCTAGACGGTATTGTCTTGTCTTTAAGTCTTCTACGTTCATCCCACGGATGAAAGAACGATCACATATCGTTATACCATCCTGGGGTGACGGGTTTGTCCTCTGTAGTCGACACCACCCTACTGCTCAATGCTATAGAAAGTTTTGGCAACTCTTCTATTCCGGTGACATGCAGGTGGCGCTGATGGGAATTGTCCGGCGAAACTAATAACAATTTATTTGGTCATCTATAGTAACACATATACTACACAAGGATACATATCCTCACATACGCCTTGTTAATCTTTATAAAGATCATTATAAAGACAAAAAACATTTCACTACAAAACCTTTCTCAATAATCAAGAAAGCTTCAGATTGGATTCTGGAGGTTGATTCGGTCTGTAAGCAGTATAAATTCCCTGAAAGTCTCGGATACAAAGCCCTGCGTCTACTCTCTATCTCGGAAGATGGACATTATCGTAGAATTAACTGTTCCAAGGGAATCAAATATCCCAAAAGACCATGAGTACAAATTAAATAAATACCATGATCTTGCAAATGCCGTCACCCGAAACGGCTTCACTGTTCACCTTCACGCGGTGGAAGTTGGCGCTCGTGGCCTGCCAGCTAAATCTGTTTTACCTTTTTAAAGATCTTGGTCTCTCCAGGAAAATAATCAACTCCTTCTTAGAAAAATTATCTAAAACCGCGATTTCCGCATCTCAAATTCTATGGCTTCGAAGGGGGAGTGAATGGGTGGTAAGGTGAACGCTCACATGTGGCAAGACAGCTGTCCTAAACCTACCACAGCCGGTCGTTAGTCCGGAATCCATTGCTCATCCCCCAGAAGTGTAATAACACTATATGATGGGCCCGACTTCGGTCGGTGAATTCCATGGCAGCTCCGTTTGTATTTTATTTTATTATCTATTGACAGATGTTGGAAAGCCTTCCTTATCAGATAAGAGTTGGGTCTTTTAGCGATAATATTTTTTTTTTTTACGAGAATACATCAAATTTTTCTTGGTTGAATAACTAAATATTTTTGTATGCAATAAGGTAAAACAAAATAACAGTTTTGGTAAAGCATTTAATAAAGATCATAACTGTATTTACATTTTTTTGCAGATTTTCCGTAATTTGTTATAAAAACATCGAAATGATTTTATATGCGAGTTTTTTTCAGTTCGCCTACTTTGTAATATTTATTCATTATTATCTTAATTGTTTTACGAGATAAGGTTATAATGTTTTCAAATTTCAATGCGATCATTTTTCTCTTTATCTTTTTTTAATCCATATAGTGGTTTACAAGTTATGATCGTTTTTCTCAAGGCCGTCAACTCACGCCGATTTTCGCGCGAAACTAGCGCGCGCAAAAACCCTCAGGCATACAGTCTTATTTATTAGATTTGCTTGGGACACGTCTCAGCTCCGTCTTAGTTACGCACTACTTATCTCCTTAGGACACAGCGCATACGATGCTTATTTATAAACGATACATAAGCGTTACGTAGCTCCGCTGTGTCTGAGCACTAGGCGGTCAATTTAATCCTGGCAATACAGTGATGTAACCGGCTATTTTCGCGTTTTGCGTACACAACGCTCATCGAACTGTGAGATCTTTTCGGTCGTCGGTTGCGTATGTTGAGGTGCAATTCGCAATAGCAAGCTGTTTCTTCTGCAAAAGAAACAGTTGGAGAATAGAGAGAAGCGGGAAATTGCTTTGTATGAGCGAAAATTGCTTTGCGTGAGCAGATGATGCGGCATAACGAGGCGATTTATTAAAAAAGAATGGCCATTTTAGATCAGGAATTTGAAAGAAATAAAAAGTAGGTAATTTGTATGACTGATTAGTTTTATTTTTAATACTGTTTAATGCCTATTTTCATAAAGTTCACTTTAGAAAATCGATACTTATATCGAAATTTGTCTTCCGTCAACTCGGTGAACGGGTCAAAAAGTTTTTTGTGTTTTGGTAGGCCGCTTCTGTCCTAACATCTGCAGATTATCAGAAAATACCGAATAAACCGATAAACCGTCCATTTTATCGAGTAACACAGCCACAAAACCTGTACTTAATTCGCTAAACACGGTCCCACCGGTGCGCAAAGTGACGTTTGAGATAGGATGCGACTGAGCCGTGTCCTAGCGTTAGGCAACGTTTATAAATCACGATTTTCGCTCGGCTGTGTCTGAGACGCATCGCAAATTTTAAGTTACGTTTATAAATAAGACTGTAAATGTTTATTTCGCGAGCGGAAGGGTTAAAAAATAAGGAGATTCCTCCAGTTTCACATCGGATAAAGCCGCAATTTTTATTGTCGACCTGTCATCACAGACCACCTTTTCCACGTTTGAGTTTACGGTTTTTTTTATAAAATCACTTTTTTTTTCCGCATGGATTTTTGTATTTAAATGCCTTGTGCGTAGTCTCGGGCCAGAAAACCTATTTTTTCGGATACATCAATCCCATTTTCGATTAAAATTGAATATATTAAAATTGAATACATTATAACCTGGAGAAGCGTGTAAATAGTTCCTCCACGGGTGTAGGATTACTACTATTGCGTTGTTTTGTTATATTTTTGCGAATTCGTTTTTTGTAAAGTCCAAATTGAGATGCTGAGAAATGCCGGTTGATAGTTAGAAACTCAAAGACTGCACTCACCTCCGAATGTCCTCGTTCCAATTCAGGTCAGCAGCATCCAACAGTCAGGACGAGATCCTGCGAGATAATTCTCGACACCCGGGGTCTGACAGTCAATATAATTTCCCGATCACAAAGTTTCTATACACCAAAGTTTCTATTTAGCGTCCAGCTTCGCGACGAATTAACACAAAATGCGTTTTAAAGGCGGTGCGAGCGTTCATGCGTTTTTAAAGGCTGTGCGAGCGTTCGTAATAAAAGCGAAAAAAATGTGGCGAAAAAAGTGTTCTCCCGACATAAACGCGTAAGCAATCAGAACTGCCCTCCTCCCTGGCGCGCGCGCAAAACTGCCATCTTTTATTTTAATCGCACGCAGTGGACAGTTAACGCTCTCTCGCGGAGTTCATTGGAACTTATTCGAACACCATTGGCACGCGCAGCTCGCGAGTACCAACCATCGACCGGCCCAATAAGGCGGGAATTTTTAAATGTACTAAGATTAATTTTAATTGAAAATAAATAGATTTCAATTTAATAGCGCTTCACCATAACCTAAAAAGGTGTTTTTTTGTAAACGGTTGATTTTTTCTTCAAATATATAGAATTCTGCACTGAATTTTATTTTATTTTATTTGCGGAAACCTAACTCTATGCTCGATTATTAGAAAAAGTTTCAATACCCCCCCCTGAGTTTGGCTTCATTTTTTTTTGTATTTTTTTTGTTGGGTTCTTTTATTTTCCTTAAATTTAGTTTTCCACGTTTTCCTTTAAAAACAGGGTGGCGCCATTTCTAAAGTTGTCTTTCTTTTATTCTAGTTACAATACCTCTACTTCATCTACTGACCTCTAGATCGAATAGGTTCTCATCCAAGGTTTGGAAGTCCTCGCACTCCGTACGCGAATCGGAGCTGGTGTTTCTGGAGGCTGTAGTCTTGGTCCTTAAGGATGCTCTCTTGCAAGGAGTCGGAAGATGAGACGAAGACGGCTGGAATGCTACACTTGTCGAGGGCTGTGAGTCTCCGGGAGACGACGATATACGCGTACGCTTCCCTTTGCCTTTTCCTGTAATAAAAAGTTATGTTACTGCTCCGATGAACCGTCATATTCAGAAGGGGTACCACTATTAAAACACATTACAAATGAATTGAATCGGTCATTTCAAAATCGGCATTTAGGGCCTTTTTTCGGAAACGACTTTATTGACGGTTATCGGTTCTTTACACTCTAACCCAGGGTTTCCCAACCTTTTTTGCATGGTGCACCCCGGATTATAAAAAAAATCATGCCCCCTATAGTTTTCTTAATTGCTTCAATAAAAAACACAAATTATATTTACGATTTTTATTTCTCACGTTTTATTATTTATTAATGGTATGTTTGCGCCTGCATTTTTTGAATCAGTTGGTCGATATCAGGTTCTGTTTCTGACAGAGCTATCATCAAATCAT
Source organism: Micropterix aruncella (assembly GCA_944548615.1). Lineage (NCBI taxonomy): Eukaryota > Metazoa > Arthropoda > Insecta > Lepidoptera > Micropterigidae > Micropterix > Micropterix aruncella. The sequence continues at coordinate 20,430,668 of OX155974.1, read as the reverse complement.
TATCGACTGCAAGACGATTTCGCTGCTTAGTCTTAATTTGCACTACTTCATGCCCCCCCCCCCCTTCTAAGATCTCTCTACGCCCCCCCGGGGGCACGCCCCACCGGTTGGAAAGTCCTGCTCTAACCCTTCAAAAACCAGTCATGGGAATGAAACTCACGACGGCATGTTTTCAACCATAGAAAAATTTGTTTGTAGCGGGTGTTAGAGTATGCATACTAATGTATAACGGTGGCATATACAATGAAGGCGACTTTTACAGCATATATTTCGTAATTGCATAAACACGGAGATCCGGCCGCCTGCACGTTATTATTATTATTATTATTTATTCTAGATAGGCAGCTTTACTGAGGCATTTTCCCAAACACATAACTGTTAGTAAAATAAAAGATTAAATAACATTTTGACAGTCATTTGTGTTTTTATTGTGATGTTTTCCAGGCCAACTTACTTGTTAGCAGTACCTTTTGATGTGAAGCATTGTTTGTTCCATTTTCAAAAACATTTGAATCAAAGTTTAGTTCAACGCTGTTTTAAGAGGCCTATTACAAAATAGCGTAGGTATTCTTTTAAAATGAGTTTAAAAAATGAACGCATTTTTTTTTGGATGTAACTATAAAAGATAGGATAAATAAATAAAAAAATAAATAAATAACTATTCAACCCTGGGAGAAAACCGCGGCACTGAGCGCTCTTCTCTTGCGCAAGCAAATATATACACAATTTCTAATTGTTTTTTGCAGTGTTTTCTCCTTTCTAATGACAATAATTTATATTATGTCGTATTGCTAAAAGAGTGAACTTTAATATAGTATAAGTATTATATAAGAATCTTATTTTATTTCTGAGAAAATTAGAATGATACAGGAAGATTTTTTTTAAATTTTGTGTACTTGTAAGTAATGTATACCTTGGATATGTGGTCAAAAAACGAAAAAATAAAGCCGTAGTGTACATCAAGAATACATGACGGACATAAAAAAAAATAGTATACGGTTTTCGTTGTAGTGATATTACTGTATTAAGGAGCTCAAAGTTTGCCTTCCGAGCGTTTTACGAATAACGACTTTCGGAAAATGGGCTGAATAAGTAAATAATATTCGTTATATCTAAAATTAAAGGCCGCTATGGTCAACATCAAGAAATGGTCCAGGTAATTCAGTAATTAAAGTTTGTAGAAATCTCTTCATTTCTTGGAATTAGAACGCCAAAAATCCACTTTTCTTGCCTTTCTGGAAAAAATATGTGATAGGGCTCTTAAAGTAATTTTTTTGAAATCTTCATATTTAAAAACATATATCGAGATGCGCCACGCTCAAGTTTAAGACAAAATTCCACACACTTCTAATGGTTCTAACTATGGTGCTGCCGCCATCTTAGCCGCCGTCTTGAAATACCCGCCCAATGTTTTTTTACAAAGTATTTTTAAATTCCCCGTGTTCAAAAACTTATATCTAGATACAGTAGAGCGTCGATTATCCGAACTAATTGGGGGACAAGGGTGTTCGGAAAACCGATTTATTCGGATAATCGAACTGTATAAAAAACTGTATTAATAAAACCATATATGGACATAATAATATGTATTATCTATGTAATCTGTTTTAACTTTTATTATTTATTACAATAGTGAGTAGTAATCCAGTGAACATAATAGATATGTGTGTATGTAATACATGTACATGAAGAGGAACGAATTAACGCTTTAAAAAGTCCTTAATTTTGGTCTGTCGAAGCAAGCCTACCAGCTTATGAGCAGCTAATTCCCGCACTTTTTTCAGTACAGATATCTGATACTGGTCGCTTTCATTTTGAGCTTCAACCCATCGCAAGATAGCATCTAGACATGTAAATGCTTCAGAAGGTGTAGGTATTTTTTCATCTTCATTTTCTGATTCACTAGTCGATGAGATGATGCTGGCGGCGTCAGCATTATCAGTCACGAGGTCTACAATATCGCTGTCCTGCATGATTTGGTACCCTGGATCTGCATCATCAACCCTCATCCATTCTTGAACGTCTTCTTCATCACATTCATGGCAATCGAGTTCTGTTTTTAACCAAAAATCTGCGGCCGCAGCAGTTCGGTTAAGCGGTCGTTCGGTTGACCGACGTTCGGATAATCGACGCTCTACTGTATTTTGGACGCTTTCCTATGTCAAAGGGGGGTTTTACAGCGCCGATTTCTGATTTAAGCGCCCTATTGGCGGCCATCTTGGAAATCTCACTTCTGGTCGGTATTTATCTTATGCAACCGGCATTTTCAGATTCAGCAGGGTCGAAATAGGGAGCAAATACCTGTCGTCTAAAAGTAAAAAGGAGAGCTCTTTTTCGATATTTTAATTAGGCTATGACAAAAAGGAGTGTAATGTGTTCCAGGAGCATCTATGTATATTTTCCGTTTCTTTATTCCACCGTAACTTCTAAACGCTTGAACCGATTTAGCAGTATAGTATTGATAGATTCGTTACGTCATCCCGAATGTCATGGGGTACCTTAACTGTCCAAATATGAAGTAAGTAGTTGTCTCTATGTCCAAATGCCAATAAATTAACATAAATATATCAAGTTGTGTCAAATGAAAGGTCTGATTAAGTACAATCCGGAAATATAGATGTATTTATATGGTTAAATACATAAACCATAAATATTAGATTAAAAAACCATAAGTAAAATAAATACAATAGTTCACTTCCTGTAATGGCAGTTGATTTTTTTATTCTTTCTAATATATTTACTTGTTGAAATTACCGATTGAATTATGACATTGACAAAATAGACAAATTGACAAAATGTCATGTTGCAATCATATTATTAATTACTAGCTGACCCGTGCCCACTTCGTTGGGCGGTAAACATTTTTACTTGTGATGAAATTATGAGTGTGCTTCGGTTAGTACTGAGTGCTATGATTGATATCCTGACTGCCAAAAGGAGGGTTATATTTTTACTGCATATGTATGTATGTATTTGCATGCCAATTTGGCTATATTACCGGGTTTCAAATGAGTGAATGAAATGATTATGATTGAATAAATTATGTTTATTTTAATTGTTCAAAACTTCTCTGTATACTATATTAGATGTAATGTTATTATTTGGTACCATTCTTTTAGGAGTTCCGACCCGAGATAAGGTCGCAGTTCCATACTTATGTCGTATTGTCTCTAACCATTTATGCAGTAAAAGGGAAATTATATGCAGTAAAAGGGAAAAGTCTTTTGTTTTATACACTTGAGACGATAAATTTACTTATTTTGATAAGAATTAATAATTGTTGATAATATGACCAATAAACATGAATTAAGTTATTTTTTTTAATATGAAAAACTACTTTTTGTGACTTAACCCCTTGAGTATGATACGACCAAATCTGGTTCTGAAACAATTATCCGTTGAGTATGATACGACCAGATCTGGTTCCGCGTTTTTTTCACTTCTTTGACGTTCTCATATTTATTCATAATTATCTAATTGTTTTACAAAATGATATTTCAATATTCTATATTCGAAATTTCAATGCAATCATTGTGCAGTTGTTCTTTTTATGATTGGTGTAGTAGTTTCGTAGTTATAGTACTTTAAGGTCGATGTCGCCGAAAATCCTGCAAAAGAGAGAGATGCATCCATGAAAATACCCATTTACTCCAAGGGTTAAATATAAAAGTTAGACATATGCTGTCGCTGACTTTTTTGTAGGCATTATCAAGCTCTACAACTTTTCTCTAGAAGTCAATCATATATCTCTCATCGTTAAGGCTGCGTTCGTAAGAAACGTTTTCATTGGACCGATTTTTCTCCGACTTACTTTGCAAATCCGACTACCACGAAAAAGTCATTTTTTGGATTAATATATAGCCTATGACACTCACAACTAATGTGGCTTTCTATTGATAAAAGAATTTTCAAAATCGGTTTAGTAGATCCAGAGATTACTCCCTACAACCTCACAAACTTTACCTCTTTATAATATTAGTATAGATTAGTTATAATGGTGACAGTAATATATATATTTATTTTTTCTTTTGCAAATTGCCGAATATATGTGAATATAAAACTAGAGGGCTCGATGCCTTGGAACAAGTCCCGGCACTTAGTTGGACAGCAGCAGTACATATGTACATGTTTGTGCTCATATCGGCCGTGTGAAATTTATATTTTAATAATATAAATACTCGTTTATCAATATGAATATTAGTGATACACATGTACTGTAAATGCGTTATTAAATTTAATAATTAAATAAATGCTGTCTATGCATCTGCGTTTTGAACGTACCCTTCCCATTACAGACGAGCGGCCGATCGCTGTCCGAACTGGCATCTCTGTCTCCGTTCATCCTCAGAGAAGACAGGAACTCGTCATCGCTGCCAGCCTCCACATCCACATGAGAGTAGCCATTCTTTATGTGTTTCTTCCGAGACGGGCGATCGGCTCTACGACTTCGACTGCCATCTGCCGAGAATAAAACATATAAAGGTTTAACTTTCCACTTTTTCATAGATATTGGGCTCGAATGCGTTTCTTCTTGAACTAAAATCGGAAATTAGTCCGTGTGAACGAGACAGGGCAATACGCTAGGGCGGAATGTGAGATGACCGGTTGTCACTTTTTCGCATTAATACCGCACGAAATATGCTCGAATTTATTCGGACGAGTATAAGTCTGACAGGTAGTACTTATCAACGATCGTTCGTTTCATATTCCGCTCTAACCTATTTTGCTCTGTCTCATTTGCTTGGACTAATTTTAGTTTTAGTTCACAAAGAAACGCAATCGGGCCCAATATGTATAAATATATAAATTAGAAAAAAAATTAAAAAAACATTGTCAGTGCCTATAGCAAAAAAAAGTCCTTTAACTCTAACTCTAAGTCTAGAGTCCTTTAACTTCGAAGAAGATAAACCAAGTACTTAGGATGTATAATATTTCGGACTAAATATTTTTTTCGTTTTTTTTTTTAATTCTGTGGGTAAGATATACAGGATGAGTTTTAATTAACCGACATCCTTTAACCCCTTGAGTATGATACGACCAAATCTGGTTGTCAAACAATTATCCGTTGAGTATGATACGACCAGATTTGGTTCCGCTCGGCGCACGCGCTTTCGAACTCTTTTTTTACCATCGAAAGCATTTTGTCTCTTTCATGCGTATGGCAGATCGGTACAGAATTAAATTCTCTCTGTTAGCATTCGCAGCAGCAACTGCGCAGTCCATGTAACATATTATTACGGACCGCTGCAAATTGAACGCCCGCCTTCCCGAAACGTCAAAATCCGCGGAGCGTGTGTTTCGTTTTCGGATACGTTTTTCGTGTAGTTTTCGGTGTTTATTTCAACGAATCGTAAGTAAAACTATTTCTACAACATCATATAGTCCCCCTAAACTGATTAGATGTACCATTTATCGAGTATAAAAAGTATTTCGGGTCTTTGAATGTCGCGTCGCAAATGCCAAAGTCGGCCATTGTTTTTTCACTTCTTTGACGTTCTCATATTTATTCATAATTATATAATTGTTTTACAAAATGATATTTCAATATTCTATATTCGAAATTTCAATGCAATCATTGTGCAGTTGTTCTTTTTATGATTGGTGTAGTAGTTTCGTAGTATAAATAAATACAAACGGAGCTGCCATGGAATTCACCGACCGGAGTCGGGCCCATCATAATACTATTTTTTACACTTCTGGGGGGTGAGCAGTGGATTCCGGACTTACGAACCGGCTGTGGTAGGTTTAGGACAGCTGTCTTGCCACATGTGAGCGTTCACCTTGCCACCCATTCACTCCCCCTTCGAAGCCATAGAATTTGAGATGCGCAAATCGCAGTTTTAGATAATTTTTCTAAGAAAGAGTTGATTATTTTTCTGGAAAGGCCAAGATCTTTAAAGAGGTGAAATAGAGATTTAGCTGGCAGGCCACGAGCGCCAACTTCCACCGCGTGAAGGTGAACAGTGAAGCCGTTCCGGGTTACGGCATTTGCAAGATCATGGTATTTATTTAATTTGTACTCGTGGTCTTTTGGGATATTTGATTCCCATGGAACAGTTAATTCTACAATAAGAGCCACCTTCCGAGATAGAGAGTAAAGAGTTATATCTGGACGGAGGGCTGTGCATCCGAGACTTTCAGGGAATTTATACTGCTTAGAGACCGAATCAACCTCCAGAATCCAATCTGTAGCTTTCTCGATTATTGAGAAAGGTTTTGTAGTTAAATGTTTTTTGCCTTTAGAGCCATCCCGCACAAACTGTATTGGGGGTTTGGAGGATACTGTCAAACCCTTGTTGGCACGAGCCACTGAGAGACTAATTACCTCGCGAATAACAGCGAGAACTTTGTCATGGCGGTAAGTGTACCGTCCTTGATCTAAGGCCACCTTGCAGCCAGCTAGAATGTGTCTAGCTGTGCAAGGGGTATTGCTACAGAGGGGACAAGAACTATCCTCGGCAAAGATCCAACGAGCGAGGTTACTGGGGTCTGGAAGTGTATGCTGAAAGGCATTCAAATAAAATTTCAGCATCTCTGGCGTCCAGTCATAGAGCATTACCTTCCAGTGCATTGGAGGCGGAATGCAAAAGTCCCCAATTGTTGTCCAATCATTCTGGCATTGAAGGCCAATAGCATGAGCCATACTCTTGCTGTCGTAATCTCCCCGCAAAAGAGACTTCTTCAAGTCCACGTCGCTCGTGGTTGTACTGCCATACCCCAGACCAGTGCCATTCTGGCTGATTCCAGTAAGGAACTTTTTGTGGAAGTCTACGCGGGCTTGTAGATCATTTGAATCACTACGGCCACTTATTACGTGCTTCGATATTGCCGGATCTTTGGAGTCGTTTCGTTCGTCTAGTACTTTAAGTCGAGCGCCGTCGATGTCGCCGAAAATCTTGCAAAAGTGACAAATGCATCCATGAAAATACCCATTTACTCCAAGGGTTAAGGAGGTGAATCATCAGTACGGGCAAAAGAGCAACTTTTAATAAAAAATTGTGGGAAAATCTAATTTCGTTTTTCTTTTATTTTCTGAAACATAGTATAAAAAGCGCTGAGCACGGTGTGCCATCTAGCGGTCAGTATAATGTTGCTAGTACTGTTTATTAGATATATTTCACCGACCGATAGATGGTGGTGTAGAGCGCACAAACTCCTGACAAACAATTATTTAACAGTAAGTCCTTCAAATTTTCCAATTAAAAAATTAAAAACAAAAAAAAAAAATTGTTTTGTTTGTTTTTCTAAAAAATGTTATCAAAAGTTTCTTACTTCGTCGTACTGATTCACCGACTACAAGAACTGCCCGTGCTGTAATCACACCCTATGTATTATATATACGGTGAGTTTTTAGTTACCGGCGTCCTTGAAGATGGTGAATTAGTACAAGCAAATAAGCCAAGTTTTGATAAAAAAAAAGGTTGTTTTTTTTAAATATATACCTACAGAGTGAGTTTTAATTTACAACACCTTTAAGGGGATGAATCAGTACGAGCAGGTAAGCAACTTTTGATAAGAATTTGTGGGAATTAAATTATTTTTTTTTTATATATATACATATATAAAAAGCACTGAGCACAATGCGTCATCTAGCGGTAGGTAAAATACCGCTATTATTGTTTATTAGATATTTTACCTACCGATAGATGGCGCAACGCGCTCAAACATTTGTCAAACTTTTATATAACAGTCAAGTTCTTAAAATTTTTGAATTGAAAGAAAGAAAAATTTTAAAATCAAAAGTTTTTCAGTTGCACGTACTGATTCACCCCCTTAACCCCTCGAGCCTCAGAGGGAGCGATCGGACTCAAACGTAAAAGCACAGTTGCGCCTCGTTGGGACCGATCGGACTCTAAAGTTAGTATTCTAAAGTTCTAATATGCAACAATTCTAAAGTGCAACAACGGTTTGGAAGAAATTAATATTTTGGTCGGGCGCCATAATAAATCTAAAATTTCCATAATTATACATAGTCTTTCAAAGACATGCGCTCGTGAAATCTTGCAGCTTGAGGGGTTAAAGGATGCCGTAAAAACTCTAGATGTCTATTCAAACCGATATTGCTATTGCCATCGACAACAGAAAATATATTAGAGCTCCTTGTCAGTAGCGGTAGCACACGAAACCGAACATTTGCTAGACTAGCTGGGCTGTCTAGTCGATTGTGTAAAAGCTAATGGAGACACGTTACATCGTTAATGCTTCTGCATGTTTTTAAATTTATGATGTTGAAATACAAAAGCCGCTGTACATAGCCTCTCAGAATATTTCTGAGGCCACATATGGAGATCTGCTAGTTACAGAGGAAAGAGTATTTTTAGAAACTTACCAGAACTGCGGCGTCTCGCAGCTTTCCAATTATATATAACGGGCTTGACAAGAGCATCGAATAAGGTGCACAGTCGTAAAGTCATTGAATATATCTGAAACAGAAAATTAAAACCATTATGTACACGGCCGTTTTCGAATAAGGAAGAATTAGAACTCATATGAAATCAAAGACTATTATGGTTGTTTGACGTTATAAATAAGAAAAAAAAACGAATTAAGGTTGTTAATTAACGTCGTTAAGTTTGTAACACCCGGCGTTTCGACGAAGCTGCCGTTGTCTAGGGTAGAATGAAGAGCTGTTAAACTATTGCTCCACGGGTAGGCAGCATACCGCTGTCTCCACTGTGTAGATTATATTAGTGGTGGAGGGGCGGGCTCAGCGTGCGCGAAATTCGAAAATCCACCTTGCACACAACACTCACTTAATCTTGCCTTACATGGGAGCTAACGGGCCCTTGCTGAGTTGGCCACGAAGACCCATTCTGTTCAAGGTTGGTCATCCGGCGGCCTCCACGCATGAAGTGTGAGCCTGGGTAGGACTCTGGCCTTAGGGCTAGTTTCCCCTAGGAATCAACCTTCTGGCGCTCCTGGACGGTCTGCGCATCGTGCGGCATAAGCCAATCGATTGTGTACTCTGACTCACCGTCGGGAGGAATCTGGAAGCAGTACTGTTTCCTATAGAGCGGGGTGGTTGAAGACCTTACGGCGACTGCTCTTGAAACGACCATCGGCTACCCGATCCTAGGTGAACAGCCAGGCAAAGGATGTCGTGGTCTGCGATAGATTCGGTAAACACCGTTTCACCGCTTCGTAAGGGAGAGGACCGCGCAAGCGACCTCAAACTCGTAACCAATCGAGAGACTGGAGTAATCTGGACGCAATTGGAAGTAAGGGCGTGAGTGTAAGCCCGCTGGGTAACACTCCTGGCTATTCCGCGGTTAAGGCGTTGGCCTCTTACAGGCATCTTGCGGAGCTTGACGGTGGACTGTTTATGTCCAAGTCTTCTGCGCTCACTTCAGGGAGACAGAACGACTAATCGTTAAATCTTCCTGAGGTGACGGGCTCGCCCGATGTAGTCGACAACTGTTTGAGGGTTTTTCTTATTTCAATGGCTTCCCGGATCATGCGAGTCCTAAGATTGACAGCTCTTCAGTCTACCCTAGATAACTGCAGTTGCAACATTGCCGACCCGCCGGGTGTTACAAACTTCACATGGTAAATTCGTTTTTATCTTATTTATAAATTTAATACTTTTATTATAAATCTTATAAATAAATAAATAATTTAAATATATATATATTATTTATAAATTTGATACTTTTAATATTTTTGGATTTACCTACAATTTATAAGCACTAGCGACCTGTTGGCGATGGCTGGGTCGCGGCGGTCAACGAGATACTGCTAAAAGTATGTTTACTCGCACGAAAGCGGGAACCACACCGCCGCAACCCAGTTGCAGTTAAGCCCTCAAGACAATAACGTCCCAAAACGGGTACGAGCGCGGCACAACAAACCGCGCTCCCAACGAACTGAATTTACACCAAAATCACAGTGCAACCCCCCCTGTTAGATATGTGTGATAAAGACGGATAAATACTTTATTGTACGATTATTCAGTCGTGCTTCTCGCAGTCTAGAATCCCTAATATAATTGTTTGTATTCTGGGGGCACTTAGTCGAGTGCTGCCATTGCTCGGATCTGTGTTTCTCTTCGGATATTATGTAGCTTCTCATCGGATATAAATAAATACAAACGGAGCTGCCATGGGATTCACCGACCGGAGTCGGGCCCATCATAATACTATTTTTTTTTTTACACTTCTGGGGGGTGAGCAGTGGATTCCGCACTTACGAACTGGCTGTGGTAGGTTTAGGACAGCTGTCTTGCCACATGTGAGCGTCCACCTTACCACCCATTCACTCCCCCTTCGAAGCCATAGAATTTGAGATGCGCAAATCGCAGTTTTAGATAATGTTTCTAAGAAATTGATTATTTTTCTGGAAAGGCCAAGACCTTTAAAGAGGTGAAATAGAGATTTAGCTGGCAGGCCACGAGCGCCAACTTCCACCGCGTGAAGGTGAACAATGAAGCCGTTCCGGGTTGCGGCATTTGCAAGATCATGGTATTTATTTAATTTGTACTCGTGGTCTTTTGGGATATTTGATCCCCATGGAACAGTTAATTCTACAATAAGAGCCACCTTCCGAGATAGAGAGTAAAGAGTTATATCTGGACGGAGGGCTGTGCATCCGAGACTTTCAGGGAATTTATACTGCTTAGAAACCGAATCAACCTAAAGAATCCAATCTGTAGCTTTCTCGATTATTGAGAAAGGTTTTGTAGTTATTGAGAAAGGTTTTGAAGTGCTTTTCTATTTTAATTCGTATTAGCGTAATTAACTTTCACTATGTCTTCAAAACGGTAAGTGTTTACAAATAGGTTTGTGATTGAAATTTATATTATGCACGTTTTTTATAAATTTATGACCTAGATAGATAAATGAAAATAAATAAAACGAACTAATAGATTTGGTAAAGCATGTAATAACGTACACAAATGTGTTTACAATTTCTAGATAGGGTTTGGTATTTTGCAATAAAACGTTGATATCGCTGAATAAGTGAGTTTTTTTCAGTTTTCCAACTTTCTAATAATTATTCATAATTATCATTTTTCAATGCGATCAATTCTTTTTTTCATGATTCATCAAGTACAGTAGAGCGTCGATTATCCGAACTCATGGGGGGACAAGGGTGTTCGGAAAACCGATTTATTTGGATAATGGAACTGTATAAAAAACTGTAATTATTAAACCATATATGGACATAATAATATGTATTATCTATATAATCTGTTTTAACTTTTTTTATTTATTACAATAGTAAGTAGTAATCCAGTGAACAAAATAGATATGTGTGTATGTAATACATACGTACATGAAGAGGAACGAATAAACGCTTAAAAAAGTCCTTAATTTTGGTCTGTCACAAGCAAGCCTACCTGCTTATGAGCAGCTAATTCCCGCACTTTTTTCAGTACAGATATCTGATACTGGTCGCTTTCATTTTGAGCTTCAAACCATCGCAAGACAGTATCTAGACATGTAAATGCTTCAGAAGGTGTAGGTATTTTTTCATATTCATTTTCTGATTCAATAGTCGATGAGGTGCTGGCGGCGTCAGCATTATCAGTCACGAGGTCGACAATATCGCTGTCCTGCATAATTTGGTACCCTCGATCTGCATCATCAACCCTCATCCATTCTTGAACGTCTTCTTCATCACATTCATGGCAATCGATTTCTGTTTTTAACCGAGAGTCTGCGGCCGCAGCAGTTCGGTTAAGCGGTCGTTCGGTTGATCGACGTTCGGATAATCGACGCTCTACTGTAGTTTCTTTCTTATGATCGTTTTTCTAAAGTGCTATATTTTTAACCTTCAACTCTCAGAAATGACAGGTGACTACCAAGATTTACACCCGCCGCTTGAGGGGTTAACAGGCCGCCAGTATGCGCTAGAGGTAACAGGGTTATCCTGCATAGATAAAATAAAATAATACCAGCAATTGGGCATAATTACCCTACTCCGCTTGTTGGTGTTGTAGTGTTTCGAGTTGCTGAAGATTAGCCGTACATCAGTGACAAACTCTTCAGGGCTTTTGTAATAATCCGGGGCAAAAAGACGGTCCCTCACTGTGCCTAAGTCCATGGGGACATCCACGATTTGGAGGTAGTCTGAAATGACAACCAGAATAGATCTATCAGAATAGTCTAAGATCTCCAAATCAGAACAGTCTAAGATCCCATCGTAAATTATAATTTATTAATTAATAATCTATACTAATATTATAAAGAGGTAAAGTTTGTGAGGTTGTAGGAAGTAATATCAATCAATCAATCAATCAATCAAAATGTTCTTTATTCATATAGACACAATTAAATATTATTTTTAATTTATGTTCTTATGATGCGTCCAAGCCTTACTCCCAAGCCGTTTTGTCATTTACATAATCAGATATTGTATAGTTTGCTTTTTTATACAATTTTGCTTTGATGGTAGCTTTAAACTTATTTACAGATAGTTCTCTAATAGTATGAGGAAGTTTGTTATAGAAGCGTATACATTGTCCCAAAAAAGAATTGCTTATTTTGTGGAGACGAGTAGCACGTACGACAAGGTTATGCTTATGTCTAGTATTAACATTATGAGTGTCACTTTTTTTTTAAACTTGTCAATATTAACAGTAAGAAATTTATCTCTTTGAATTTTTCTCTAAGTGAAACTCGAGGTCCAAGTTTATATATAGCTCTTACAGCACGTTTCTGTAGTATAAAGATGTTATTGATGTCCGCACAGCTTCCCCAGAGAAGAATCCCATAGGACATAATGCTATGAAAGTAACTAAAGTATACTATTCTTGCTGTATCTACATCAGTCAGCCGCCTTATTGTTTTAACTGCGTATGCCGCAGAGCTAAGTTTTCCTGACATTTTCTCAATTTGTGGGCCCCATTGTAATTTGGAGTCAATTGTTATCCCTAGAAACACAGTTGAAGCAACAGGCTCCAGTCTAGTTCCATTTATTTCTACATTGGTTTGTACCTGCTTAACATTAGGTGTAGAAAATTTAATCACTTTGGTTTTTCTTTCATTTAATAGTAGGTTATTTACATTAAACCAATGGACAACTTTTGAGCGAACAACGACAACAGCGAAAACTTTTGAGAGAACAACTTTTCTAGGATCTACTGAACCGATTTTGAAAATTCTTATACCAATAGAAAGCCACGTTATTTGTGAGTGGCATAGGCTATATATTAATCTGAAAAATGAAAATACTTTTTCAAGGTAGTCGGATTTGCAAAAACGGAGAAATAAAGGTCGAGCGAAAACGTTTCTAACTAACGCTGCCTTAACGATGAGAGATATATAATTAAGTTCTAGAGAAAAGTTGTAGAGCTTAGTAATGCCTACAAAAAAGTCAGCGACAGCATATCTCTAAATTTTATATTTAGGTCACAAAGTAGTTTTTTTATATTAAAAAAATAATTTATTGGTCAAATTATCAACAATTGTGATCAAAATAAGTAAAATTAATTATCGTCTGAAGTGTTTAAAACAAAAGACTTTTCCCTTTTACTGCATATAATTTCCCTTTTACTGCATAAATGGTTAAAGAGATAAGACACTCATAAATAAGACAGTCACAATAAGACACTCACAAATAAAGATAATATATAGTCAAATTGGCATGGAAATAACACACATGCAGTCAGGAAATAAATCATAGCACTCAGTACTAACCGAACCACACTCATAATTTCACAAGTAAAAAGTTTTAACGCCCAACGAAGTGGGCACGGGTCAGCTAGTAATTTATAATTTAATAAATAAATTTTATATATTATTATATATTTTATAATTTTTTAATAAATTTTGGGGGAAAAACACCCAGTGAGAGCGAAACGCATGGCACGGCGGCAACAGAACTCTCGGGCTATGAATGCATGCATCCCTTTCTATTGCAAGGAGTAGCGCGCACATTCCTTCTCGCTCGCTGCCACAATTAAAACGCCGGCAACCCCTACTTGTGACAGGTTTTACATAGGCAACCCTATTCCTTAGCGTTAAGGAAGACAGTAGCTACAATTTGGTGTCGTACGTAATACAAACCTGGAGCCGTGTTGAGATCAACCGGTTCCCGAAATGGATGCGAATCCTGAGATCTCCACAGTTCTTCGAGGACAGTCTTGCAAGTGGCTCTCCATGACGAACCGCCTCTACTCCTCGTCCCGCTCTAAAAAAAAAAGAAAGATGTATCATTATTATTGGTTAACTAGTCGGAAGCCAGTCTTAACCCATTTACAGCGACCGATCGTTATAAAGATCAAAAAAAATATGGGGAATACCCTCAATTTAAAAATATTAACGAGCAGATAACTTTTGCTTATTGTTTACCAATCGCCGCAGTGATCGTTTGACAGTGTTTCGGTGCATGTTATGATCATAATTTTGAAGTGCTTTTCTATTTTAATTCGTATTAGCGTAATTAACTTTCACTATGTCTTTAAAACGGTAAGTGTTTACAAATAAGTTTGTGATTGAAATTTATATTATGCACGTTTTTTATAAATTTATGACCTAGATAGATAATGATTATATAGATAGATAGATAGATAATAAAGCCTTTTTCATAGTAATCACTGTGTTTCTTTAATTTAAAATAGGATACAACTTTGCGAGGCCATGGTCTTCCACTTCGATCAAGACGGGATAACACACTCGCCATTCCCATACATCATTCTTCTGTTTACACGCACTCTTTTACAGTCCATTCTGCTCGTTTATGGAATCAGCTCCCTCACTCTATCAGGCATGCACCTTCGCTGCATACTTTGAAAAGGTTGTTGAAGAAACATTTATTTTTACACAGCCACTAACCAAATACCTCACCTTGTCCTCTCCTTTATCCTTCCCTGGGCAACCTTAGCATAAGTTACTGACATATATTTGTATAAGTTTATTTTAAATTTAACTTTACTACTTCTTTGTGTATTGTACGGTTAAAATTAGGAATTATTTTATCAAATGGTTGACTGTAAGATATCGCTATAGCAATAAGTCCGCCATTTGTGCATAAATTGTCTTTTTTATAAAACCAGCGTAATATTCATTAAGTTATGTTTTTATAGCACAATAAAGTTATTCTATTTTATTCTATACAATCGATAAAGTAGTAGTTATATGAGCGTTAACCTACCTGCCTATTACTGCCTACTGATCGTTAAAATGATCCGCATTTTCCGAGATTTCTCAGTTTTTTTTCTGGTATTTTTCCATGTTTACTTGCATCAAGGTAATAATACTAAAAAACTACTGTAATACGAGATAAAAAAGTTTCAGTAACAACTGGGTTAACGTGCAAAAAACGGCGATGCAAATTTTTCATCAATTTCGTACATAAATACTAACAATAACGTTTTTTTTACGATTTCCCTGTTGTTACCTAATAATTAATCTCTATTTATATTATATACTAGCTGACCCGACAGAGGCCCCGTCTAATTTTTTTTTTAAATCTTTGTGACTGTCCGGCCCGGTGGCATAGTGGTTAGGTTGTCTGATCTTACATTGTAAGGTCCCGGGTTCGATTCCCGGCTGGGTCACCATTTTCCGTTGGGATCAAATTAACGGAATTGCATTTTTCGATTGTCGATCGAATGCAATAACAAGACACACACTTACACACATGTTACACGCACACATACATATAACACGTCATAGTAGGGTTGGTTGTAAGAGATTGTCATATGACAATAAACCCGCCCATTGTGACATTTTCACAATAAAGAGTATAAACAAACAAACTGTTTTATGAATTTTGGAAAACTTATTAGAATAGTAAACAAAGGTAAAAATCGGCTATGTCACTCCTAGACTTTTCCGGCAATCAGATAACCCCTCCCCCCGTGCCAAACCCCTGAATCCCCACCCCTCAACACCCTCCCCTCCCTAACTCCGTTCCCAACCTCCCTCCCTTCCGAACTCCACCGGCCCCTAACCCCCCTCTCTTTCCCTAACCTCCCCCTTCATCCCAAATGATTGATTTGCATTGCTGCAAAGGTTTATCCATTGCAGTGCTTCGAAAGTTAATAACAATGCCTCACTGTGAGTAGAAATAAGGCACTTAGATTTTCCAATTTTCCAGGCAAATTTTTCAATTTTCCTTTGTTAGGACCTTATTTGGAGTATTACGGACATTTAAAAAAAAAATGCCAAATCGGTTCAGCCGTTCAGCATTGCTGCCGACAGGCAGCATTGCTGATACGTCCAGATCAGATCTTCTAAAGCTAAACAATATTAATAATATAATATAAACAATATAAACAAGTTTTTAGGTACAAATGGAGTCTGTTTAGAAATTGTTTGACAGAGCTTGCACTAATCACTTGAAGTGGTAGTTTATTCCACATGTCCATCACTCCATTTTGCAGAACGTTCTTAAGAGGATTAGATTTAAATATTGCTCGGTTAAGTTTTTTGTTGCGAGCTCGAAGATTTGTGTTGACGTTGAATTTGTAAATATTCTTCAGTACAGGATGTAATAATCTGTTAGAATTGTATATGTCTCAATCAGGTCCCCTCTTTGTCTTGGTTGCCCTTCGCTGAACCTTTTCTAGGATATCTACATCTTTGCATAAGTAGGGGCTCCAGAGCTGATAGCCATACTCAAGAATAGGTCTGTAACGGGCCACCCCTCACTAGACTCTAAGTTGTTTTATGTGAGGTGGTGTCAATTTGCGGGTTACCTCCGTATTGAAAGTCGATTGAAAGTATATCAGAAGGTATTTATTGTATGAGAAGGAATTTACAGTAATTTATATTGCCAGTTTGTTAACGCTTCCCGAATATGTTAGGGGTTGATGCGAATGTAGTGGCTATTTGCCTGAAGTTACGAGGGTGCATGGATAAGGATTATAGTTTGTGCTCAGAGTATCTCGTACTCGACACGGCTCGAGTCTGTAGGAGTTCAGACTGGTGCTTGCTCGTGTGAGGGACCACCCCTCACTAGACTCCAATTGCTCGTAAGTGAGGAGCGGTGTCATCAAGGGGTTTTCTCCGTAGTGACAGTCGTTCTTGTTGCAGTTGAAGTAGTTTATTGCAGAACGTAGTTGATGGTTGCCAGATGTAACGCTTCGAATGATGTCGCGGTGTGTGTAGTGTGTGAGTGAAGATGATGATCGCGGCTGAGTAGTTGAAGATTGGTATCGCGGATAATGAAGTGACTGCTCGATGATGATGATGCGAGGTATAAACGCGGTGGTTGTCGACTCGAAGATGATTGACCGGTGTGAGCGCGGAGAGTGGTCACTAGAGGATGATAAATAATTGATCGAATGTATGGTCTTAAATACGGTGCTAAATGATGCAATGCCGTAGGCGTGGGGGAAGTGAGTGTGTCCGATTGAATCGATCAGGAGAAATGATACTAGTCATCGGCTGTGTCTGCATTAATTACCGAAATTAGGTGGAATTTAATTGCTGTTGACACGTGTAGAATTGAGTGTGTTTGCGGTATAGATTTCTATAGAATCTAATTCTTTTGTTGACTCGATATGTAGGGCGAAGTACCTACACTCGTCTCGATATGAGGAAGGAAAGGAAGAGGTCCCCAAAATGGTCGGACCCGTTGACCTAACTCGTGAGAGAAGTACCGGGCGATTCCGCCGCTGTCTTGGGGGGAGTGATCATTCGAGAAATGATGCCCTGGTCGTATTTTCGCCGCCTTATAAAGGCCGAAAAATGACGCAATCCAAAATATACCGAGTAAAAGTGTTGTAAAGTAGTTAAAATTCGTGCTAATTCAGTGCTGCACGAGGTGGAACAATGGCTGTAGACGTCAGTGCATTTCACTGGAATTCAATGCATTTGTTGACTGACATGTATGATACATAAGGATCGTTACAGGTCTCACATATGCCTTGTAGATCTTTATAAATACCCCTTTATTGAAAGACGTTGGAAAGCTTTCCTTATTAGATAAAAAGTAGAGCTGGCTCTTTTAGCAATTACAACATTTTAAAAAGAGGGTTACACGTAAAAGAGAATTTGTACGTTTTTTTCGAGTTTCGAGTTTTAATAGAGACAACAGTTACAAACTCTCTTCTACATAGAACCCTCTTCTTAAAATGTTCTCACTGCCGAACGCAAGGACGTAAGACAGGATACAGTGAGTGTTGTGTGCAAGACGGATTTTCGAAATTCGCGCGCTCCGAGCTTGACCCCCATCACCTTTATAACCTACGCAGTGGTGTTAGCGGTATACGTATTATTTTTTTTGTTCCTGGTTTATCGGCAATCAGTCGAAGGACTATGAGTCGACGTGGTGACATAGCTTAATCTCTTGCAGAATGTGCTCCCCAGCGAGAGCATCCACTCATCCTTAAGGCCTAGAGCTACTGTCTGTCTTGCAGCTCTAGGATGTTGTGTCGCTTCAGTCGTTTTGCGTAGTTCTGTGTCATCAGCTGGCGTGCTAATTTGTTAGGATGATTAATTAGCCGCTGCTTATATCTCTCTGATGTGTTTCGGATTTCCTCCTTTACTGTGCTCACAGACAGGTTTTGATGTAGTTCATTGTTGGTAATATACCACGGTACATTTGCTATTGATCTCAAGATCTTGTTCTGTAGTCTCTGTATGACATTAATATTTGAGTCGCTAGCGCTGCCCCAGAGTTGGATACCGTACGTCTTTATCGGTCTTAGAATGGCCTTGTATATAAGGAGTTTGTTGTCCAATGATAGCCTGAAGTTTCTCCCTAACATCCAGTAGAGTTTTTTATGTCGGGTTGCAATCTCGTCTCTTTTTCTTTTTATATGGTCTTTCCATGTCATGCGTCGATCAAGGTGCAGTCCCAGGTATCTTACGCAATCTCTGTGCGGCAGTATACTATCTCCAAGTTTGACCGGTGGACAGTTTCCTCGGCGGAGGGTAAAGGTTACATGGACTGATTTGGCGGCGCTAGCCCTGATTCTCCATTTCTGCAGCCAGTTGTGTAATACTTGGAGTCCCATTTGAAGTGCATCTGATGCTTTCTTTGGGTCTTTATGGCATGCTAATACGGAACAACGTATGACAGCTCTTTCAGTCTACCCTATACAACGGCGGCTGCAACGTCACCGAAACGTCGGGCGCTACAAATTTCACGCGGTAAATTCGTTTCTATCCTATTTATAATTGTTTATGACTATCTTTACAAGATCTGATCTGGACGTATCAGCAAAGCTGCTTGTCCAGAATAAATAATAATAACACAATTGATTTCATACTCACCGGTTTAACGATTGGAACATCTGAATCCGAAGAGTGGTAAGAATCTACTAGTCGTCTGTATGCCGCGCCCACATCTACACTTGGACCTGGAGCACTGAAACAAAGAAACATAATAATAATAATTATTATTATTATTTATTTATATACACTAGCAGCTTTTGCAGCTGATGGTACTTCACGTGTTGAGTGTACTGTTTGTCTTTATTTTATTTTATTCCTTACACTTTTTAATTGCCATTTTTACTAAATGTTTGTCTAGTAGATTTTTAAAACCATTCACTGAGATAGCACTTATCACTTCTTGTGGTAGTTTGTTCCAAGAGTCCACCACTCGGTTAGTCAAAAAGTACTTTCTTGGGTTGGAACTAAAACTGTTTCGGTTTAGTTTTAAGGAATGTCCACGGAGTCTCTCGTTGGTGTTCATTGTGTACATTGCATTAAGGTTGGCTACATCATAATGACCATTCAGAATCTTAAACGTCTCGATGAGGTCCCCTCTTTGTCTTCTTTCCTCTAGTGTAGTAAGACCCAGTGCATCCAAGCGGTTTTCATAAGGCTCTTAGGGATGGAACCATCTTGGTTGCCCGCCTTTGCACTTTCTCCAGCAGTTCAATGTCTTTTATGAAGTAGGGGTTCCACACCTGGTAAGAGTATTCGAGGAGAGGGCGGACGTACGTTTTGTAGAGTTTGAGGAACAAATCAGAGTTTATGTAGGAGAAAGCTTTCCTAATCATGTAAAGAAGTGAGTTTGCTCTTTTTACGACTTCTACTATATGCGGTTCCCATTTGAGGTCCTGGGACACAATTACTCCAAGATCTTTCTGTGTGGTAACTGTGTGTACAGGGGTTCCCTCGATTGTGTATTTGTGATGCGGATTCTTGGGACCTATATGCAGTATGCGGTGCATTTCTCTGCGTTTAGTGTGAGAAGCCAATCCTTAGTCCATTGCACGATGTGGTCGAGGTTGTCTTGAATCAGTTGACGGCTTATGACAGGATCTCCAAAGAATTTGGTGTCATCAGCAAAAAGCGTAAAGGATGTTTCCATAATCGCTTTGAGGTCTGTCAGGAAAATACCGAACACAACAGGGCCGATCACCGAACCCTGAGGCACGCCACTGAGAACGTCATGGGCTTCAGATAGTTCCTCTCCGACTCGCACCTTGAATTTCCTGTTCGATAGAAAATCTGCAAATATGCAATAATGTGACATCAACATTCCTGAAATTCATTTACAAGCACATAACCACATTTTAAGCACATTCCGAGGTCTACGAAGTGAATGAAGACTTGGACAAAAACAGTCCACCGTCAAGCTCCGCCACATGCCCGTAAGACGCCAACGCCTTAACCGCGAGATAGCCGGGAGTGTTACCTAGTGGGCTTACACTCACACCCTTACTTCCAATTACGACCAGATTACTCCAGTCTCTCGATTGGTCCCGAGTTCGAGGTCGCTTGCGCGGTCCTCTCCCTTACGAAGCGGTGAAACGGTGTTTACCGAATCTATCGGGGACCAAGCATCCTTTGCCCGGCTGTTCACCTGGGATCGGGTAGCCGATGGTCGTTTCGAGAGCAGTCGCCGTAAGGTCCGCGACCACCCCCGCTCTATAGGAAGCAGTACTGCTTCCAGACTCTCCCGACTGTTAGTCAGAGTGCGCAATCGATTGGCTTATGCCGCACGGTGCGCAGACCGTCCAGGAGCTATGTCTTGTTTTTGGGGGGGCCGGACAGTGGGGGTGGGTTTCTGTCTATAGATAGTTAAAATAAGTTATATGTGAATTTAGGGCATTCAATATGCTGAATACTGATAGGTGATTAACCCGTTGAGTATGATACGACCAAATCTGGTTCTGAAACAATTTTACCGTTGAGTATGATACGACCAGATCTGGTTCCGCGTTTTTTTCACTTCTTTGACGTTCTCATATTTATTCATAATTATCTAATTGTTTTACAAAATGATATTTCAATATTCTATATTCGAAATTTAAATGCAATCATTGTGCAGTTGTTCTTTTTATGATTGGTGTAGTAGTTTCGTAGTTATAGTACTTTAAGGTCGATGTCGCCGAAAATCCTGCAAAAGAGACAGATGCATCCATGAAAATACCCATTTACTCAAAGGGTTAAGTAACTAAGGATTATAAAAAGGGAAAAGAAATAATGAATACACTCGTCCGTTTTTATTTTACTTCTAAATGAACAACGAACAAATGATACATAATTGTGCATAACACAGAATTAAATTACAAATTGCAGTTTCCGGTGTTTTTTCTTTGCAAATCTTTCAATTATCTTCTCTTTGTCTACTGGAATATCAAAATGAATATGCAGAAGTGCCAACTCTGTTAACCTATCCTCTACCATCGTGGATCGTAGCCAGGTTTTTAGTCGCCTCAGAGTTGAAAAACTTCTTTCGGCAGTCGCCACACTTACGGGCAAGGAGGCCATGATAAGGATGAGGCGATGTATGCCAGGGTAGATGAATTTGTTGGCCAGATCTAGAACATCTAGAATATTTTTTGGTTCCGAATAAGCGGGTTTATTTCTCTTTTCCCTTCTAAAACTTTCTTTTCAGATCTTGTATTATAACCGTAAAGTTATAATCTACCGTGTTTTGAAGAAACACGGCAGAATCACCCAAAACCAAAAAAATAATATACTATATAGGCGCCACCTGTCTCTTATAGGGAGAGACGGAAACTATTTAAACAATATATACCAAAAAGAACTTTTGAAAAAGAAAAAAAAGAAGTTAACCCGCTTGGCACTTAACATCCCTTTCGGGATATGTATGGCGGCCGCCTAACTTCCGAAACATCCCATACGGGATATCGCGCTCGCCGCTGCGAAAAATGCAATTTACGAATCGAAACGTCGTACTTTATGCTTTCTGACGGCTGAACGACATGGCGAAATAATCTTTAATCCGGCGGCCACCGGCCAATAAATCGAACGGCACTTTAAAAAGTTAGCATAGACGTCAAACGCCTAGTCTCCCGTCGGCATTCGCACGGCCGCGAACGGCTCCGCGGAATTTGTGATAAAAAGTGTGTGTGTGCAGTTTTTGAGTGTTATTTACTGGAGAACAGTGAGTAATATGCATTTTAAGTAGTTTCGGAATAAGTATTAATCATTTGAAATACTCCATTTGCTGTTTTTCACGAATTTTTAATGAAAACACTTCGCGACAACAAACGGCTCGCGAAAAAATGGTTGTTATTATTTTGTAATGTTTATGAAATATCCCGATATATTGCGAAATATGACGTAATGTCGCTTTAATTTACTAACAAAATAAGTATTGTTTCATTTACATCCTAAGTTATCACATAATTAGGCGTATTTTGAAAATTATATCTTGTTTTGTAAAATGAATCGCGCAAAGAAACTTGTTTTGATAATTACTATGAGAGAATAAAGTGCGATTTTCCATAGTTTTTCGATGAAATGTGACTCTTTGGAGTATAGTAATTAGTTATTAGACATATAATAAGTCTATGATAATAATTAGGCGTATTTTGAAAATTATATCTTGTTTTGTAAAATGAATCGCGCAAAGAAACTTGTTTTGATAATTACTATGAGAGAATAAAGTGCGATTTTCCATAGTTTTTCGATGAAATGTGACTCTTTGGAGTATAGTAATTAGTTATTAGACATATAATAAGTCTATGATAAGACAATATAATTGAAAAAATCTAACGAATTTTATATTATGACCATTCAAAGTTTATTATTAAGTTCGGACGCGAAAACTCTCAAAACTTTAGATTTTTCTATAATATCAGACAAAGCTCAAAGTTCTGGTGTGATTTCTAAGAAGTGTGATGTAGTAATAAAGTTATTTTGAAAGAATTTCATATAAAAAAATACCATAAGTAGTCACAAATTAAAAATTAAAAAAAATTTTTTTTACAAGAATACATAAAATTTTTCTTGGCTGAATAAATAAATATTTTTGTATGCAAATAAGTAAAAAAAAAATATCGTTTTGGTAAAGCATTTAATAAAGAACATAACTGTATTTACAATTTTTGCATATTTTACGTATTTTGTGACAAAAAAATCGAAATGATTTTATAGGCGAGTTTTTTCAGTTTGCCAATTTTGTAATATTTATTCATTATTATCCTTATTGTTTTACGAGATAAGGTTATAATGTTTTATATGTCAAATTTCAATGCGATCATTTTTCTCTTTATCTTTTTTAAATCCGTTTAGTGGCTTAAAAGTTATGATCGTTTTTCTCAAGGCCGTTGACTCGCGTCGATTTTTTGCGCGAATATGTCGCTCGCAAAAGTGATAGGTGAGTTTTTACCTCGCAACGTGAGGGGTTAACCTCAAAAAAAACTATCTCAGAGAGTGGGCTAAATATTATTAGGCATTGGGTTTGGCCCACAGAAAATCCTTTTCCTACAGACGCACAAAAGAAAAGAAACAGCCGTGTATGTGAAAAGTTTGCGTTTAATCCATATAAAATCGGCACACGGCAACCCTCCCGTCGTATCGATGTAATTTTACGGCGCGCAGTCAGCCAACATGTCACCGCTCAACAATTGAGGTTTATTTCTGTTTCTATTTCCTTTTCCACATGAAGACAAAAATCCCGGTGCAATTAAAAGGTGAGGTGAAATCCTCACATTTGGTGATGGTTTACGTCACATTAGCAGCAATATTGTACAAGAAAAACAGAGGTGCCCCCAAACTGCGCAAGGGAAAAAAATCGATTAAAATCGCGCTGATCCTACATGAAAAGTAACCCCAAAAGGAAAATAAATGCTCACCAGATTAATTACGCACACTTCACATAAAAAATTTTAGCTCCCCGGCAGCATTCCGGCATTAAGCCGATTTATGGTGGGTCCCACGCCTCGCGACAAAGTTTTGACCACCGTACTCGCGACATGTTCGAGCGGAAAAGAAGGAATTCACGCACTAACCGCCAATCGTTGCGTTCCGACAGGCATTAACGCCGTTAAAGTAAGAAGAAGAAAAAAAAGGCAAAACAGCGGCCTCGACCAATCACGTGAGAGCTCGGCTTTAGCCGGCTGACAGGTGCGAAGTTTCGAATTTCGCAAATTTAGGTTATAGCTGTCAAAGTATGGAAGGAATGCACGCAAAATCGCGAAAAAACACCAGGAAACATAAAAAAAACAATGGGTAACCATGAAAAACAGGTGCAGCGAACATATTCTGCACAAAGGCGCGCAAACAAAACAACAAAATATGCAGTTTTTGTTACAGTATTCTCCCAGAACTCCTGCCGCATGAACTCCTAAGAGACTCTTATGCTATCTAACAAGATCTGCTACTACATTTGAGTGATCACTATCGTCTTTTATTATTACTGATGGCATTATAACGTTTAAATTAAAAACCTTTAAAGTTCGGTTGGCAGTCGATTTTTGAGGTCGTTTATGACATTGTCCAGTAGCGGGATATATTTTTTCAATCCTCATTGGGGAGGGCGGTCGCCCCCTCCACCCCCCCCCCCCCCCATAGATCCGCGCCTGTATAGCTATGACGATACTGTAGAGACTACGTCACATGTTGTAGTTCATTTGCCCTGCCAGGAAGCATTAAAATTTTCTTGGAATCATGGAGTCAGGTATAAATAGTCGCTTAAATTTTAAGAAAGCACATCCTGTAAATGCCGAGCGGGCTCGAGCACTCGAACACGTCCGACAGCAGCAATTTCTGCCTAACATCATCTGTGCATTTTCCGTCACGCACTTCATCAAGTGGTCATCAAGTCTCTACACAGACCACACCACAGTAAAGGGGTACATTACCATCGCCACAGAGCTAAAACATTCGTAGCTATCATAGGTAAAAACAAAGGCAAGATAGGCACCAGAATAAGAAAGTGTGATGAAGATAAAATATTTACCTGATTATCTGCAGGCATAGATCCGTTATGATCCGTGCCTGTTTGACGATGTGCGAGTGATGGTCGTTAAACTTCTCGGCGTTGGTAGCCAGGTAGCGGACGTCAAACTGGGCGGAGGCAAGCCTTCTGTAGAAGCGATTCTGAAAACGTGCCTAAAAAGAAAACAAAATAAATTACATTAAGGGCCGAGTCAGATAAACTGTCTAATAAGTATCCAAGGAATTATTTTATCTGTTGATTTATTCATCGGATAACATTGGCAAGTTTTTCAATCATCAAATAACTGTCAAATAGTTATTGGAAGATATTTCGCTATGTTGGCAGCACTAACTTCAGACAATACACGAAAAGCGAGACAGAATGATTGAACCACTCTATATGCTAGAGCGAGAAGCTCTTAAAAATTATTTGACATTTGCTTTCAGCATAACCTCAAATTGCGCGCTTTGTCTGTTTGTCGTGTACGTCTTTCATGAATTTGGGAGTTTGTTGTTTAAAAATGGAAAGTTTAATAATAAAACGAGGTAAGTCTGTTAGTTTCACGACAAGTAATTAATTGCATCATAGGTGGTTTGATGCATCATCATAAGCATGGACTAACCTTTATGTATTGTGTTTAATTTGGTCTTCAATCAATGTCAGCAGATACTTGGACAGTTTTTTTTTGTAATCTTCGCTTAAATTCCACATCATCCCATTGTACAAAATTATCCGGTCTGTTTCTCACTACTCTTTGTTTTCTCAGAACCGGATTTAAGTCATTATAATGTCTGCTTTGTCTTCGATAGCAACGTCATCTAACACAGCGAATAAATCCATTTCTCAATGCAAAAGATCACTGGAAATTAACACAACCTAACCTCTCACTGTCAAAATCAGTTTGACGGATCAATTTATTGGACGAATAACTCGTTATCTGACCCTCGGAGCAGCGGATAACTTTATTCAGCGAATAGTATTTTTATTCCTTTGATAACTGTTAACTGACTATTGAAAAATTAAATTTTGTACTATCTAATGAATAAGTCCTATCAGACTGTTTATTTGACGATTGAAAAATCGGCCCTAAATTACATTTTCATTGTGATATTAGATTGTTATTATTACAATACAAAACATTACATTGAGGGCTAAAAATTTTGGGTGACTGTTAGGTAATAAGTCTTGTTACTACTTTTATTTATTATACGTAGGCAGTCAAGAACGTAACTATTAGTATGTAAAAAAATATTAATAATTTTTAACGTGCAATTGCGGATCATCACACGCCTATCAGATCTGGAATCCATACTTTAGGAAGGATATCGATCTTCTAGAGAAGGTCCAGCGAAGAGCGACTAAACTGCCTTTTAACTTGAAGCATCTAACATACGAGAAAAGATTGTCGGCTCTCGGTTTGAACACTCTGGAGCAACGGAGGGCACGGGGTGACTTAATCGAGACATATAAAATCCTGACTGCATCGTATGACGTTCCTGGGTTGCAGACTATCTACACCATGAGCACTAACACACATCTGCGTGGGCATCGTCTGAAACTCCAGCGTGAATCATTCCATTCAAATCCCAAGAAACATTTCCTCAGCAGTAGAGTGGTAAACGAATGGAATGCTCTCGCAAGTGAAGCGATCAATGCCAAAAGTGTCAATGACTTTAAAAATAAACTGGACTTATTCAACAGAAATTGTAATGCAAGTTCGGACTCAGGCGCATCAGCTTAAGCTGCCTGCCTGTTAATATATAATAATAATAATAATAATAATAATAATAAAATAAAAAATAAAATACAAACGGAGCTGCCATGGAATTCACCCACCGGAGTCGGGCCCATCATAATACTATTTTTTGTGCCTCCGTGCTACAAGCGCTAGCAAAAAATACTATAACCTCTGTCTTTGTACTGGAATGCCACAATGCGCTTCAATCCATTGCAGGGTCAAATAGAGTGACCCTGCAATGGATTAAAGGGCACAGCGACTCACTGGGAAACGACGCGGCAGACGAACTGGCCAAAAGGGGATCAAAGGAAATATTATATGGACCGGAACCCTTGATGCCCATTCCCCAGGCCCAAATAAAAACATGGCTACGCAGGAACACCGAAGAAACCCACCTTACAGAATGGAAAAAAAACGCAGGATGCAGGCAAACAAAGAACGCGGTTCCGGAAGCGTCCAAAAAACTTGCCCGCAACCTCACCAGATTAAAAAGGGACAAAATCCGTAAAGTCATAGGTACTACGACAGGCCACTGTCCCCTAAACAAACACCTGTTTACCATAGGTGTGACAGACAGCCCTCTATGCAGAGGATGCATGGAGGAAGAAGAAACGCCACAGCATGTGCTCATGGAATGCAGGAGCGTGGCAGAGCAACGGGCAAGAATACTACAATCTCCAGCATCTGTCCCGGAGGCCTGTAGCAACCCAAACAGGCTGCTAACCTTCTGGGACAGCCTGGGTCGGCTGGAGTAACATAAATAGAAACATGAGCCACGCACAACGGCCCAATCAAGAGGCCAAGTGCGGGAAAAAGCTTAGACTAACTAACTAATACTATATTTTTTTTTACACTTCTGGGGGGTGAGCAGTGGATTCCGGACTTACGAACTGGCTGTGGTAGGTTTAGGAAGAGCTGTCTTGCCACATGTGAGCGTTCACCTCACAATAATAATAATAATTTATACGTAAACAAAAATTAAGAGCGCTATTGCATTTATCCAAAACGCGAAAAAATACCATAAGAGGTTAGGTGATGACCGAAAAATAAAAAAACTACCACAGGGTCGGGGAAAGAGTTTGTTTTGGCACTAAATTTGGCAAAACGGAGAATAAACCTTCGCAAATTTCAAAAAAAAAAAAAACAAAATTACGAGTTATAAAACAAAGGTGCTTTATTGAGTAGGTAGTTCCTTCCGTAAATCTCCTCTTCCGACTACGGTGACATATCGTACTTTTTCAGGTTCAATCGAATATCCAGGCGAGAAAAAATCCGGGCACGGTTGGCCGATTCGTGAGGTTTCTTTACATTTGGAAATAAAAGGTAACACAGCACAACCCTCACAAAAAATAAAACCTCGTTCACATTACTCAAAAACGCCGCACTTCTAGTGCACTAAACTTGACGGATCACTTGGGTTTTCACCAGGTTCTCAGTCTCCCAACGCGAGTGAGCAAAAAGTGACTTGCGCCCATCTTGGAACCAATTTGACAAGCCGGAAGTGGCAGTATTAAACAAACTTTAGGTAAAAAAGATCGGTTGTCTGTAAAGTCGGTTTACTGACGATAGTTGAACGTGACAACGTCTAAGAAAATACTGATGGAATGGTTGCATTTGAAGCAGTTTCATTTAAGATTCTGATATTGTTTATTACAAACACCCAAAAATATATGCTTTTATACTCACCGATTTGACTACAACATGTAAATGTATTATTGTATAGCAGTATAATTGTATAATTGTTTATTGTTTAACGTTTATTGTTTTTGTTTAAATTGAAAGTTCGAAATCTCAAACTGTTAAATAACGGTTTGAGAAGACATTTTACCAACCGCTAGATAGCGCATCGTAATGAAAGCTTTTCATACTTTTTTTTTTTTTTTTAATAAAAGTTGCTTACTTTGTTGCACTTCGTTGTACCCACAAGAAAATTGTCCGTTCGGTAATAACATTCCGTATATCAAGAATACATATAAAATTATGTCAAGAATTTAAATCAATCTAGTGATTTTCATTCGTACTATTTTAGACTGAGGTTAGTAAATAATTCTTGTCGCAACCGGTAGATGGCAGCATTTATATTGAATAATAAATATAATAAATGGAACGCCTCAGAGCGAGGTAACGCCGCATGAGTCATGTTTTTTCAAGCGTGCAGCCAGCTCCATCGAATTATAAATGTGCAAAAAAAAAACTCATGACAACTCATGTTCACAATAAAATAGTAATATTTATTACATTTATTAAAATGTTCTTTCGAAGTTGTTTTCTTTTATCTCTTGTTTTATTGTTACAGCAAGGACACCAGGAGGGTCATTTTTTATTGGGCCGTGCAATACGGCTATTTCTCATCTGACAGCTCAAACATCCTAGCTTTTATGCGAATTTCTGGAGGAATGCACGCAGACCTGGAACAATGCTTATGAAACAACTCAAAACCTGAGTAAGACAAATAAAAAAACACGAGAAATGCACGCGAAGCATGTTGCGATGCGTGCAACATGTTTTTGAAGCATAACATGCCACACAAATTTGGATTTTTGTTACAAATTAGAATATTCAATTATTTTGAACTTTATTGGAACAATTATTCATCGTAAAATCTTATTACAAAAAAAGACTTATTCATTAAAATAGTCAATAATCCCTCTGAGTATCTACTAAAAGTTATTCGAATTTACAGCATGATGTTTGTAACACTTGTCTAGGGTAGACAGACAACGGCGGCTGCAACGTCGCGGAGACGTTGGGTGTTATAAACTTCACGCGGTAAATTCGTTTTTTATCTTATTTATAATGTCAAACAACCGCGATAGTCTCAGATTTCATATAAAAGTTATTTATTGTAATAACCAAAATAATTGGCAAAAAGTTAAATAATCAAAATAGAAGAATAATCAATAATTGAAATAATCAGTAATTTATATAGATACATACTAAAAGCTATTCATCGTAATATCCAAAGTAGTCAGTAAAATGTTAAATAATCTAATTAATCCCTAGAAAGCTTGCAAAATGTTTCTGCAATTACCTTGATGGTGGAGAGATCGATGGGGTACTCGACGACGAAGGCGTAGTTGGGGTAGCGGGCCAGGTCCACGGGGGCCACGAACGGCTCGGCGATGGCCAGCGACATGACGTCGCCCATGGCCCGCGCGATGCCCTCGCAGCGGCGCGAGCGGGCCGTCGCGCCCGAGCACGACCCGCTGGCCGCCCCCCACTCCTCGGCCCGCGGCAGGTACAGCATGCGCTCCGCCTCCGACGGCAGCACGCCCACCGAGCCGCCCACCGCCGACGGCAAACCTGCAAACGTCCCGACGTCGCATTACAACGCTTCCAAATCGGCCACTACTACGGACAAACCCGCCACCCCAAGCGATTATAACCATATTAAATCATTCTTTCGACCCATCACATTCTTTCTTCGTTCGTCGGAACGCAGCGATTTAGTCTAACCCCTTACCGCGAGGCACCGGGAAGTGAACCCAGGGAGCCGACCTCACGCCGGTATTCCCCTGAATTTGCGATCATCTGATCCCAACCGCCTCCGGCTGCGGATTACAGCTGTGGCGAAGTCTTTCTCAATAATCGGGAAAGCTTCTGATTGGATTCTGGAGGTCGATTCGGTCTCTAAGCAGTATAAATTCCCTGAAAGTCTCGGATGCACAGCCCTGCGTCCAGATATAACTCTTTACTCTTTATCTCGGAAGGTGGCCCTTATCGTAGAATTAACTGTTCCATGGGAATCAAATATCCCAAAAGACCACGAGTACAAATTAAATAAATACCACGATCTCGCAAATGCCGTCACCCGGAACGGCTTCACTGTTCACCTTCACGCGGTGGAAGTAGGAGCTCGGGGCCTGTACAGCAAAGCTCTACTCTACAGTCCCCGTAAAGCAGTCTAAACTCCGAGTACACCGTTGCAATTTTGATAATAGGGTGGATCAGCAGCACTCCTTATACTTGCCACAGTATCGCCGAGAAATGAACTACAGTTTGTTTCTTGAATCCTTTGAGTGTCGCTTTGCACTGTTCTTGACCGAATAAAACGAGGTTTGGTGAAGTGTCCTTTAATCTCCCCTTGACCCACACAATTTGGTCAACAGCTGGTTTGGCTAAGGACAACTAGGATTTTAGACTAGCTGTCACCAGACGAGACAGTTGGGTTTTGGTGAAATCGTAAAGAAGAAAGGGCCATGACAAATGTGAAGTTAGATAGTTGTCATAGATCCGAGCCTTACGAGGGCCAGAAATTAGCAATGCATCTATCTTTTCCAGGCAATTACTGAAATGTTCTATAACATGATCGCCAGAGAGGTCTTTTCCCTGGCAGGTGATTTTCCTGCCAAGAAATTTGAAGTGGTTATTTGGGTCTATAAGGGAGATAATAGAGCCCTTATAGACCAATTTTGGGTCATAGGATGTAAATTTTGTGCCTATGCGGGCGAGTCCAAGGCAAAAACATCTGGAGGGCTTCACTTTTATACAGCCTGACCAGTCGCAGAACAGCTCCACTTTCTGTAATAGCAGGGAAAGCTGCTTGGGGCTCCTGGTGATAAAAGTTAGGTTGTCGGCAAAAGCGAGGCACGACGATGTGTATTGGCCGTCTGTTTTAAAACGGTAACCCCACTTCTTGTCGAACTGGGTCAGGCTTTCCAACAGTATATTGAATATCTTGTCGATCGGAGAGAGGCAACAGCCCTGAAACAGTCCAATTGAATATGATATAGAGCGGGTAGTCCATTCTTGCGTTTTGACATGGAACGTCAAGACAGTTGTAGTGGGAGGCTACAATGTTACGCACCACAGGTGGGAAGTTGTACCAGTTGTTTTATTTATAACCAGCTTTACGAGAACGTTTAGTTATTGTGTGAGAATATAGTGTATTTCCTAGGGTTAAAGAAATGGAACTGAGACTTGCTATAATACTCACGGTCTTCGTCGACGGGTTCCAAGTCCCAAGGGCTCAGTCGCTCGTGCTCCCCATTGTCCCAGCGCACTCGCAGACTGAGCAGGTGATGAGCCTGAGGAATCACCCTCCTCGAACTCCGAGGTCCGCTCGTCGATTCCTCCACAGCCATCACGACGCCCATCCACCAGCAATCGTCGATCATGCACCGGAATCTGCATCAGAATACCAAGATAAGTTTCCCACCCGTGTCGTAAGATCATTCTGCTATAGTAATAGGTGCTATTACTATATAAAGCTATAGATACTATTATAAAGTATGTAATAGTATGTGCATGTACGCCTTTATAATAGTATGTGCATGTATGTAAGCAGATATATACATGCACCGACACCATGAAATGTTGTCCTCCCGTTTGGGCCTGTGATAATCTTAATGCTGTTCATATTCAAGTTCAGACCCTATCAGTTAGTTATAGGAGGGGGGGGGGGGTAACATATAATAATTAATAGTTTTTTAAAAAACACTAAAAACACGCTTTTATAAATGCACGTAAAAACCACATCATCAGACCTTGAAACCTAATCGTGGTCAAAGTTCATTCCAAAACTTTTCTAACAAGTCCAAACACAGCTATAATACGATGTTCCATCATAAAGTTCCAGTTCATATCTTCCGACTCCATCGTCAGATCAGTTCGACAGTACCATATTATTGCATTGTCATCAGAACTACATAAAGCTGCCAATTTTCATGACGCTACGATCCTTGGAAGATGGTTAAATTCACTCTTATATTGCAAACAGCGAGAATAGTATAACGGTTTCGTTCAGTTTGGGCCGGTGGAGGATGTTACCGGTGGTTAGTCTTTTGGTTGAATCGAGGTTCTATCGATAATTTTGGGAGTCCTACGGATGTATTTTATTGAAATTGCCATTATTGAAATAACCTTATTAAAAATAAATCTCGAAATAAATTAAATTATAATCCTAAAAAGTATTAAATTATAATCCTAATTAA
Source organism: Micropterix aruncella (assembly GCA_944548615.1). Taxonomy (NCBI): domain Eukaryota; kingdom Metazoa; phylum Arthropoda; class Insecta; order Lepidoptera; family Micropterigidae; genus Micropterix; species Micropterix aruncella. The sequence goes on along the minus strand of OX155974.1, from coordinate 20,397,956 downwards.
AAAGAAAACACTATGTAAAATTAAAAAGAAAACACTATGTAAAATTAAAAAGAAAACACTACTTTTATTAAAATTTTTGGAAGTAAATCTATCATTTATGTCATCATAGAGTAGACATTCGTGTTTTTGGTAGGGATGAGTTGGCAAAACGAGTTCCTGCCGGTACTCTTTCCTGTTTTGAAGATGGCCGGGGCGGGGGAGGGGCTCCGGCTTTGCCGGGGCAGACAAAAAGTCTTTTAAAGCCGAAAAGGAAGTCGGGTAACAGCCCACCGAAAATATGTAACGTAAATTAGCAGTGAAACACAGGTGAGTTTTGTTTCATCTGTTTTTGTTAGAATGCTTTCGCGATCGCAATGATTCACGTCGATCTTTTTCCATTTTGGTTCCAGTTTTTTTGGGCACGCCTGTATAACTCCTAAAAAATAAGGAGATTCCTCCAGTTACACATCGGATAAAGCCGCAAATTTTATTGTCGACCTGTCATATCCTATCACATTTTCCACGTTTGGGTTTACGGTTTTTTTTATACAACCACACCATTATGGGAATCAAATATCCCAAAAGACTACGAGTACAAATTAAATAAATACCATGACCTCGTAAATGCCGTCACCCGGAACGACTTCACTGTTCACCTTCACGCGGTGGAAGTAGGCGCTCGTGGCCTGCCAGCTAAATCTTTGTTTCACCTTTTTAAAGATCTTGGTCTCCAGGAAAATAATCAACTCCTTTCTAGAAAAATTATCTAAAACCGCGATTTCTGCATCTCAAATTCTATGGCTTCGAAGGGGGAGTGAATGGGTGGTAAGGTGAACGCTCACATGTGGCAAGACAGCTGTCCTAAACCTACCACAGCCAGTTCGTAAGTCCGGAATCCACTGCTCACCCCCCAGAAGTGTAAAAAGAAAAATAGTATTATGATGGGCCCGACTCCGGTCGGTGAATTCCATGGCAGCTCCGTTTGTATTTTATTTATTTTTTCCGCATGGATTATTGTATTTAAATGCCTTGTGCGTAGTCTCGGGTCAGAAAACCTATTTTTTCGGGTACATCAATCTCATTTTCGATTAAAATCGAATATAGTAAATTATAACCTAAAAAGAAGTTTTTGTGTGAACGGTTGTTTTTTTTCTTCAAATATATAGAATTCTGCACTGAATTTTATTTGTTTTATTTGCGGAAAACCTACCTCTAGGCTAGATTATAGGAAAAAAAATTAAATACCCCCCCTGAGTTTGGATCCATTTTTTTTTTTTTTTTTGGTTTCTTTTATTTTACTTAAATTTAGTTTTCCACGTTTTCCTTTAAAAAAGGGGTGGCACCATTTCTAAAGTAGTCTTTCTTTTATTCCCGTGACATGAAGTTATTTTCTCCATGTGCGATGCGATCCTCGAGTTCGCCACGGAGTTTCTTGAGGTGCTCCCTCAGAAGGACGGTTAAATCAGCTCCAATATTTTTGATGTTGTTTTCTCTTTTGTACTTCAGGATGGTCAGAACCTCGGCCTTATCTTTCAGGACAACGCGGAGGGGTCTCGATTTATCAGAGCGTTTTCCAAGACGATATACTCGTACATTTTCCACCTTAACGTCTTTAAACCTTCCGAGAATTGTTTTCACGTGAGATTTGTCATGGCTGATTCTGTCCGCCGCCACTGAAGATGATGATTCTGGTGTATCGTAGATAATTAAGTTCTTGGAGCGTCTATCTCTTTCTTCTAATTCTTCGACGAGGCGATCGAGTTGCGAGGGAGGGCTCTGGTTGGACTTTAGCTGTTTGACTTCCTCCACTAACTGCAAAAGAAGCTTGCGGATTGAGGGGAGTTCCTTGATTCCATTTTTGCAATCCCGGCATAGGAACATAGCACATCTAGCACTCAGCTTCAAGCATCTGGCTTCAGTTGCCTTAATCCCGGAGCATTTAGGGCATACTAGGCATCCGCAGGCTTCGCAGTCAAAGGTAGTATCCATATGATCGTCTTGAATAGTTTGTTGACATTCTCCACAGTTCTTCTTCGCCATGATTGGGCAGAACACTTTGTATTATTTTTATTATTTATTTTTTTTAAATGTAAAACTCCTCTGTTCAGGGGTAGTTTTTCCAAAACAGGCAACACTGCATTAAAAGTAGCAGCTACTTTGATCCTTGTAACAAAAACCGCATATTTTGTTGTTTTGTTTTCGCGCCTTTGTGCAGATTATGTTCGCTGCACCTGTTTTTCCATGTTTTTCCCCGTGTTTAGTTATGTTTCCTATTGGTTTTCGCTGTTTTCATGAATTTCTCCCATATTATGACAATTAAAAGAACCCTGTTTACGAAATTTCGTAAATATCAAATTTTGACAGATAGAGCTGTGCAGTCATCATTTTTATCGCCCTAAGTGACTCTGGCGTTTAATAGCGGCTGTGCTGGTCTAACCCTACCTTTTATGGGCGACACATCAGCTGTCAAAATGTCGCGGTTGCCAGCCGATTTTTTTAATCTTTTATGCCGTGTTGACGGATATTTTTTGATGTAGGCTGTGCTTCGAATTTGCTGGTAAGATTTTATTTCATTTTGGGTTGGTTTTCATTAAGAGGGTGCTGCACGAAATTTCTCAAATTAGGGTCTAGCGTTTTAGTTATTCCGCTAAAACTACGCTAATAAAAGCAGTGACAAAAAACACTCGTTTTTATCAATAAGTCATTTATAAGGTGAGCTAATAAATTTGGCAATAGTTTGCGTAGTTTTTTATAAAAACACACGAGAAAATATACAAAAATGGGCGCGGGGTTTTAGTCCTCACTGGGAAAATAATAACTAATTTGAATTACAAATTATTATAAAAGAAAGTTAAATGACATATCTTCACTATAAGCTATTTAAATTTCAATGATTGTAATAGGATTTTACACAATAAATCCCAGAAAATCAGGTATCAGATTCTCCATACATTGTTTTTATGGGCCGGCCGCGTTAATAAATACACAGGCGCGCTATGAAATAGATTCACTTCCCTGCTGCTATTCGAAGCGGGAGCACGTCTTTTTCGGTTAGCTCTTATCAGTTCCCGCTCACGTAATATTTTATTCTTCTACACCGCAGTGCCGCGTCGTCACGCATCGTCACGAGAAAGCAAACAGCAGTAAGTATTTTATTTTTTATATTTGTTTTTTATTAATGGATGTTTATGCCATCTTTGTTATAACTTATTATAATACTCTACATGTATTTTAGTTAATGGGGAAGCGTAAGAAAACACATTTCGTTTTTTGAGAAACGCCATAGAATCAGCGTGAAATTTCAGTCTGAAGACATGAGAAAGCGATGTTGTTTTTAGTCCGAGATATAAGAAAATGAGATAGTTTTAAACCCCAAGATTCGATCGATACGATGCTCATTATATAAAAAATAGATCGACTCCAATAAGCGTAAAACAATTGAAAATATTTTCTGAAGGGACCACTATTCGAAACTTGTAATCTCGAATAGTTTAGTTAATTTGCGTGAAAAACCTGAAATTCAATAAAAAAATACTGAAAGACGCATAAACCATGTACAGGTAGAATATTGATTTTGAATATTGATTTTGAAAAGCAGTTTCGCCATCAGGAGTGAGCAACGAAGGACATTTCGGCATGCAGACGTAACATTTTCGTAAGTTGAAAATAAGTGGTTGGCTGTAAGATATTTAGCTTACAAAGAGCATTGATAGGATATGCACTGATTTAAGGTTGCGACACGTCATTTAAACCAGAAAAAGCACGGGAATTTTAAAATCAAATAGTCTTTGAAAATATTCAAAACTATAGAATACTTATAAATATTTTGAAATTATAGTAAAATTAAATAATTTAAAAATCATTTTAAATTCAAATAGTCTTTGAAAACATTCAAAACTATAGAATACTTAAAAATATTTTGAAACCATAGAAAATTAAAAAAAATTGAAAATCATTTTAAAATCTAATAGTTTTTGAAAACATTCAAAACTATAGAATACTTTGAAATATTTTGAAACCATAGAAAAATAAAATAATTTGAAAATCATTTTAAAGTCAAATAGTCTTTGAAAATATTCAAAACTACAGAATACTTAGAAATATTTTAAAACCATAGAAAAATAAAATCCTTTGAAAAACATTTTAAAATCAAATAGGCTTTGAAAATGTTCAATATCATAGATATTCAATAGTATAGAGAGAGTTTAAAAAAAATGAAACTTGAGTTTTTTTATATTTCTTTATTTTAACTTCATCTCATACATTGTTCACCTTGATCGATCAGCAGAAAATTTTCATCTCATCATTGCTTCACATCACAAAAATAACAATTTTCAATCACATTAATTTTCAATCGCTACGTTACATTATTTAAAATATTAAATTTAAAATTATCGCAGAGTTCGGAAGACCACCACGGGGCCGCGAAACCACCGCGGGGTTTCTTCCGCCCTACTACGGCATCACAGGAAGACTCGATGGCCGCATTAAGTGCGACACACAAGTCCTCTGCGGTACTACAAGAAGGCGATGGAAAGGCCTCAAGATTCTCGCAGAGGACTTCACCAAACCGGTCCCAGTTAATGTCGCCGGTTCGGTATCGCCACTCGGATTGTGGCGTGGGGGGAACGCGACGGCCGATGCCAAATGTCACCAGTCTGCGGTCCGAAGAAGAAAGGTGCTCGTGAACTTTCCAATTGTTCATCCAACGGGCGAATCCCGGGGAGCACAGAGTGAAATCCACAAAACTCCTCTTCGAGACTGTTTAAAAGTGGCATTCATTAATTTATTTCTTTATTAATTTTAATTACATATTTGAAGTTGTTCAAAAATATATAATCACATAAAGCCGCGAAATCTATCTGTACCTTCTTTCCGTCGGAAGTAGTTTATTTATAAAGGTAACTGCTTTTTGAAATAATTAAAGTTTTGGTGTAGCTATTTATACCTATAATAATTACTGTTTTTTTATCCTTCTCGACATACATTTTATCCTCGTACTGATGAGAATAACAATGTTATAATTGTTTTAAGCATTATCCTGTGTATCCATTAAGCATGATCCTATAAGTTCTGATGATGACACCGAGTACAAAAGTTTAAGTTTTCTGGCCAAAAGTACAAATATGTTCAAATCGGTTCAAAATACGTTCAAAGGTTGTTCAAAACACATGTAGTCGTCATATTTGAGCCAGCGACTACAAATTCAAAGTCAAAGACCCATTCACATATTCTATATTATATAGTTCAAATTTTCCATGTTTTCTGGGTAGCAAATTTCAGAAATTACTTACAGCATACACAAAATTATTCTCTCGTTTGACTTTTTTGACAGTTTCGACTTTAGATTCGTCTTTTCCAGTGTGCAAATACTCGAAGAAGACGCGTATAACATAATGGTAACGTGAAAGTAAATACTCGCTAAAAATGTTTATAATGCTGTTCAAAATTAACTAAAGTTATTTTTATTGCCATATTTGAAATATACGACCCCAAAATAGCCGAAAAGACCCATGGGTCATTAAAATCAGCATGAGAAAAATCATTTTGGTTTATTAGCGACCATCTTGAAAAACGGCGCTATTTTGAGTCCGCTGGGCCAAATATGTCGGAACGGCGGGTCAAATCGACCATTTTGGTCTAATAAATACGTGTGCAAAAGTATTTGCTTTTATCACAATTTGCAGTTTTTGTTATTTGCAATTTGCTATGAGCAATAAAATTATAAAATGCGGATTACATCGCTTTGGCGGGTGACCGTCTGTTCAGCGTTATCAATGTATGCGATTTAGTCACACCTGCGTGGCCGCCGCCGCGCCGGCAAGCGTAAATTACCTACATTTGTGTAGCGGCATAGGCTCGGAGCCCTCTTAAGGATCAGCGCAATTCTAACGGATTTGTGTTTCTTTTTCGACAGCGAGTGGCACCTTTGTTAAATCTGTTTTTTTTTACGTAATGCTGCTGAGGTGACCTAAATTAGTCATCGAATATGAGGATGTAACCTTACCTTTCACTTCACCGGGATTTTTGTCTCCATGTGGAAGAGGAAATAACTCTCAATTGCTGGGCGGGTGCACGTTTGCGGTCTGCGCGCCGTGAACACGACGGGAAATTTGCCGTATGCCTTTTAGGCTAAATTAAAAACGAAGTTTTCATCTTATAACGTGTTTTTCTTTTATTTTTGTGCGTCTGTAGGAAAAGGGTTTTCTGTCGGCCAAATTCAGTGCCGATCAATATAGCCCACCCTCTGAGATCGTATTTTTTTAGGTTAACTTCTTTTTCTCAAAATTTCTTTCGGGTATCTTTTTTTTTTTAATAAGTTTCCTTCTTTATCTTTAAAAGTAAGGTGGCGTCCTTCATTCTTTTGAGTTTTGGCGGATTCTACCGTGTTTCTTCCAAACACGGTAGATTAGTAATTTGAGGTTATAAATTGGCGCCCAACGTGGGGCCTATAAATTGGATTTTGGCTTTCAGGAAATTCTTTTCCTCAGCTTTTAAAACACGTTTTGTTTCTTACTTTGTTTAAAAATTGTATTTAAAAAAAAATGCAGAACTTATTTTGGTGTATGTAAATTAAGCGGCTACCGCGAAATAGTATGTAGCATATCATTCTTGCCGTTTTTTTATTGGTTTTAATATTTTTGTCAGAGTTCAAGATTTAGAGGCAAGATATTAATTAATATTGTATACTTGCACAACGTTGTTTGTTTGACACTAGAGCGAGGGTAGGACTTAAAATATTTTCAGAGAAACAGTGTTCGTTTTCTGATTATATTGTCTAAAGTTTTGAATATATCACTGAGAAAACACTGCCACTTGTTGGGGAGGAACTAGATAGGTTGACAAGCTTTTTGCGATCAAAAGTTAAGGAATTTGAGAGATTTTTTGTTGTTATTACGAGACTTCTTGAACACAGTTGCTCAGTTTGACAGGTAGCCAGACAAAAAAAAAACTTTTGCCAGCTTTTGGCCAGTTCGTCTGCCGCGTCGTTGCCCAGTGAGTCGCTGTGCCCTTTAATCCATTGCAGGGTCACTCTATTTGACCCTGCAATGGATTGAAGCGCATTGTGGCATTCCAGTACAAGGACAGAGGTTATAGTATTTTTTGCTAGCGCTTGTAGCACGGAGGCACTGTCGGAGACAAATTTCAAACTTAGGTCTCCGACATCTTTGGCTGCAACTGCCTGTGCTGGTGATGCCAATGCATTCTGCTTGGAAGATCGTATTTCAAGTTGCCTATGGTAGTTGATATTTTAATGTTTAGATCATTTGAGAAGACGCCGACTCAGGTACCTTGAGTTGTTTTGGAGCCATCTGTGTATATCCTTACTTCATTTGTACCAGAGTGATCTGCTGGCTCTGCAATGAGTTGGATATTATATCTATGATCAAAGACATGATGGCATATTATTCTGTCCATGGGTGCGTCCAGAAGAGGTATTTCTTCTGGAACCCGTTTCAGAATGTAAAATCGAAGACTATCAGCTCTTCAGTCTACCCTAGACAACGGCGGCTGCAACGTCACCGAAACGTCGGGTCCTACAAATTTCACGCGGTAAATTCGTTTTCTATCCCGTTTCAGAATTTTTGGGTGTGGTGTTTTTCTGTTTTGTTTCCACAGTCCATTTGCTCTTAGTCTTAGAGCGGCTGACTCCTATCCGGTAGCTTCAGTAAACTCTGGCTACACTAGTTTCTCGCATGCGTAAACAGTGCACTGGGGGAGTACTTTGGATGAAAAACAACAGTATCGTTGTTTTCGTTTTTATAATAATATAAGACTGCTAAGTTATACCTATCATTAACGGACCACTGGCGCTCAATGGCCGTCTCGTAGCTCTGTCGGAGGACAAGAAAATCCAGCACGTCTGCCATGTCGTGGTATTTCACGGTGAACGTTCTTCCGGACAGGATGTTGGTGGAATGTGGATCCATGATAGCCAGCTTCAGACAGACGAGCCGCGGCGGCCGGATCAGGTATTTTATGCCCACCACTTTTACCGTTTCACAATCCTAAAAGAACATAAAATGCAAAATTTCAATTTCAATTTCAATTTATTTCTGCTCCCGGAGATAGGCTTTCCTACACTTGGATGCGTCTTTGCCTCTAAAATTTTAAATAATGTAATTAATTAAAGAATATTAACTATCATTATATAGTTGTGGCAATATAAATTAATTTTAATAAATTATAATTGGTTTGAAAACCATTGATAAATAGAAAATAATCTAATAATCAGAATTGCTGATCAAAAAAAGAGCTCAATGTCTGTAGTCATAATTATCAAGGCAATAATATGATGGTCAAGAAAATAGATAAGGGTATATTAAAAATATCTAAATTTAAATTAATTGTCAAATCTAGCAATATAGCCGTCGTCGATAAAAATTAAAATAAAAATTACGCTCTTTGGCAAAGTTGATTATCATGAATTATCTGTTATTTTACATTAGGATGCTCTTGGAATAAGAATTCAGCATTATCCAAATCCCTTAAGTCATATACAGGATTCTTGACTAGGCCATTAAATAAGACTTTTTTAAATTGGTTCTCTCCAAGACTTCTGATATGTGTTGGGACCTTGTTATAATAACACAGTCTTTGGTGAAGGAAACTGTTGCGCACTTTGCTAAGCCTGTGCCGATTTAGATGTAGATCAAATTTATTTCTTGTATTGTGTTGATGGAAATCGCTATTCGCCGGGACATCCGATATGTGCTTACGAGCGAACATAATATTTTGTTGGATATGGCACGAGTACATCGTCATGATTCCCGACTCGATGAAAAACAGCTTACACGAAGTTCTTGGAGAACATAAAGTGCAAGAAGACCATTAGCGACTCTCACTTTGGTTTTAAAGTGGATTTGTTATGAGAGAACTGCTTTATAGCTTCCGTCATCATTCAGACATGTTGGGACACGAATGATCTAAGTTTGTATGTTTCATTGACTACGAAAAAGCCTAGAAAACACGCTGAAACCATTTAGAAATACTCCTGCTTATTGGATAGTGAACTTTTAGTTACACTTAGGGCAATATGAACCAATCTCGGTTAACCCTTCAAGCAGCAAAAGGGACAATTGTCCCAAAATTGAAATAACCGTAGAGCAGCAAAGGGGACATCTGTCCCAGCCGAGATCAGCCGATGTTTTCCAATTATTTACTCTTGATACCTCACATAAATCATACGGCCTGTGGTATGCGCGAAAAGAGGAGAAGATTCTCTGTCGTTAACTCGTTGGTTCATAATTTTTTATACAGATGCCAGTTTTTAATCTATGATTGAACCAAACCAAACCAAAAACTTCAATATTCATGTTGATTTTCAACAACGAATAGTTTTTTATTTTTGTATGGGTATAAGTAAAACGAAGTCATAGGTTGAATGAAGGATATCATAAGTATTATAAAAGTATTCACAATTTCTTGCATAGGGTGATTTATTTCCAGAAAAAACAGAGAAATGTTGGACAAGGCAGTTTTTTTTCTGTACCACAACTTTGACAGATAATTCTGAATAATGCTTATTGCTTTACAAAACGACGTTACACTTATCTAATAGCAAATTTCAACAGGAACATAAAACAGGTCTTCTTTATACGATCCTTATAGTAGTTTCGGAATAATCGTCGTTTTCCTGAAACGCTATATTTTTGTTGTGATGTAATCTTCTTCTTCGCGTTCAATAAGAGACACTACAATTCAAACGTCAGCGCTCGAGGGGTTAAGTTAGATAACCATGTTTAAAGAGCCTAACAGCAGTTAATTACTCGAAACTGCTGTTCTGTTAAGCTAACTGCAGTTAAATTTCCTAACCGAGCCCTGGTGTCCGGTTAGCGCCACTAACCAGCCGTTAGCGAGAGAACTTATAACGTACGATTAGGGATCCTATCGCGTTTATACCAACACAAAAAACAAGAGCGCCATCAAGTTCATCCAAAACACGAAAAAAAAAAAACATAAAATCAAAATCAAAAAATCAAAATGTTCTTTATTCATATAGACACAATTAAATATTATTTTTAATTTATGTTCTTATGATGCGTCCAAGCCTTACTCCCAAGCCGTTTTGTCATTTACATAATCAGATATTGTATAGTATGCTTTTTTATACAATTTTGCTTTGATGGTAGCTTTAAACTTATTTACAGATAGTTCTCTAATAGTGTGAGGAAGTTTGTTATAGAAGCGTATAAATTGTCCCAAAAAAGAATTGCTTATTTTGTGGAGACGAGTAGCACGTACAACAAGGTTATGCTTATGTCTAGTATTAAAATTATGAGTGTCGCTTTTTATTTTAAACTTGTCAATATTCTTGTGGACATACAACAGATTTTCGTATATATATTGTGATGCAACAGTAAGAATATTTATCTCTTTGAATTTTTCTCTAAGTGAAACTCGAGGACCAAGTTTATATATAGCTCTTACAGCACGTTTCTGTAGTATAAAGATGTTATTGATGTCCGCACAGCTTCCCCAGAGAAGAATCCCATAGGACATAATGCTATGAAAGTAACTAAAGTATACTATTCTTGCTGTATCTACATCAGTCAGCCACCTTATTGTTTTAACTGTGTATGCCGCAGAGCTAAGTTTTCCTGACATTTTCTCAATTTGTGGGCCCCATTGTAATTTGGAGTCAATTGTTATCCCTAGAAACACAGTTGAAGCAGCAGGCTCCAGTCTAGTTCCATTTATTTCTCATAGGTTAGGTTATGACCGAAAAAAGAAAAAAAACAACCACAGGGTCGGGGAAAGAATTTGGTTTGTCACTAAATTTGGCAAAACGGAGAATAAACCTTTGCAATTTTAAAATAAAACTACAAATTTATGAGTCCTTTATTGAGCATGTAGTACCGTAAATCCGGCTACGGTGACATGTTGTACGATTACAGGTTCAATTTAATATATCCAGGCGAGAAAAATCCGGGCACGGTCGGCCGATTTGTGAGGTTGATTTACATTGAGAAATAAAAGGCAACACAGCAAAAACCACGCTGCGATGAAAAGAAAAAAACCACCATTACTTCCACGAACTCGTTTAGCTAATTGAATCCCCAAAAGAATTAAACGCTTACCAAAAATTAGGACCTCGTTCACATCACTTTAAAACGCCGCACTTCTAGTGCACAAACAACTGCGGATCACTTCGCTTTTAGCGAGTTTTCTGTCGCTCAGCGCGAGTAAGAAGTGCTGCTCGCACCATTTTGGAACCAATGTTCTTTCAAGTGGCAGTAGCCAGAATTGACAGACCGGAAATGCCTGTCGTTAAACCAACTTTAGGAGATTAAAAAAAAACTCATGACAACTCATGTTCACAATAAAATAGTAATATTTTTGTAATATTTATTACATTTATTACAAAAGTTCTTTTGAACTTGATTTTTAATTAAATCTCTTGTTTTTATTGACATGGCAAGGACACCAGGAGGGTCATTTTTTATTGGGCCGCGCAATACGGCTATTTCTAATTGACAGCTAAAATGTCAAAGCTGTTAGCGATTTTCTTGTTTTGGAGAAATGCTCTAAAATTTGGAACCATGATTATGAAACAACTCAAAAACTGAGTAAGACCAATATAAAAAAACACGAGAAATACACGCGAAACATGTTGCAATGCTTCTGCTGCTGGATAAATGAAATAAAAATGGGTCCGGTAGCTAAATAATCTATAAAAATATTATAAAGAGGTAAAGTTTGTGACGTTGTAGGAAGTAATCTCTGGATCTACTGAACCGATTTTGAAAATTCTTTTACCAATAGAAAGCCACGTTATTTGTGAGTCTCATAGGCTATACATTAATCCGAAAAATGAAAAGACTTTTTCGTGGTAGTCGGATTTTCAAAGTAAGTCAGAAAAAACGGTCGAACGAAAACGTTTCTAACTAACGCTGCCTTAACGATGAGAGATATATGATTAAGTTCTAGAGCTTGATAATGCCGACAAAAAACTCAGCGACAGCATATGTCTAACTTTTATATTTAAGTCACAAAAAGTAGTTATTCAAATTAAAAAAATTTATTAAATCGTTAGGTCATGTTTATTGGTCATATTATCAACAATTATGAATCATTATCAAAATAAGTAAATTTATTGTATGAAGTGTTTACAACAAAAGGTTTTTCCCTTTAACTGCATATAATTTCCCTTTTTTTTCTCTTTATTTGAAAAAACAACAGACAGACCTTTTATTACATAAATAGTTAAAGAAATAATAAACTCACAAATAAGACACTCACAAGAATACACTCTCAAAAAATTATGGTATTATAGTCAAATTGGCATGCAATTACATACATACATATGCAGTAAAAAATAACCCTTCTTTTGGCAGTCAGGAAATAAATCATAGCACTCACTACTAACAGAACCACACTCATAATTTCATCACAGGTAAAAAGTTTTACCGCCCAACGAAGTGGGCACGGGTCAGCTAGTTATTAATATTTGGATAAGATGGTAGAAAACAAAAATAGCTTACATTAATTTTACATCTCTCCCATGGTTTGTCTTTTGAGCTGACTTTGTATTCATCCTTTTCGCTCACCGCTTCTAAGTATCTTGCATGACCCTGTAGCAAACAATACAATTATATTATTCTTAGATATTACAAATTTATTGCGGAGAAAAATAAGGGTTATCTTCAAAAACAGGGAGCAAAGAGTTATATCTGGACGGAAGGCTGTGCATCCGAGACTTTCAGGGAATTGATACTGCTTAGAGACTGAATTGACATCCAGAATCCAATCTGAAGCTTTTTCGATTCTTGAAAAAAGTTTTGTAGTGGAATGTATTTGCCTTTAGAGCCATCCCACACAAACTGTATTGTGGGTTTGAAGGGTACCGTCAGAGCCTAGTTGGCACGAGCCGCTGAGAGGCTAATCACCTCTCGAATAACAACAAGGACTTTGTTTTGGCGGTAAGTATACCGTCCTTGATCTAAGACCGCCTTGCAGTCAACTAGAATATATAGATAGATAGAGACTCTTTATTGCACATTAACCCGTTGAGTATGATACGACCAAATCTGGTTCTGAAACAATTATCCGTTGAGTATGATACGACCAGATCTGGTTCCGCGTTTTTTTCACTTTTTTGACGTTCTCATATTTATTCATAATTATCTAATTGTTTTACAAAATGATATTTCAATATTCTATATTCGAAATTTCAATGCAATCATTGTGCAGTTGTTCTTTTTATGATTGGTGTAGTAGTTTCGTAGTTATAATAAATACAAACGGAGCTGCCATGGAATTCACCGACCGGAGTCGGGCCCATCATAATACTATTTTTTACACTTCTGGGGGGTGAGCAGTGGATTCCGGACTTACGAACCGGCTGTGGTAGGTTTAGGACAGCTGTCTTGCCACATGTGAGCGTTCACCTTGCCACCCATTCACTCCCCCTTCGAAGCCATAGAATTTGAGATGCGCAAATCGCAGTTTTAGATAATTTTTCTAAGAAAGAGTTGATTATTTTTCTGGAAAGGCCAAGATCTTTAAAGAGGTGAAATAGAGATTTAGCTGGCAGGCCACGAGCGCCAACTTCCACCGCGTGAAGGTGAACAGTGAAGCCGTTCCGGGTTACGGCATTTGCAAGATCATGGTATTTATTTAATTTGTACTCGTGGTCTTTTGGGATATTTGATTCCCATGGAACAGTTAATTCTACAATAAGAGCCACCTTCCGAGATAGAGAGTAAAGAGTTATATCTGGACGGAGGGCTGTGCATCCGAGACTTTCAGGGAATTTATACTGCTTAGAGACCGAATCAACCTCCAGAGTCCAATCTGTAGCTTTCTCGATTATTGAGAAAGGTTTTGTAGTTAAATGTTTTTTGCCTTTAGAGCCATCCCGCACAAACTGTATTGGGGGTTTGGAGGATACTGTCAAACCCTTGTTGGCACGAGCCACTGAGAGACTAATTACCTCGCGAATAACAGCGAGAACTTTGTCATGGCGGTAAGTGTACCGTCCTTGATCTAAGGCCACCTTGCAGCCAGCTAGAATGTGTCTAGCTGTGCAAGGGGTATTGCTACAGAGGGGACAAGAACTATCCTCGGCAAAGCTCCAACGAGCGAGGTTACTGGGGTCTGGAAGTGTATGCTGAAAGGCATTCAAATAAAATTTCAGCATCTCTGGCGTCCAGTCATAGAGCATTACCTTCCAGTGCATTGGAGGCGGAATGCAAAAGTCACCAATTGTTGTCCAGTCATTCTGGCATTGAAGGCCAATAGCATGAGCCATACTCTTGCTGTCGTAATCTCCCCGCAAAAGAGACTTCTTCAAGTCCACGTCGCTCGTGGTTGTACTGCCATACCCCAGACCAGTGCCATTCTGGCTGATTCCAGTAAGGAACCTTTTGTGGAAGTCTACGCGGGCTTGTAGTTCATTTGAATCACTACAGCCACTTATTACGTGCTTCGATATTGCCGGATCTTTGGAATTGCACAGAATCGAATTTTTGGTTATTCTGGAGTTGGCGTAGAGCAGAGAGGGCAGTTTAAGCGCTAGCCCAAAATTTTGTTTGGACCTGAAGAGAGTCGAGGGGTCAGCTGGTTTGGCTAAGGACAGCCAGGATTTTAAACTAAGGAAGTACTTTAAGGTCGATGTCGCCGAAAATCCTGCAAAAGAGACAGATGCATCCATGAAAATACCCATTTACTCCAAGGGTTAAACAAAAACATACAAAAGGCGGACTTATTGCCTAAAATACAATCTCTTACAGCAAACTTTCGTGGAAGTGTAAAAATTTAGGTGCCAAAAGATAAATAAAAAATTACCACCAAAAAAAAAGAAGAAAAACTTATTACATAACAAAAATTAATCAAGTAACAAAAATGCCATTTTTTAAAATAAAATTAGGATTTGGAATAATTCGCAAGGAGCGAAGGATAGGAGAGGATGGGATGAGACCTAGGATAACTAGGAATTTAGGGACATGAAATGCTTTTTCAGAGACACTCGAAAGGTAGAAACCGTTGGTGCGTTTCTGATGTCTGGCGGGAGCTGGTTCCATAGTCTGGCTGCATGAACGGTGAAGGAATAAGTGAAAAAAGAAGAATTATGAGTTGGAATCGCAATTTTACTATCCTGACTGGAACGGAGTGAAAGACCATGACTTCCTAAGTGATTGAATTTTTCGATTAGGTAGGAGGGAGCGGTAGGATTGTTGAGGATGTTATAAAGAAGGAAAAGAATATGCATGTTTCTACGTTCACGTATTCGAAGCCAATGCAGTCTGCTTCTATACTCAGAGACGTGATCAAATCTTTTCGCATTGAAGATATACCTAATGCATACATTTTGCAACCGCTCTAATTTGTCAAGGATGGCTTCGGTGACGTCAAGGTAGCAGACATCAGCATAGTCTAGTATAGGCAATAGCAACTACTTGGGTTGTCGACTACAACGGGCGAGCCCGTCACCACGGGGAGTTTTAACTATTAGTCGTTTTATCTCCCTGGAGTGAGCGTAGAAGACTTTGGACAAAAACAATCCGCCGTCTAGTTCCACAACCCGTAAGAGACCAACGCCTTACCGCGAGATAGCCAGTAATGATTACCTGGCGGGCCCGACATTCGCGCCCTTACTTCCAATTGTGACCAGATTTCTCCAGTCTCTCGATTGGTTCCGAGTTTGAGGTTGCTTGTGCGGTCCTCTCCCTTACGAAGCGGTGAAACGGTAAATACCGAATCTATCGCGGACCATGGCGTCCTTTGTCCGGCTGTTCACCCAGTGGTCATTTCAAGAGCAGTCGCCGTAAGGTACGCAACCACCCCCGCTCTATAGGAAACAATACAGCTTCCAGACTCCCCCGACTGTTAGTCAGAGCTAATGGGCCTATGATGAGGTGCCACGATGACCCATGTGTTCAGGGTCGGTCACACTCACGGGTCAACACCCATCCGACGGCCTCCACGCACGGGGTGCGAACCTGGGTAGGACACTGGGTCAACCAGTCTCCCCTGGGAATCAAACCTCTGGCGCTCCTGGACGGTTTGCGCACCGGGCGGCGCAAGCCAATCGATTGTGCTCTCCGACTAACAGTCGGGGGAGTCTGGGAACTGTATTGTTTCCTATAGAGCGGGGGTGGTTGCCTACCTTACGGCGACTGCTCTTGAAATGACCATTGGCCATCCGATCCCGGTTCAGAGTCGGGCAAAGGACGCCTTGGTCCGCGATAGATTCGGTGCACACCGTTTCACCGCTTCGTAAGGGAGAGGACCGCGCAAGCGACCTCAAACTCGGAACCAATCGAGAGACCGGAGAAATCTGGTCACAATTGGAAGCAAGGGCGCGAGTGTCGGCCCGCCAGGTAACACTGGCTATCTCGCGGTAAAGGCGTTGGCTTCTTGCGGGTTGTGACGTAGCTAGACGTCGGATTTGTAATGTCCAAAGTCTTCTACGCTCACTGCACGGTCGATAGAACGATGAATCGTTAAAACGTCCTGCGGTGACGGGTTCGCCCGTTGTGGTTGACATCTCAATATGTTAGTCAGAGTGCACAATCGATTGGCTTGCGCCGCACGGTGCGCAGACCGTCCAGGAGCGCCAGAGGTTTGATTCCCAGGGGAAACTGACCAAGGCCAGAGTCCTACCCAGGTTCGCACCTCGTGCGTGGAGGCCGTCGGATGGGTGTTGACAATAGCAGTGATTAAGCTATGGTCGTCTTAACCTCCACTGGTAAAAACCTTTGCAACCGCCGAAGACTATCAAATCCAGCAAATATGCGTTTGCTGACTTCATTAATCTGTGACTGTGAATATATCTAGCTGTGCAATGGGTATTACTACAATGGGGACATGAATTATCCTCAGAATAGTGCCAACAAGCGAGGTTAGTAGGGTCTAGAAGTATGCTGAAAAGTATTTAAATAAAATTTCAGCATCTCCGACGTCCAGTCATACAACATTACCTTCCAGTGCATTGGAGGAAGAATGCTAAAGTCCCCAATTGTTGTCCAGTCATTCTGGCATTGAAGGCCAATAGCATGAGCCATACAGTTGCTGTTGTAGTCTCCTTGCAAGAGGGACTTCTTCAGGTTCACATCGCTCATGGTTGCATTGCCACCGTGACAAGAAAAAAACTACTTGTGGTAGTATACATGGGTTTGTAGATCATTTGATTCAATACGGCCACTTACTACGCGCTTCAATATTGCAGGATCTTTAAAGTTGGACAAAAACGAAGGTTTGTCTATTCTGGAGTTTGCAAAGAACAGAGTGCAGTTTTAAAGCTAGACCAAAATTGTGTTTGGACCTGAAGAGAGCCGAGGGTTCAGCCGGTTTGGCTAAGTGCATCATCTTCTATAATATAAAAAAGGCTATCTTCCGAGACAGGGAGTAAAGAGTTATATCTGGACGGAGGGCTGTTAATCCGAGACTTTTAGGTTATTCATACTGCTTAGAAACTGAATCGAGCTCCAGAATCTAATATGAAGCTTATTCGATTATTCAGAATGTTTCTGGCTTGAATGTTGTTGTTAGATTCGCTGAGGCGGTATATATATTATATCATATTTATTTAACCCGTCGCAGGCAGAACTACAGGTATATGCCTAAGACTATTATGTCTGGTAAGGTTACCTGTTTGAAGTAAATGCATTCGTCGCCCATCTGTGGATGGTAGGGTGTTTTCCTGGGCACAACGGCGCACAGCCATTCGCTGATTCTGTACTCTTCTGGAATTTCTTTCGACGGACTTTGGCTCGAGCCCCGGAAAGTACTTGCAGTCGCTATAAAAACAAAATACATTTATTGCAGTTGCTATAAATGGAAAAAATGCATAGTTGCAATCACTAAATTAGCCACTACTCTCTATCTGATAAGGAAGGCTTTACAACATCTGTTGAAACATCTACATCTACATCTTTTCAACATCTGTGGTTATATAGAAGGTTTGCGTCTATATAACCTATGTGGTTTACGTCTTTGCGTTCGGCGTTCGGCGGCGGGAACATTTTAAGAGGGTTCCACGTAGAAGAGAGTTTGTAGCCGTCGTCTCTATTGAAGTTCGGAGTTCTTCTTATTTCAATTGCTTCCCGGATCATGCGAGGAAAGTCTACTTTCCTACTACCGCCGAACGCAAAGACGTAAAACAGGATACAGTGAGTGTTGTGTGCAAGACGGATTTTCAAAATTCCCGCGCTCCGAACCCGGCCCCCCACCACCTATAACCTACGCAGTGGCGGCAGCGGTTTGCGGCCTACCCGCAAAACAACGGACTGACAGCTCTTCAGTCTACCCTAGACAACGGCGGCTGCAACGTCACCGAAACGTCGGGTCCTACAAATTTCACGCGGTAAATTCGTTTTCTATCCTATTTATGACACCCCTCAATGTTTCTGGTACTGAGTACCGGCGCTCGTAACTAGTATATTTACCAGAAGTGGAAGTGCTAGGACCGGCAACGGCTGATGATTGGGAAGAACTGGTTCCGTTGACAGTAGGTTGAGTCGGTGTCTTCCTGGCTGGCGGCACCTGAGGACTGTAGGTCTTCCGGGCCACCGGTCGGCGCTTCGAGCGTTTCGGAGGCTCCAAATCCGGTCCTTTCCAATCCGAGTAAGCGGAAGATGAAGAATCGCTGGAAAGAAATAAAAATCAGTAGACGGTAAAATCGGTTTATATGCAGTAAAACAACGGTTCTTAACCTTTTTGGCTGGCGACCCAAAGTACGAATGAATATTATTATTATTATTACTTAAATAAAATAAATTAATAAATTATAAATATATTTGAAGTAAGCGACCCTAATCTATTTTTTTATTTTATTTTCCAGTGACAGGTACTAAAATGATATATTATGTAATTGTATAGGATGTAGTTGTAAAATTAGAAATAACAACTTTATTTAATTGCTCTGTATTAAAATCAGACAATTCAGCATTAAAACAGTTAAAAAATTTACAGCAAAATAATTAGTGACTACCCTGGTGTTGTATTTTTGAGCTAAGATCATGTATACGCGGAGTTATGTTTATAGAAAGTGCACACCGCATGTCATGCTGAGGATCCAACCTATCCCTGTACTTATTCTTCATAACAGCAAGGCATGAAAGTCTGCTTCACATAAATAACTAGTTGGGAATGGTACTAGGGCTTTTTCAGCTTTATTGCTCAGAACAGAACCAACATGTGAACGGACAATAGATGGCAGTAACACAGCCTTAAGTCCTTGTTCTGTGATTAGTAAAAATTGTCACTATACTAGTTTAGTGACATCGATCGACCTATCAATACAAAATAAAAATATTCGCAATTAAAAACGTCAAGTTTTACCACTTCTTTAAAGTCGTTTGGGGGATTTCCGCGACCCGAATTTGGGTCGCGACCCGAGGTTAAGAATCGCTGCAGTAAAATATGCCTTCCGCAGTAAATTGCAGAAACAAAATAATAAAAAAAAACTAGGGTTTACACCTCTGATAGGATTTCATATCTTAGAGTATATGTGAAAAAGGGGCCATCCACATATTACGTAATCACCGAGGGGGAGAAGGGGGGTTGGAGCTGAGATGTATGCTTGATTTCGTGGGGGGGGAGGGGGTGCCCGTTCTGATTACGTAATCAACTTTGGTCACCGCATTGCAATTTTTTGGTCTAAACCTGCACGGAAATACCGCAGTGCCACGTCGAAGATAACCCACCGCGGGGGTGGGATGCGCGATGTACAAAGATACTCCACATGCTCGTCTGCTATTGAGTCGCCCGGGCCTGTTCCTAAAACCGGTGCGGTCTGAAGATTGGGATTTGTAAAATAAACCAAAGAGATTGAGATTTTGTAATTACTTTAAATTTATTTATTTATTTATTTATTTATTTATTTATTTATTAAAGGTAAAGCACAACATATAATTTACTGCAGCATTACAAAAAAAAATGTGTTTGGACCAGTAGCGAAAATAAGTACATTTTTAAAAACACTTTACAAACGCTGGGTTCATGATTCTTCACATTTTCCGCAAATTCGGTTGATTGCGTAATCTTGAGGGGGAGGGGGGGCGCTGATTACTTCTCATGGGAGGGGGCGGTCTGAAAATCCCACAAATGTGATTACGTAATATGTGAATGGCCCCTAAGACAAAAAATAACAACCATTTTGACATTTTGCGAGGTTCGATTTAACGATCTGGCATTTGTTTCCTCATAGGTTGGTAATATTGTTTGCAATATTTTTACACCAAGTTTCTGCCATATTGATTTTGTACTTTTCTTATAAAGGTTATTTTGTAATTAAACTCAATGTTATTGTAATTAAAGCTAAAATATTGTCGTTAAAATCGGTGTTAAATTAGGACATATCAACAATTAGTTGTCTGTAAAACATAATATTAATAATATATTATACACTAGCAGCATATGACTGAACCTTTCTGTAGCTCGTAATTCGACGTAATTCGCTCGTAATTATGTTAAGGTGGGTGTAGTGATAAACACATAGCGCTGAGGGCTTTCTTAAAACCGGTCAGATTTCTTACCTGGAATTATCATCACTTTGTTCAGTAGTTGTCGAAGATGCAGAGTACTCATCCGCCGAGATAGGGCTTGTGTCAGACTCTACAGATATCGGAGGAGTAAGCGCATCTGGAACATCCTGATGACAAAAATATTACTTTTAACCTGTGAATAGTGATTAAACCGGGTACCGGATATCCGGTTAATACTACAAGGCATGTCCAGAAAGTAAGTGTACTAGGGCTCGCACGGGCAGAGGGTTATTTTGTTGCTATGTTGGTCACAATGCAGGGTTGGCTTGATTTTCCCCAACCCGAAAAAACCCACTGGGTTAAATTGGGTAAAACCCACCTGAAAAAACCCAAGGGTTTTTGACGAATGTGGGTTTTTGAAAGAATACTTGTTTATAATAATTAAATCGATGAATGGATATAGCATGTATATTATATTTTATCAAAAAGAAAAAAAAGGATGTAATTGTGACACACCCAGTCTGTTCCATAATTTACTCCAGACCATTCCAAATGTTGAGAAGTCTTTCAATTGATGCAGAACTAGCCGGACAAGTGTAATGCCGACTACTTTTGGCATGATTCATAAGATAACTTATGGATAATATTGTTACGTGGATAGGCAGCTGATGCAAAAACACGGTATAACACTCAACTTGATTTATTACAAAACTATTACAATACTCTTCAAGCGACAAAGACCCTTATACACACTTCAATATACACTATTTAGTTCTAAAATCGTTTGCACTACTACTCAATACTTTCGCTCCAAAACAGCGCCACTAGCGGTTGTTAGTGTTAACTCTTATCCTGTTGTGAAAATAAAGGGGTCCTCCCCGACAACTGACAATAACGGTTTTCGGAGGAATTCCCTTCATGGTAGTGTTGCAACTTTATTCAGTAGTAAATAAATTTGGATTGGGAGAAAAAAATGCAATAAAATGGTAATAAAATAAAATTAAATGTAAAATTAAAATATTTTAATTTAAAATTCTCATTAACTCCGAAAAAAGCCCGAAATTCCCCAAAAAAGCCCGAAAATCCCCGAAAAAACCCGAAATAACCCAGTGGGCAGATATTTTTTGATAAAACCCGGGTTTTTGCCAACCCTGTCACAATGCCGTGTAGGTTAGCACCTCCCCTTTCCACGTGGGGGTCAGTACGTCCAGAACTGTCAACGTGGCATCATCTTGATTAAACAATGACACTGTTTCCTTCCGCCAGGTGTGAAATTCGAAGCATTGTCTACTATCTCGTTGTGAAGCCATAGAGACCAGATTAAGTCTAAATTATGTTCAGTTTGCTATGCGGTCTAGATATTGGATGAAAAACCAAAATATTGGACGAAAAACCACTTGTGAAATGCTGCTCACCAGGCAAAAAAGACAAGGTTTTCTCCATCGAATCATTGCTGGCGATGAAAAATGGATTTATTTCAGCAATCCCAAATGAAAAAATATATATTTGAGCCTTTGGCCCCAATCGACGCCAAGGCCAGATCACTTTGGCCGAAAGACAATGCAATCATCATCATCATCATCATCATCATCATCATCATCATTTATTCATTCCATAAAAGCATTTCACAATACTGAGGAACATGTCAAATTTTACAATCATAATTTACCGGATGATAAAACCGCTTTGATTAATTAAAAGGAAAAAAAAATTATTGTAATCAGAGGTGATTACTTAAAAATAGTCAAATTTACAAAATAATCAATAATCAAACAAATAATAATCAATACCATAAAAAGAAAAATTCTGAAACATGCGTAATTAAAAACAATGTCAATAAAATCTAAAACTTAGTGCGAAAGTATAGTCGTAATATGGTTA
This sequence comes from Micropterix aruncella, assembly GCA_944548615.1. Classification (NCBI taxonomy): domain Eukaryota; kingdom Metazoa; phylum Arthropoda; class Insecta; order Lepidoptera; family Micropterigidae; genus Micropterix; species Micropterix aruncella. Next base: position 20,375,664 of record OX155974.1, on the reverse strand, counting down.
TTTATAATCAAGCAATTGTGGACGCAATATCGTAAAAGTCGTCCAGTTTGTAAAGGGCATGTTTGACTAACTGATTTTTCAAGCAGATTTTATATGCTGCCATCTCAAGTCTTTTCGATGATGATGGCAAAGCATTGAACAATTTAAAACTTATATATAAAAATGTTTTTTGATATTTAGTCAAGCGTACTTTAGGCAATAACACATTGTTCTTATGTCGCGTATTATGGCTATGCCGAGTGGAGTGAAGCTCGCAATTTAAAACATTCTCTTTGGCGTATAAAAGGCGTAAAAAATATAACATACATACAAATAATCAGAATGATTTGAATCAGAACAGAATGACCGCATCAATGATGATTTTCTTCACAATGAAATGAAATGAAATCACAATGAAATGAAAAAGCCGATGAACTTGCTAAGACGGGAGCAAAGGGAACGTTATACGGCCCACAACCTTGCTGTGGCGTACCAAAAATCCTTGCAAACCTAATGCTCAAACAAACATGTTTAGACAATCCGTCTACCACTGGAACAACACGCCAGGGTTGAACCAATCCAAAGCGCTAATTAAGACTTACGACCTTAAGACAAAGCCCGTGAGGCTTTATCGCTAAATAGGAACAATCTACGCATACTAATGAAGGTGCCCACGGGGCATTGTGGCCTTAACAAACATACGTACAACTTCAAGCTCCCAGACACAAAAATGTGCAAATTCTGTCAAGGGGCCGAGGAAACTACCCTGCACCTCATGTGCGAGTGTAGGCCGCTGATGCGTAAAAGATACACCCACTTGGGTGGTCATTACCTCCACCTGAGGAGGTTAAACAATCTGGCGCCTAAAGCCTGTTGCGGTTTTTAAATGACACGAGACTTAGCGCAGAACTATAGTAGGTGGCGAACACAATAGATCAGCAATGGTCGCAGTGTTACAAGGCTCATAAAGACCTTAGAAAAGCCCCACACAACAAAAAATAATAATAATAACCTACATATACTGTCTCTGGTTGCCATGGTATCGTAAATTGTATCGTGTTTAATTCGGCGTGTGTTCAGTATAAATAGTCTGGTGTGTTTTTTAATTTAAAAAAATATTGGGGTGAGGGGGGGAAGGGGGTAAAATGTTGGGGCTTTGTGTTCTGATAAGCCAAAAATCTGAAATATTTTTTTAAATCTTCAAGAAATAAAAGAAAAATATTCTAAGAAACCGAATGCAGCACCACCTGCCGGCAGGGTCCAATTGTGAATCTATAGCATTCAGGGACCCACTCAAACGCACACAAAAAATATCAACGAAATCTGTCCAGCTGTTTAGGAGTTTAGTGACATAAGCATGCACAGAAGATTTATATATTGTAACAAAAATCCAAATTTGCGTGGCATGTTATGTTTCAAAAACATGTTGCACGCATTGCAACATGTTTCGCTTGTATTTCTCGTGTTTTTTTATATTGGTCTTACTCAGTTTTTGAGTTGTTTCGTATTCATGGTTCAAAATCTCAAAGCATATCGCCAAAACAATAAAAATCGCTAAAAGCTTTGACATTGGACCTGTCATAATAGAAATAGCCGTATTGAACGGCCCAATAAAAAATGACCCTTCTGGTGTTCTTGCCATGACAAAAAAACAAGAAATTTACTTAAAAATCGAGTTCAAAAGAACCTTTTTAATGAATGTAATAAATATTACATTAATATTACTATTTTATTGTGAACATGAGTTGCTATGAGTTTTTTTTTAATCTCCCAAAGTTGGTTTAACGACAGTCATTTCCGGTCTGTCAAACCTTGCCACCGTCATTGAGGTGGGACATTGTTTCCAAGATGGCGCGAGGAGGAGACTGCTGACTCGCGCTGGGAGACAAAAAACCCACTAAAAGCGAAGTGATCCGCGAGGTGGTGTGCACCAGAAGTGCGGCGTTTTAAAGTAATGTGAGCAAGGTCCTATTTTTCGTTAAGCGTTTAATTCTTTTCGGGATTCAATTAGAAAAACAACTTTTTTAGTAATGGGGGGTTTTTCTTTTAGTCACAGCGTGTTTTTGCCTGTGCCGCCTTTTATTTTACGAATGTAAATTCGACTCCACGAATCGGCCAACCGTGCCCGGAGTTTTCTCGCCTGGATGTTTTAAAATGAACCTGAAATACCACATGTCTGAAGTCTGTACCACATGTCTGAAGAGGAGATAGAAGGAGGGACCTACCTACGCGGAATAAAGGACTTTTGTTTTCATAACTTTAAATTTGTAGTTTTATTTTAAATTTGTAGTTTTATTTTAAAATTGCGAAGGTTTATTCTCTGTTTTGCCAAATTTAGTGACAAACCAAATCCTTTCCCCGACCCTGTGGTTATTTTTTTCATTTTTTGGTCATCACCTAATCTAACATGGTATTTTTTTCTTTTTCCGCGTTTTGGATAAATGCGGTGGCGCTTTTGTTTCTTGTGTTGGTATAACGCGACAGGATCTCTAATCTTACGTTATAATATGTATAAAGATAATCCTGTAAAAAGGAATAATTTTTTTTTGTAGCCTACAAAATTTTTTGTACAATTATTTTCTGGAAATGCATCGGAGCTTGAATATCCATTTAATACGAAAAGTTCGTTTAGTTTAAATAATTTATATGAAAAATGCAGAAAGTGGTGGGGGAGGGGAACTTGAGGGGGGGGGGAATAAAGGAGAGGGACAAGTCTCTGCAACTTTGTTTCGTTTTTTCAAGCATGGCCACCATCACAAAAAAGGCCATTTTTCAAGAGTGGATATGTATTATAAAAAAGCGGCGAGGCGGCAGAATATGAAGACCGGGGGCTCACCTCTCGGTCGGAGTGCGGCCCGGGCGGGCGGGGCGCCGGGGCGGGCCGGGCGCCGCGGCGCTCCCGGGGGCCGCTGCGGCGCCCCGGGGGGCCGGCGCCCCGGCGTGCCGCCGCCCGGCCCCCCGCCGCGCCCCCCGAGGCCCCCGTGGAGATCATCAGCGGCCGCCGCCGCATCTCGTACCGGTAGCGATTCATCTCCGACTGGGTCAGCTCCGCCCTAAACCCCCAAATGAACTTTCTATTACTATTTCTTGTATTAACGAGAAGTGCGTTTGACATGTTGTTCGACAACAAACCAGATCTTTATTTTAGTGCGGTCGACAAGTATAAGCGTAATAAAATATGGTGCGGAGTAGAACTAAAACAATTGCCATTTAAAACAATATTTGAGTAAGATACTACTACCACTAATGCTGCCGTTGCTGCTGTGGCGGTAGCGGCAACCTCAACGACGGCGGCAGCAGCAGCAGCAGTATTTATATAAAACGCTTTTTTAATACCTTGCTTTGAAAAATAACAAACTAATAATAAATGAAGTCAACTGATTTAGTAAACTGTTTTACTTAAACTTTTTTGTTTAAAATTTTTATTATTTTTGGCAATTTTTAAGTTTTTAGCAATGTATTGTTAGTTTTATATTCAACTAGCTGACCCGGCTAACTTCGTACCGTCTAACAGTCAATGAATGTCGTGTTACAGATTAGCTGAACTTAATTTATGATTTTATGAAAGCAATAAATTTTTTTCTGGCGCAAGAACAAATAATGCAGATGATTTGCCGACACGTGAACATGCCACGTAAAACTGACCATGAGAAAAACACTGATTTACATTTTGTATGGAAAAATGTTTTTTCTTTTATTTAAATTTTTTGTAAATTTTACAATTTTTGTTTTTAATCGTTATTCTGCTATTTGGGACGGAGACAAATACAACAAATCAAAAACCATGAAAATCGGTCTAGCCGTTCTCGATTTATAAGTGTTCGAACAAACCAGACTTTGTTTTATATATAATCCTTAATATTTCACTTTGATTTTTTCATAATAACTATTATGGCACCATTCGTATTGCATTCTGCTCGTATACTTGTCATCGCTTCATTTTATGGACTAGTTGAGGGACTCTTAAAAATAAATTAAGCAGTTAACTGTTTAAACTACTCTAGAATCTGTATTTTAGAAAGGATAGTAACAGTCAGACTGCATCTTATAGTGGTTTTAAAATGATTACTTTTGACAAAACATTTGGAGCGTTCAAAATTTTATTTTTTTAACATGGATGAAGAATCTTATGCAGTATCAAGTACATAAAACTGTTAAAAATGATTGCAGGCTTTCAACGTTATAGCTATGAGGAAAGTTATGATTACTTTATACATATGATTGGTAAATTGTCCGATGTTGGAAAAGAGTTGTGATCTCATGAAAATATTTAAATTACTGAATGGACATTATGATCTCCCAAATCTTCGACTTTAACCGGAATAGTTTGGCTTAATAGTTTAGGAACGTAGGGTGGTGGCGACATAAGGGGGGCGGTGACAGAAGTGGAATGGAACGTTAGGAATTGGTGGCAGAGGTAAAAGGGAACGTCAGGGAGCGGTGGCAGAGGTCGAATGGAACGTTAGGAATTGGCGACAGAGGTAGAAGGGATGGTCAGGGGGCGGTGGCAGTGGTGGAATGGAACGTTAGGAATTGGCGGCAGAGGTAGAAGGGAAGGTCAGGGGGCGGTGGTAGTGGTGGAATGGAACGTTAGGAATTGGCGGCAGAGGTAGAAGGGAAGGTCAGGGGGCGGTGGCAGTGGTGGAATGGAACGTTAGGAATTGGCGGCAGAGGTAGAAGGGAAGGTCAGGGGGCGGTGGTAGTGGTGGAATGGAACGTTAGGAATTGGCGGCAGAGGTAGAAGGGAAGGTCAGGGGGCGGTGGCAGTGGTGGAATGGAACGTTAGGAATTGGCGGCAGAGGTAGAAGGGAAGGTCAGGGGGCGGTGGTAGTGGTGGAATGGAACGTTAGGAATTGGCGGCAGAGGTAGAAGGGAAGGTCAGGGGGCGGTGGTAGTGGTGGAATGGAACGTTAGGAATTGGCGGCAGAGGTAGAAGGGAAGGTCAGGGGGCGGTGGCAGTGGTGGAATGGAACGTTAGGAATTGGCGGCAGAGGTAGAAGGGAAGGTCAGGGGGCGGTGGTAGTGGTGGAATGGAACGTTAGGAATTGGCGGCAGAGGTAGAAGGGAAGGTCAGGGGGCGGTAGCAGTGGTGGAATGGAACGTTAGGAATTGGCGGCAGAGGTAGAAGGGAAGGTCAGGGGGCGGTGGTAGTGGTGGAATGGAACGTTAGGAATTGGCGGCAGAGGTAGAAGGGAAGGTCAGGGGGCGGTGGCAGTGGTGGAATGGAACGTTAGGAATTGGCGGCAGAGGTAGAAGGGAAGGTCAGGGGGCGGTGGTAGTGGTGGAATGGAACGTTAGGAATTGGCGGCAGAGGTAGAAGGGAAGGTCAGGGGGCGGTGGCAGTGGTGGAATGGAACGTTAGGAATTGGCGGCAGAGGTAGAAGGGAAGGTCAGGGGGCGGTGGTAGTGGTGGAATGGAACGTTAGGAATTGGCGGCAGAGGTAGAAGGGAAGGTCAGGGGGCGGTGGCAGTGGTGGAATGTAACGTTAGGAAATGGCGGCAGAGGTAGAAGGGAACGAGGGGCGGTGGCAGAGGTGGAAAGAAATATCAGCAGCGGAGGCGTAGGGGAACCTCGGAGAAAGTCGGAGGCGGCGGCGAAGGCGGCAATGAACGTCGGAGGCGGCGGCAGAGGTGGAAGGAGACGCAGGGGAACGGCGAGGGAGTGTCCGAGTCACTCACACGGCCCGGCGAGCGGCGAGGGCGCGCGGGGGGGGCAGCGGCGGCAGCAGGGGCCGGCGGCAGGCGCAGAGGGGGGCGCCGCGCTGCCAGTCGCCGCGCCCGCGCCGCACGCCCTCGCGGCCCGAGGGCGCGCCGCCCGCCCCCCGGCCCCGGCCCCCCGCCGCGCCCTCCGCCAGCGCCCGCTGCAGCGCCAGCGCCTCGATCATGGCGTCGATGCGCGACGCCGGCTCCGAACCGAAGCCCGCTTCGCCTGTCCGAGGAATAGTAACAATTGAGACGCCGCCCGAATCGCCGTCGTAATGATGGGCGCGAGGCGCGGTAGGAAAGCGGTCTGACCTGTGTCGGGCACGAGCTGGTCCAGGTCGGCGCGCTCCCGCCCGGGCACGAGGCGCTGCAGGGCGGGCGCGTGGGGGGCGCCCTCCACGTCCACCAGGAAGGGGGGGGGGCATGAGGTGCGGCGGTGCGCCCGTCTGCTCGTCGCACACTCCGCCCAGCGCGTCGCGCACCAGCGGCCGGTAGTCCGTGTGGAAGAACAGCTCGAACGGCAACTGCAACAGCGGCCCGCGATATTGCTTCGTTCGCCTCTACCCGCATCTGCCTTCCGACGGTTTTTTCTTCGCCGAAGGCACCGAAGGGGTTAAATAAATAAACGCGAGGGCGATTCCGGTTCCCCCGATGGCCAAAAATTTTAAACAACAGAGCCATCTCTCGAGTTTTGCGCGTACTTTTAGAAACACCTCAATGGGGTAAAATAATCTAGGCTGCGGAAGTCTGCTCCTGCACGAGTTGTTATACATCCTATTCCACCGACGAATGTTCATTGAATCTACCCCCGCCTTTCGATAGCGGCGAATTACCAAAGACCGAAAGAGTAACGAATGCTTCGTTATTCTCATTTGCGAGAAAGGCAATAAGCGAGTTCCCTCTAAAAAATGTCTGTCATTAGTAAAGTCATACAGCGAATCATCACTTGTTATCTAAGAACACTTCTACTAGACACCTCCTACAGCCTTGGCAGACTTAGCCATCTTTCTCCTTCATCTTCAACCTTTCTTTGTAGCTATAATGAACTTAACAGTTGATTTCATTAGTGTTCCTTTAACCCTTAACCACCTGAAGTCGGTCTCAGAGACAGAGATTTAATTTTTCAAATTATTCCATTATTATGCATGTGACGCAATCGTGAGTCTATGTACTTTTTCCCTTTCCCCGCCAGTTCGTCCCGTGCCCTTGGCAGCTCTGGACGTGCGCGCGTTTAAAAATTACAGGTAATTATTTATTGCGTGCGGTCCGTTAGATCGACGTCAGGTGGTTACGTAATTTTGTTAAATTATATTATTGAAGGCTAACAATGAATCGCATGGATGAAAATATAGGTCGATGGTTAGAGGAAGTTGAGACAGACTCGGAAAACTGGACTATACCAGAACTTTCGATCGAAGACTAGTGACATAAAAGATGGTCCAGTGGATCAGATCATTGAAGGCGAATGTCTGTCCGACGCAGAAGTGGAAGGTGATGAGCCTGACCTTCAACTCACTGAACAGGAAAACGACATCAAGTCGCCGATGGAATATTTGTCTTCCGACGATGATGTCTTGTGACCCCAAAAAGAAACGCAAAACAGCCTATATATGTTTTCTATGTAAGAATCCAATTTGCAGTGAAAGTACATGTGCATTGATTGTCGCCGTAAGTTGTGATTTTTCGTGCCTTGTAATTTTGCAAAAGTTGTGATTGTTTCATGTCAAAAACTATTTTATCTCATAGATAATTAATCAAACTCGTCGCAAATAAGTAAAAATAGTTATATTATAAAGATTTTATAAACTCAGATCTCAGATTTTCCAAGTTCCTAGATTTTAACCTAAAATTGGTAAACATTTGTAGCTTGACTGTAGATTAAGTCTTTACGTTTACTCCATAGGAAACAAAATGGCTCGATGTCATTATAACTCCCTGGGGAGACGGGTTTGCCCATTGTGATTGACACTCCTTGTATCACTAACTTGTTTTTCTATTTTATTATAAATTCTGAAATGTCTGATTCGCTTCAGGGCGTTAGACGAACTGAACAACTACTTTTAGATTATTACTCACCGTCTGTAGCCTGGGATGTCCCTGACCCATTCCAAGCATGAGGATATGCCCGTGAGAGTCAGTGGCAGCGATAGAAGCTCCATCTGGTGCCCATTTAGCATCGAAGACCGCCCCGTGACCCTGTCCTTCGATATCGTTGAGAAACGAGCATAGGGTCACGCCCTCGTCTATGTCCCAAATGAACATTTGACCTGTGAATAAGTATAACTTTTAATATCATAAACTCTTTTACCTTTTCACCGACAAAATTAAATAAAATACAAACGGAGCTGACATGGAATTCACCGACCGGAGTCGGGCCCATCATAATACATCGGAATGTGTACCTTGGAGTATCAGTTCAAAAAGGCTTCATGCGTGGCGTCTCGGGCTGCCTCGAGCACAATTCTCTCCTGGCTGCTGCCATCAAGGATGCGGGACAGCACGAACGCCAAATCAATGTATGCTGGCTCGACCTAGAGAATGCCTTTGGGTCAGTCCGACACAGTCTCCTCCACTTTGCACTCCGCTGGTACAACTTCCCACCAGTCGTGCATGACATTGTAGCCTCCTACTACAACTGTCTGACTTTCCATGTTAAAACGCAAGAATGGACTACCCGCTCTATACCATATTCAATTGGACTATTTCAGGGCTGTTGCCTCTCCCTGACGATTTTTAATATAGTTTTTAATATACTGCTGGAAAGCCTGACCCAGTTTGACAGGAAGTGGGGCTACCGTTTTAAAACAGACGGCCAATACACCTCGTCGTGCCTCGCTTTTGCCGACGACCTAACTTTCATCACCAGAAGCCCCAAGCAGCTTTCCCTGCTATTACAGAAAGTGGAGCTTTTCTGCAACTGGTCAGGCTGTATAAAAGTGAAGCCCTCCAAATGTTTTTGCCTTGGACTCGCCCGCATGGGCACAAAATTTACATCCTATGACCCCAAATTGGTCTATAAGGGCTCTAATATCTCCCTTATAGACCCAAACAATCATTTCAAATTCCTCGGCAGAAAAATCACCCATCAGGGAAAAGACGTCTCGGGCGATCATGTTATAGAGCATTTCAAAAGTTGCCTGGCGAAACTAGATGCCTTGCTAATTTCTGGCCCTCGTAAGGCCTGGATCTATGACAATTATCTAACGTCACATTTGTCATGGCCCTTTCTTATTTACGATTTTACCAATCCCCAACTGTCCCGTCTAGATGGGACCTAATGGGCCTTTGGGAGCTAATGGGCCCTTGCTGAGTTGGCAACGAAGACCCATTCTGTTTCAGGGTCGGTCATACTCACGGGTCAACACCCATCCGATGGCCTCCACGCATGGGGTGCGAGCCTGGGTAGGACACTGGGTCAACCAGTCTCCCCTGGGAATCAATCCTCTGGCGCTCCTGGACTGTCTGCGCACCGAGCGGCGCAAGCCAATCGATTGTGCTCTCCGACTAACAATCGGGGGAGTCTGGGAACTGTATTGTTTCCTATAGAGCGGGGGTAGTTGTCTACCTTACGGCGACTGCTCTTGAAATGACCATTGGCCATCCGATCCCGGTTCAGAGTCGGGCAAAGGACGCCTTGGTCCGCGATAGATTCGGTGCACTCCGTTTCACCGCTTCGTAAGGGAGAGGACCGCGCAAGCGACTTCGAACTCGGAACCAATCGAGAGACCGGAGAAATCTGGTCACAATTGGTAGTTAGGGCGCGAGTGCCGCCCGCCAGGTAACATACCTGGCTACTCGCGGTAAGGCGTTAGTCTCTAACGGGTTGTGGCGTAGCTAGACGTCGGATTTGTTATGTCCAAAGTCTTCTACGCTCACTGCACGGTCGATAGAACGATGAATCGTTAAAACGTCCTGCGGTGACGGGTTCGCCCGTTGTGGTTGACATCTCAATATGTCCCGTCTAGATGCGCTGGTGACAGCTAGTTTAAAATCCTGGCTGTCCTTAGCCAAACCAGCTGACCCCTCGACTCTCTTCAGGTCCAAACAAAATTTTGGGCTAGCGCTTAAACTGCCCTCTCTGCTCTACGCCAACTCCAGAATAACCAAAAATTCAATTCTGTGCAATTCCAAAGATCCGGCAATATCGAAGCACGTAATAAGTGGCCGTAGTGATTCAAATGATCTACAAGCCCGCGTAGACTTCCCCAAAAAGTTCCTTACTGGAATCAGCCAGAATGGCACTGGTCTGGGGTATGGCAGTACAACAACGAGCGACGTGGACTTGAAGAAGTCTCTTTTGCGGGGAGATTACGACAGCAAGAGTATGGCTCATGCTATTGGCCTTCAATGCCAGAATGATTGGACAACAATTGGGGACTTTTGCATTCCGCCTCCAATGCACTGGAAGGTAATGCTCTATGACTGGACGCCAGAGATGCTGAAATTTTATTTGAATGCCTTTCAGCATACACTTCCAGACCCCAGTAACCTCGCTCGTTGGGGCTTTGCCGAGGATAGTTCTTGTCCCCTCTGTAGCAATACCCCTTGCACAGCTAGACACATTCTAGCTGGCTGCAAGGTGGCCTTAGATCAAGGACGGTACACTTACCGCCATGACAAAGTTCTCGCTGTTATTTGCGAGGTAATTAGTCTCTCAGTGGCTCGTGCCAACAAGGGTTTGACAGTATCCTCCAAACCCCCAATACAGTTTGTGCGGGATGGCTCTAAAGGCAAAAAACATTTAACTACAAAACCTTTCTCAATAATCGAGAAAGCTACAGATTGGATTCTGGAGGTTGATTCGGTCTCTAAGCAGTATAAATTCCCTGAAAGTCTCGGATGCACAGCCCTCCGTCCAGATATAACTCTTTACTCTGTATCTCGGAAGGTGGCTCTTATTGTAGAATTAACTGTTCCATGGGAATCAAATATCCCAAAAGACCACGAGTACAAATTAAATAAATACCATGATCTTGCAAATGCCGTAACCCGGAACGGCTTCACTGTTCACCTTCACGCGGTGGAAGTTGGCGCTCGTGGCCTGCCAGCTAAATCTCTATTTCACCTCTTTAAAGATCTTGGCCTTTCCAGAAAAATAATCAACTTTCTTAGAAAAATTATCTAAAACTGCGATTTGCGCATCTCAAATTCTATGGCTTCGAAGGGGGAGTGAATGGGTGGTAAGGTGAACGCTCACATGTGGCAAGACAGCTGTCCTAAACCTACCACAGCCGGTTCGTAAGTCCGGATTCCACTGCTCACCCCCCAGAAGCGTAAAAAAAAATTGTATTATGATGGGCCCGACTCCGGTCGGTGAATTCCATGGCAGCTCCGTTTGTATTTATTATTACACTTCTGGAGGGTGAGCAGTGGATTCCGGACTAACGACCGGCTGTGGTAGGTTTAGGACAGCTGTCTTGTGCGCCCATATGTGAGCGTCCACCTTATCATCCATTCACTTCTTCGAAGCCATAGAATTTAGGATGCGGAAATCACAGTTTTTGAAAAAAAATCTAGGAAGGAGTAGTTTCCCTGGAGAGACCAAGACCTTTAAAGAGGTGAAACAGAGATTTGGCTAGCAGGGCACGAGCGCCAACTTGTAATTGAACTTCCCATGGATCAGTTAATTCTACAAGATGGGGAGTAAAGAGTTATATACCTAGACGGAGGGCTGTGCATCCAAGACTTTCAGGGAATTTATACTGCCTAGACATCGAATCGACCTCCAGAATCCAATCTGAAGCTTTCTCGATTATTAAGAATGATTTTGGAGTGAAAAGTTTTTTGCCTTTAAGGTCTTTGCCCACTACACCGTACCATACCATGACCATAATAGGAACGTATCAGGCACGTAAAGAAGCGTTCCGAACACGGCTATGCCCACTGCAACGGTTCAACAGCGTTCTATCCCCGTATACAACGCGTATCATGACCGTAGCATGCCCGTAGCATGCCCGTTCGATACCCGTTCTATCCGTTGCTGTACATTTTCGCTTACGTGTTCGTGTTGCGTGGACGCTTCGAGGTGTTGTAAATTCCAAAAATAATAAAATAAATATGGCTATTAGACAATTCTCTTTTAGAGAATTGGCTATGATTGCCAATTAAGATTCTTAATGGTGTCCATATATTTTGGATGTTTTAAATTATAAATAAACTCGTATTTACGCACACATTCAATTAACTTTTCGTCCTCCATCGCGTCCTTCGTGAGCGCATCCAATATACTGACGAAGAGGCAACGCATATGGTGACCGTTTGGCCGCCTGCGGACAGCGGTTTGACAACGTCGCGTGCCATGCAAGGAGCGTATCGGCACCGGCAAAATATTCTCGCCGTGAAATCTGTCACCCTCCGGTCATGGTACGGTACGGTGTTGGCCTGTGACGGAACGGTCTAGTGGGCGTTGCCTGATAGTAATTCATACAAAGAATATTTTTTTGCATGTGTCGATACGGTTACGGTCATGGTATGATACGGTGTAGTGGGCAAAGACCTTTAGAGCCATCCCGCACAAACTGTATTGGGGGTTTGGAGGCTACTGTCGAACCCATGTGGCAAATTAACTCGCAAAAAAAACAGCAAAGACTTTGTCGTGGCGGTAAGTGTACAGTCCTTGATCTAAGGCCACCTTGCAGCCAGCTAGAATATGTTAGCTGTGCAAGGGGTATTGCTACAAAGGGGACATGAACTATCCTTGGCATCGCTGTAACGAGCGAGGTTACTGGGGTCTACTGGAGTCTAAAGACATCTGTATATATTCTGAATCAGGGACTGAGGTGAGTGTGCTCGCAAGATGAGACTAAAACATACAGCTTTGCTGATACGTCCAGATTAAATCTCGTAAAGCTAGTAATAAATAAAATTAACAAGTTGTCATGTACAAATTCAGTGTGTTTTAAATTGATGGGATAGCTTGCACTAATCACTTCAAATGGTAGTTTATTCCACTGGTCCACCACTATTTGGCAGGACGTTCTTAAGAGGATTAGATTTAAATTTTGTACGGTTGAGTTTTTTGTTGTGATCTCGAAGATTTGAAAGACAATTTGAAAACCTGAGCGGGTTTAAAAAATCGTTAAAGAGACATTTACTCAACTTATGAATACCCCCCTCCCCTCTCGTCTCCTTTGCTTGTCCCTATATTCCACTCCTCCCTTCAACATCGAGTTGGCATACGTCACTAATCACTGTTTTATATTTTATACTATGATGACTATTATGTAAGTGTATTCATTTATTACTTGTAAATCAATTTGTCCACATAAACCTTTAGTCACAACAACCCTGGCGGTATGGTCGTAAGATATTGCCACTTGGCAATAGGCCCACCACATTGTACTCTTATGTGTGTGCAATAAAGCTTTTCAAACAAACAAACTACTCTCAAACAAAGAAGACAAAGAAGGGAACTGATTTGAGACATATACAATTTTCACAAATTATGTTCCTCAAACACTGGCGTAACTGGGAAAGAATATTTACAAATTCAACATCAAATCTTTGCGGTAAACAAATCTTTGAGGTAACAGCAATCAAATCAACCGCGCAAAATTTTAATCTTTAGGATAAACTTCGAATGACAACAAGGATCTTTGAACTGACTAGCTCCCCAAAGCATATTTATAATCTTACCATCGTGACCAGCAGACAGGAGAATCTGAGGCAGACTCGGATGAGACTCGAGAACGTATATCTCATCCTTGTGTCCACTTAGTATGCGGAGAAGCTGACCATTGTTCGATGACCAAACCTGCGATGAAACAAATGATATTCATATACGAGTTGTGTAAACAATGTAATGACACTGACAGTGCATTTCTACTATCTCAAAAAAAATACATAAAGTTAAACGAAGTAAACAGTAACGAAGTAAAAATACATCAAGCTGTGAAAGACTTTGTCTATCTGGGCTCCATGATATGCAACGACGGAAACTGCGAAAAGGAGGTCTCACGCAGAAGCCAGATGGCAAGATCGGCCATGAGCAAGCTAGAAAGCCTGTGGAAAAATCGGGGTATAAGTCAGCGGACTAATGTCAGGCTGGTTCGAGCTCTGGTTTTCTCGATCTTTCTCTATGCATTGGAGACAGAAGGCGAAGGAGCAGGCTCGGATACGCACCAAAATCGATGCACTGGAGACGTGGTGTTGGCGTAAAATGCTAGGAATCCCATGGACAGCACGCCGCACCGACAAATCTGTCCTGGAAGAACTCGGCATCCAAGTGAGACTCTCCACCGTATGCGTGAGAAGGGTCCTGCAGTTCTTCGGTCATGTTGCCAGTAGAAACCCAGAGAATCTGGAGAAAATGCTTTCCGGGGGTCAAGTGGAGAGAAGAAGAAGCAGAGGCAGATCACCGGCCAGATGGAAACGACCTCATCAAAGAAGTTACAAAAGGGTCAATACAATCTGCGACCCGCCATGCAGAAGACAGATCGAAGTGGAAGAGCCTCGTAGGCAAACTGTTGTCTAGTGGCCACGATCCTCAGTAATGAAGGAACGACGGAAAAGAAGAAGAAACGAAGTATGTAAATAGAGAAAGCCTTAGTCGGTCCACACGATGCGGTGAGACTGTGGAGTGGCGCCTGAGCAGTGCCAAAAACATTATAAAAAACATCCAAAAACATTAAAATACGGTTTATTTTAAATTTATTGTTTAATTTTATGTACCGAATTTCCCATCGAGTAAATGAATTTAGATAATTATAATCATAACAGCATTTGTGAGTAATGGTTTTACACGACTGCCCAAGAAATCTTTGCAGTGCAGCGCCGCACCGCATTGTGTGGACCAGCCTTTATAAATAGGATAAAAACAAATTTACGGTGTATTGTAGTCAATGCTCAGTAACGTCCCAAAACGGGTACGAGCGCTGCGCGACAAACCACACTCTCAACAAACTGAATTTACACCAAGATCACAGTGCACCCACCCCTGTTAAATATGTGTGAGAAAGACGGATAAATTCTGTATTGTACGATCATTTAGTCGTCCTTCTCGCAGTCAAGAATCCCTCATATAATTGTTTGTATTCTAGGGGCACTTAGTCGTGTGCTGCCATTGCTCGGATCTGTGCTTCTCTTTGGATATATGTATGAAAATAAATAAAACGAACTAATAGATTTCGTAAAGCATGTAAAAACGTACACAAATGTGTTTACAATTTCTAGATAGGGTTTCGTATTTTGAGATAAAACGTCGATATCGCTGAATAAGTGAGTTTTTATCAGTTTTCAACTTTCTAATAATTATTCATAATTATCTTATTGTTTTACAAAATGAGGTTTAAATCTATACTAATATTATAAAGAGGTAAAGTTTGTGACGTTGTAGGAAGTAATCTCTGGATTTACTGAACCGATTATGAAAATTCTTTTACCAATAGAATTCCACGATATTTGTGAGTGTCATACGCTATACATTAATCAGAAAAATTAAAAGACTCTTTCGCGGTAGTCGGATTTGCAAAGTAAATCGGAGAATAAGCGGTCGAACGAAAATGTTTCTAACTAACGCTGCCTTAACGATGAGAGATATATGATTAAGTTCTAGAGAAAAGTTGTAGAGCTTGATAATGCCTACAAAAAAGTCAGCGACAGCATATGTCTACCTTTTATATTTAAGTTACAAAAAGTAGTATTTTATATTAAAAATCTATACTAATATTATAAAGAGGTAAAGTTTGTGATGTTGTAGGGAGTAATCTCTGGATCTACTGAACCGATTTTGAAAATTCTTTTACCAATAGAAAGCCACGTTATTTGTGAGTGTCATACTAACCGAACTACTAACCGAACCACACTCATAATTTCATCACAAATAAAAAGTTTCACCGCCCAACGAAGTGGGCACGGGTCAGCTAGTGTTTTATATTTCAAATTTCAATGTGATCATTTTACAATTCTTCTTTACATGATCCATCAAGTAGTTTCTTTCTTATGATAGTTTTTCGAAAGTGCTATATTTTTGACCTTCAACTCTTAGAAATGACAGGTGACTGCCAAGATTTACACCCGCCGCTTGAGAGGTTAACGCTGAGGTAGCGATTGCGGAGAGCCATCTCCACAATATAACAGTTGTCTCTCTGCTAAGTCGCTCGTTGACAACTGAGCCTCGTCTTCGTACGAAGCCACCAGTCTCTAGATAGCGACCGTCGCTTGACGTTCGGCCGTTCGGGTATATTTGGCTCCGCTCGTTTAGCCCCGTCCCCTTCAGGGTTGGCAAAAACCCGGGTTTTATCAAAAAATATCTGCCCACTGGATTATTTCGGGTTTTTTTGGGGAATTTCGGGTTTTTTCCGGAGTTAATGAGAATTTTA
Organism: Micropterix aruncella; assembly: GCA_944548615.1. NCBI lineage: Eukaryota > Metazoa > Arthropoda > Insecta > Lepidoptera > Micropterigidae > Micropterix > Micropterix aruncella. The sequence continues at coordinate 20,359,663 of OX155974.1, read as the reverse complement.
AATTATTATATTTTAATTTTACATTTTATTTTATTTTATTACCATTTTACTGCATTTTTTCTCCCAATCCAAATCTATTTACTACTGAATAAAGTTGTAACACTACCATGAAGGGAATTCCCCCGAAAATCGTGATTGTCAGTTGTCGGGGAGATACCCTTTATTTTCACAACAGGATAAGAGTTAACACTAACAACCGCTAGTGGCGCTGTTTCGGCGCGAAAGTGTTGAGTAGTAGTGCTGGCAGCGTTTCAACGCGAAGTAGTAGGTATTGAGTAGTAGTGCAAACGATTTTAGAACTAAATAGTGTATATTGAAGTGTGTATAAGGGTCTTTGTCGCTTGAAGAGTATTGTAATAGTTTTGTAATAAATCAAGTTGAGTGTTCTATCGTGTTTTTGCATCTTCTGCTGCCTATCCACGTAAAATATTATCCATAAGTTATCTAATAAAACATGCCAAAACTAGTCGGCATTACACTTGTCCGGCCAGTTCTGCATCAATTGAAAGACTCTCAACATTTGGAATGGTCTGGAGTAAATTACGGAACAGACTGGGTGTGTCACAAATACATCCTTTTTTTTTCTTTTTGATAAAATATAATATAAATGCTATATCCGTTCATTGATTTAATTATTATAAACAAGTATTTTTTCAAAAACCCACATTCGCCAAAAACCCTCGGGTTTTTTCAGGTGGGTTTTACCCAATTTTACCCAGTGGGTTTTTTCGGGTTGAGGAAAATCAAGCCAACTCTGGTCCCCTTTCTCTTTTTTTACTCTTTACACAATACTTTCCCTGCTGAGAAAGTAATTGTCATACCTTTAATGTGCGGTCGTTGTCAGCTGTTATGATATGGTTGTCCAAGCAGTCCCACGCCACCATAGTTACTTTCAGTTTCTTCGCTTCTTCGTTGCCGGTAGATTCCCTGTAACAAAACAATTAAATTAAAATCAGTCGTTATATCAAAAGATCTTTGAATAACAATTAGTAACATAGTCAACTCCATGTTATAAATAGGATAGAAAACGAATTTACCGCGTGAAATTTGTAGGACCCGACGTTTCGGTGACGTTGCAGCCGCCGTTGTCTAGGGTAGACTGAAGAGCTGTCAGTCCGTTGTTTTGCGGGTAGGCCGCAAACCGCTGCCGCTCACACCATCATCCCTACCATCTACGTTCAGTGCAAACGTCGCTCGTGAATCGAGCACGCGATCTATGCGACACTGAGCATTTTCCGAAGGAGATGGAACATGTCAATGATGTCCTTAGGAAAAATGGATACGGAAAATATCACGAGACACGCACACGATCTAATACGGACGAAACTCAAAAACCGAGCAGATCAAGAGCATTCTTACCATACGTCAAGGGCGTGACTGATCGAATAAGTAAGATGCTAAACAGATTCGATATAAAAACGATCTTCAAACCGACCCAAAATATAGCTCGATTTTTGAGGCCTGTAAAGGATGTAATACCACTGCAAACCCCGGGTGTGTATAAAGTCGAATGCAGCTGCGGTCTAGCCTACGTTGGACAAACGAAACGGCCCATAGCCACGCGACTGACAGAACACATCAAAGCTGTTAAAAACGTTCAGCGAGAAAAATCGGCGATCTGCGAACATATATTGGATAGCGGAAGTAACCACTGGATGCAGTTTCAAAATCCCATTGTTCTATCCAAGGAACAATTCTACTTTCCTCGCATGATCCGGGAAGCCATTGAAATAAGAAGAACTCCGAACTTCAATAGAGATGACGGCTACAAACTCTCTTCTACGTGGAACCCTCTTCTTAAAATGTTCCCGCCGCCGAACGCCGAACGCAAAGACGTAAAACAGGATACAGTGAGTGTTGTGTGCAAGACGGATTTTAAAAATTCCCGCGCTCCGAGCCCGACCCCCCACCACCGTTATAACCTACGCAGTGGCGGCAGCGGTTTGCGGCCTACCCGCAAAACAACGGACTGACAGCTCTTCAGTCTACCCTAGACAACGGCGGCTGCAACGTCACCGAAACGTCGGGTCCTACAAATTTCACGCGGTAAATTCGTTTTCTATCCTATTTATAATGTCAAACAACCGTGATAGTCTTCGATTTTATACAACTCCATATTATTCTCCAAAATCCTGCCTACACGCTTGACACAAAGACTAGATGAATATCAACCCAGGGAACAGACAGGATTTCGGAAGGGTTTTGGAACGATCGACAACATCTTATAACCGTTAAGTTATAAGCCCACCGTGTTTTTAAGAAACACGGCAGAATCACAAAAAAAAAAAAAAAAAAATTTACTAAATGGACGCCACCTGTCTTTTATAGGAAAAGACGGAAACTAATTTAAAAGAAAAATAATACCAAAAAAAAAACTATATCAGACACCCAATAAAAAAATCTCAGAGTGTGGGCTACGTTGGTTTTCATTGGATTTGGCCCACAGAAAATCCCTTTTCCCCCAGGAAAACCCAAAAGAAACACGCATATATAAAAAGATCACATTTAATACGCCCGAAGGCACAAATTCAACTCCAACTCGCCGAACGCTAACATGTTCCGCCACAGATTGGGGGGTTAGTTTCCTTCCAATGTAGGCAAAAATCCAAGTGAAATTGTAGGTTGAGGTTAAGCACTCACATTCCGTGATAATTTACTTAACCTTTGCAGCAATTAAGAGCAAAAACAGGTCAAACAAAGGTGCCACTAGCTGAAGCAAACAAAAGAAATCTATGAAAATCACATCCATCCGCTTCCGACAATATCTTCAAATGAAAGAAAAATGCTTACCAGAATTCAAATAAATAGCCTACATTAAAAAAATCTCCTTCAACTCGGTATTACAACATTTAAAAAAAACAGCTGGCTAAACGCTGCCTTCACTGCCTCCCACCTTGAAATTTTGACAGCTCCTATGTCGCCCATAAAGGGTAGGGTTAGACCAGTGTCGCCACTAGTAAACCAAAGAGTGACTCCTGGCAATATCGAATGATAACCTCTATCTGTCAAAATTTGACATTTACGAAAATTCGCGAACATGGTATAAACAATTGTCAAAATATGGGAGGGATGCCCGAAAAACAACGAAAAACCACCAGGAACATAAAAAAACACCGGGAACCATGAAAAACAGGTTCGGCGAACATAATCTGCACACAGGAGCGCAAAACAAAACAACAAAATATGCCGTTTTTGTTACGCTCCTGCATTCCATGAACACATGCTGTGGCGTTTCTTCTTCCTCCATGCATCCTCTGCATAGAGGGCTGTCTGTCACACCTATGGTAAACAGGTGTTTGTTTAGGGGACAGTGGCCTGTCATAGTACCTATGACTTTACGGATTTTGTCCCTTTTTAATCTGGTGAGGTTGCGGGCAAGTTTTTTAGACGCTTCCGGAACCGGGTTCTTTGTTTGCCTGCATCCTGCGTTTTTTTCCATTCTTTAAGGTGGGTTTCGTCGGTGTTCCTGCGTAGCCATGTTTTTATTTGGGCCTTGGGTATGGGCATCAAGGGTTCCGGTCCATATACTATTTCCTTTGATCCCCTTTTGGCCAGTGCGTCTGCCGCGTCGTTGCCCAGTGAGTCGCTGTGCCCTTTAATCCATTGCAGGGTCACTCTATTTGACCTTGCAATGGATTGAAGCGCATTGTGGCATTCCAGTACAAGGACAGAGGTTATAGTATTTTTCGCTAGCGCTTGTAGCACGGAGGCACTGTCGGAGACAAGTTTCAAGCTTAGGTCTCCGACATCTTTTGCTGCAACTGCCTGTACTGCTCTGGTGATGCCAATGCATTCTGCTTGGAAGATCGTATTTAAGTTGCCTAGGGTAGTTGATATTTTGATGTTTAGATCATTTGAGAAGACGCCGGCTCTGGTACCTTGAGTGGTTTTGGAGCCATCTGTGTATATCCTTACTTCATTTGTACCAGAGTGATCAAGGCAGATGCACTATAGACGCCGTAACTTTTACAAATGTAAAGCTATCGAGCTGAAAATGTTACCAGATGTCACAGACAGACGTGCCAACTTAACAAAAAAAAGAGAATTGAAATCGGGAGACTGCGAGCGCCACACGGTGGTGATTCCTGATACTTTTTGATCAAGGTGGTATTATTACGAAGATGTTAGAGCAGCTACCTGTTTCTCCCAGATAAATTTGTTGGCCACTTAAACGCCTACTTACCTTTATGAGTTAAAAAATACATTGCAGTGTTCAGCTTACCCTGGTAACGTTGCAGTCATGTGGAGAATGGTGTGTCGCCATTGCGTCGCACTCAGCTGCCACAAAATGGCCGTGCCGTCCTTCGATCCGGACACGAATTTAAGCCCCGCGTGCGCCCACTGCAGTGAATCCACAGCGTCATGATGAGCTGCAACCTGAAGAAAACATTCATTATAATTAATCGGTTCATATAAATGGTTGAGAACCTGGCAATCCCAGCCAGGTTCTCAACCAAACACTTGCCATTCATACCGACAAATGCTTGGATAAGAATAGATGTGTATGTACTAAATTAAGCAAATCTGCAACAGTCTCCTACGGGCATAACGGTAGATGAGAAGCTATGTTGGGAAAATCAGATTGCAAATTTGAGATCGAGAATTAGAAAGCTGGTTTATGTATTTCTTCGGCTGCGCAACATTCTGTCCAAAACAACCATAAGAATGGTATACATGGCCTTGTGTCAGAGTATTTTGTCCTACGGAGTCGCGGCATGGGGCGCTACTACTAATGATAATCTGGATAGATTGACAAAAGCGCAGAAATTATTATTGAGAGTAATTCACAGGAAAAACCGGCGTCATCCATCTGCCTTGTTATTTTCCCAATCCCATGTGCTATCAGCTAAACAGTTATTCATTAACCCGTTGAGTATGAGTCAACCAAATCTGGTCGCGAAACAATTATCTGTTGAGTACGAGTCGACCAAATCTGGTCGTGCGTTTTTTTCACTTCTTTGACGTTCTCTAATTTATTCATAATTATCTAATTGTTTTACAAAATGATATTTCAATATTCTATATTCGAAATTTCAATGCAATCATTGTGCAGTTGTTCTTTTTATGATTGGTGTAGTAGTTTCGTAGTTATAGTACTTTAAGTCAATGTCGCCGAAAATCCTGCAAAAGAGACAGATGCATCCATGAAAATACCCATTTACTCCAAGGGCTAGGCAAGCGCTTCTTGCATTCTACAAATCTAGAGATGACCACGCCCGAACTCAAAACAATCACAAGAATGTCCGCGAGTATCAATTATATAATTCCGTCAGTCAGGACAACATTTGCCCAGAGACATATATTCTACACAGCCCCAAAATTATATAATTCCCTTAGTGAAGACATGAAAAATTATCCTAACATAAAAATATTTAAAGCAAACCTTAATAGATGGCTACTTAACAAGGGATATGTAAAATCTGATCAACTTCTTTGCAACGCACGACAATTTATTTAGTATCACTTATCTAGTTTTCTTAATGAAATTTTTGATTTTGACGTGATTTTGAACCAACAATTCACCTATCTACCTACCGAATTTAAAGTTTATAAGTCTAATATTTCGAGATTAAAGTGTCACTAGCCAGGGTTGGCAAAAACCCGGGTTTTATCAAAAAATATCTGCCCACTGGGTTATTTCGGGTTTTTTCGGGGATTTTCGGGCTTTTTCGGGGAATTTCGGGTTTTTTCGGAGTTAATGACAATTTTAAATGAATATATTTTAAAATTTTATTTTATTTTATTACCATTTTATTGCATTTTTTCTCTCAATCCAAATCTATTTACTACTAAATAAAGTTGTAACACTACAATGAAAGGAATTCCCCGAAAATCGTTATTGTCAGTTGTCAGGGAGATCCCCTTTATTGTCACAACAGTTGTTTATCTCGAATTATCACAAATATGTTGAAATTCGCATGGATATCGAAGCTAATCCTGACCCGCAAATACTATTCGATGTAGGGGCAGCTCGTGTCCTTGACAATGTTGGGCTTCATACACAAGCCATCCATCTTCAGAAGCAATTGAAGGAAGTTTCCCTGGCGCTGGACAAACTACAGGCTGACGATACGACTATATCTGATGCAGTTGAAGTATGGCTTGATCTGATGGAAAGTCATGAACTTGAGCCCTACAGGACGGCCATAAGTGCGAGGTTCAATGATGCGATGCATGCAACCTTTTCACTTCTTGGCGAATATGATAGATCCGCGATACTACGGTCGGCGCCTGAAACCAGATCAAGAGAAAATGGCCAAAGATATATATGTCACAAATACATCCTTTTTTTTCTTTTTGACGAAATATAATATAAATGCTATATCCGTTCATTGATTTAATTATTATAAACAAGTATTTTTTCAAAAATCCACATTCGTCAAAAACCCTCGGGTTTTTTCAGGTGGGTTTTACCCAAAGTGGGTTTTTTCGGGTTGGGGAAAATCAAGCCAACCCTGTCACTAGCACACCCTCTAGTGGATCGCTTTCAACCATAATCTTTTCAACTCTTGCCATGACCAAATGATGACTGCATGCCAAATTTCAGATCAATCTGAATCTCACTAAACGTGAGTAAAACCAGCTATATGACTTTTATCCCTACTAATAGGGGTCAGCCAACAGTAAATCACCACATAACTATTCAAAAATGTCACTCTGAAACCTCTTGTAATTGTGCACCACTAAAGAGATCCCTAGGCATTGTAGTTGACAATAAATTGCGATGGGAAAAGCAAGTCAATGCAGTGTCAAAGAAAGTGAGAACCCTTGGTTATACTTTCAAAGAGATGAGGAGTATTCTGGATCGCAGGACGCTAACCATAGTGTATTTTGCATGATGTGAAACCCTTATTAACTATGGTATAATTGGGTGGGGTGGGTGCTGCAAAACCCTCCTGACGCCACTTCTAACAGTGCAAAAATGTATTTTTAAAATCATGCATCGCAAACCATATCAATATTCTTCTAATGAACTCTTTCAAGAGGCTCAAGTTTTGGATGCTAGGTTATTATTTATTAAAACTGCACTACGTTGGGTTTTTGTGGCCAAACAAAATAAATCTTTTATTACGCACACGAAACCCACTAGACAACTCCTGAGTGATAATTTGAATGTACCTAGGATGAAGACGACTTTCGGACAGCGACACTACTCTTTCATAGCTACAGGAGTTTATAATAAATTAAGCAATGACATAAAAACCAGCCCCAACTGCCAATTGTTTAAAAGCAAAATAAATAAATGGCTGTTGCAAGAAGAGCGTTTATCTATCCATGCCATGATCGATGTAGTAGAATAAGTTGAAGTTGACTTAACAGGTGCAGGAGTACACATACCTAGGACAGGTGATAAAGCTCGGCCGGGACTCGATGATGGCAGAGATAAAGCGAAGGAAACAATTGGGATGGGCAGCCTTCGGGAAGCTGAGCTTCGTGCTGAAGTCCAGAATTCCCCAATCGCTCAAGACAAAGGTGTATAATCAGTGTGTGTTACCGGCTATGACGTATGCTTGTGAGACATGGACACTGACTGCTGGGATGATCTACAAGCTTAAGGTGGTGCAGCGTAACATGGAGCGAGTCATGCTTGGCATATCGTTGCGCGATCGAGTCCGAAACGAGCTCATCAGACAGCGCACGAAGGTGGTCGACGTGGGTCAAAGAGTGGCCGAGCTGAAGTGGGCTCGGGCCGGCCATGTGGCCCGACAACACGACGAACGGTGGAGCAAGCGCGTTTTGGAGTGGAGGCCCGATGGTCAGATGTCATCAAGGAGATAGCTGGACCAGTCTGGATGAGGGAAACGGACAACCGATCAGGGTGGAGAGTGATTGGAGAGGCGTATGCCCAACGGTGGGCGAATACGCGCTGATGAAGAAGAAGAAGAAGAAGATATTGTGTTTATAAGTATGTATGTGTGTATATGTGTATTCTAATGTATTTAGTATTTCTATTTCCTATATATTGTAATTTTTATTATTATATATTTTTTTAACCCCTCACGTTGCGAGGTAAAAACTCACCGCGCGCAAAAACATCACTTTTGCGCGCGACATATTCGCGCGAAAATCGACGCGAGTCAACGGCCTTGAGAAAAACGATCATAACTTATAAACCACTAAACGGATTTAAAAAAGATAAAGAGAAAAATTATCGCATTGAAATTTGACATATAAAACATTATAACCTTATCTCGTAAAACAATTAAGATAATAATGAATAAATATTACAAAATTGGCAAACTGAAAAAACTCGCCTATAAAATCATTTCGATTTTTTTGTCACAAAATACGTAAAATATGCAAAAATTGTAAATACAGTTATGTTCTTTATTAAATGCTTTACCAAAACGATATTTTTTTTTTACTTATTTGCATACAAAAATATTTATTTATTCAGCCAAGAAAAATTTTATGTATTCTCGTAAAAAAAAATTTTTTTAATTTTTAATTTGTGACTACTTATGGTATTTTTTTATATGAAATTCTTTCAAAATAACTTTGTTACTACATCACACTTCTTAGAAATCACACCAGAACTTTGAGCTTTGTCTGATATTATAGAAAAATCTAAAGTTTTGAGAGTTTCCGCGTCCGAACTTAATAATAAACTTTGACAGGTCATAATATAAAATTCGTTAGATTTTTTCAATTATATTGTCTTATCATAGACTTATTATATGTCTAATAACTAATTACTATACTCCAAAGAGTCACATTTCATCGAAAAACTATGGAAAATCGCACTTTATTCTCTCATAGTAATTATCAAAACAAGTTTCTTTGCGCTATTCATTTTACAAAACAAGATATAATTTTCAAAATATGCCTAATTATGTGATAACTAAGGATGTAAATGAAACAATACTTATTTTGTTAGTAAATTAAAGCGACATTACGTCATATTTCGCAATATATCGGGATATTTCAAACACATTACAAAATAATAACAACCATTTTTTCGCGAGCCGTTTGTTGTCGCGAAGTGTTTTCTTTAAGAGGCCTATTACAAAATAGCGTAGGTATTCTTTTAAAATGAGTTTAAAAAATGAACGCATTTTTTTTTGGATGTAACTATAAAAGATAGGATAAATAAATAAATAAATAAATAAATAACTATTCAACCCTGGGAGAAAACCGCGGCACTGAGCGCTCTTCTCTTGCGCAAGCAAATATATACACAATTTCTAATTGTTTTTTGCAGTGTTTTCTCCTTTCTAATGACAATAATTTATATTATGTCGTATTGCTAAAAGAGTGAACTTTAATATAGTATAAGTATTATATAAGAATCTTATTTTATTTCTGAGAAAATTAGAATGATACAGGAAGTTTTTTTTTAAATTTTGTGTAATTGTAAGTAATGTATACCTTGGATATGTGGTCAAAAAACGAAAAAATAAGGCCGCTATGGTCAACAAGAATACATGACGGACATAAAAAAAAATAGTATACGGTTTTCGTTGTAGTGATATTACTGTATTAAGGAGCTCAAAGTTTGCCTTCCGAGCGTTTTACGAATAACGACTTTCGGAAAATGGGCTGAATAAGTAAATAATATTCGTTATATCTAAAATTAAAGGCCGCTATGGTCAACATCAAGAAATGGTCCAGGTAATTCAGTAATTAAAGTTTGTAGAAATCTCTTCATTTCTTGGAATTAGAACGCCAAAAATCCACTTTTCTTGCCTTTCTGGAAAAAATATGTGATAGGGCTCTTAAAAATTCGTGAAAAACAGCAAATGGAGTATATCAAATGATTAATACTTATTCCGAAACTACTTAAAATGCATATTACTCACTGTTCTCCAGTAAATAACACTCAAAAACTGCACACACACACTTTTTATCACAAATTCCGCGGAGCCGTTCGCGGCCGTGCGAAAGCCGACGGGAGACTAGGCGTTTGACGTTTATGCTAACTTTTTAATCGCCGTTCGATTTATTGGCCGGTGGCCGCCGGATTAAAGATTATTTCGCCATTTCGTTCAGCCGTCAGAAAGCATAAAGTACGACGTTTCGAATCGTAAATTGCATTTTTCGCAGCGGCGAGCGCGATATCCCGTATGGGATGTTTCGGTTTTCAGGCGGCCGCCATACATATCCCGAAAGGGATGTTAAGTGCCTAGCGGGTTAAATTATTATTATTATTATCGTGTTTCGTTGGTTCATCGACCCTTGTTTTAAATGTAAAAATATAAATTGCTTGCCCTGCAACGGGTATATCCCAGTTGGGCAGCACTAGCCAGTGAATGAAAGAGGAAAGTTTTTGCCATTTGTTTTAATATTATAATTATTGTAAATGGTTAATTTGATACTTCCAATAAAATAAAAATAAATACATAAATCGGATGACGCTATCGCGGAGGAATACAGAGATACACGCACAGGCACACAGACACACACACATACACACACACACAGACTTAAATTTGGAAACTGTCAATCGTCTTCGGTTAAAGATGTACATATCCATCTTCTTCTTCTTCTTCTCCGTCGTTCTATCATTACTGAGGATCGTGGCCACTAGACAACAGTTTGCCTACGAGGCTCCTCCACTTTGACCTGTCTTCTGCATGGCGGGTCGCAGATTGTATTGACCCTTTTGTAACTTCTTTGATGAGGTCGTTCCATCTGGCTCTGCTTCTTCTCCCCTCCACTTGACCCCCGGAAAGCATTTTCTCCAGATTCTCTGGGTTTCTCCTGGCAACATGACCGAAGAACTGCAGGACCCTTCTCGTGCATACGGTGGAGAGCCTCACTTGGATGCCGAGTTCTTCCAGGACAGATTTGTCGGTGCGGCGTGCTGTCAGTGGGATTCCTAGCATTTTACGCCAACACCACATCTCCTGTGCATCAATTTTGGTGCGTATCCAAGCCTTCAGGGTCCATGTCTCCGGATCATAGAGAAAGATCGAGAAAACCAGAGCTCGAACCAGCCTGACCTTAGTCCGCTTATATCCATCTAGCTCGAAGAAAAAAAAATGCACATTCACAATACTTTACCTCCGTGTCGGTTGGTGGTACAGTAGAGTAAGTAAAAGTAAAGAATCCAATATTGTTACCTCTACGATTCTTTTGGGACCCTGTTCTGCCATCATGTAAATCCGGACGTGGTGATCAGCTGAGCCCGAAGCGAAGAATGTTCCACCGGAAGACCAAGCGCCGCAAATCATCTGGCACGCTCCCGGTCGCATCCGCTCCACGTACTGCACTGGTTTAGAGCTACAACAAACCAAAATAATAATAATAACAATCAATATATTCCTTTGAAACGTTTTTTCCTGTAAATATTGAGGAAACGGCCAGGTGTAAAAATTTGGTTGACGTGTCTGAAAATAACTCTCGGTCTGTAGATGTGTCATCAAAAGAGAAAAATAAAAAAGTCATCAAAAAAGAAAAGTAAAAAAAATTAAACATGTTTTGCCTGTAACCGCCAAATTAAGAGAAATGACAGGTGTAAAAATTTGGTTGTTGTGTCTAAAAAAGGTCTCTGTCTGTAGATGTGTCATCAAAAGAGAAAAATAAAAAAATCCCCAATAAAGAAAAGTAAAAAAATAATAAATGTGTTTTGCCTGAAACCGCCAAATTGAGACGCCAACAGCTAGTTGTAAAAGATTGGTTAAGGTGTCTAAAAAAGCTGTCTTTAAATGCGTCATCAAAAGGGAAAAATAAAAAAGTCATCAAAAAAGAAAAATATATTTTTTTTTATGAGTTTTTCCTGTAACTGTCAAATTGAGATAACGGCTAGGTGTAAACAATTGGTTGAGGTGTCTAAAAAGAGGTCTCGGTCTGTAGATAATATGTCACCAAGGGAAAAAAAAAGTATCAAAAATGAAAAATAAAAAAAATAAACGAGTTTTGCCTGTAACCGCTAAATTGAGAGAACAATTTACATGGGTGTAACAATTTAGTTAGGGTGCCTAAAAAAAGGTCTCGGTCTGTAGATATATCATCAAAAAATTATCATTAAATTCTAAGTGTCAACATATTTTAAAATTTTCTTACCTCTAAATTATAATTAAATAATAAATTTATAAGAATATAGTGCAATTCTACAGTCTGGATTCACTCGCGGTAAACACGGGACGCGTCCCGAATGATCTTATCGGTCTGAGCTGTTCACTTTAAATATTTGACCATATGGACAAAGTTGACCATCGAAAACAAGCGAGCTGTCGTTACTGGCTGGGGGCAAATCGACTTTGCTGAAGATACATCGGACTACTTACTGAAGGTGGTGGTGGATTTGATTGACCAGCCGACCTGTCGAAGACTATATGCAAAGACTCTCAGAAAGAGGTTACCGCAAGGTAAAACGGATGATCAATTGTGCGCTGGAAGCTTAGAAGGAGGACGACACTCTTGCGGAGGCGATAGTGGTGGACCTCTGCAAGTGACGATAGCTGACAACCAATGCCTCTTCAACATAATCGCCGTTACCAGTATTGGAAAGAGCCCTTGCGGAAGTGCCAAGGGACCTGGCATATACACTGTCGAGAAGAGTCATGTGAAATAAATGGCGTTTTAGGAGAATGTCTACCGCCGGAAAATTGTCCAAAAACGGGGATTTGCCAAAAGGGAAACTATCACAATTTTGTATAATGTCGGAACAAGAGACTGTATGCTGTATTCAACACAACCCCATGAGCAACAACACGAGATCATCAGAAAACCAGGATAAATCCAATAATGTATCTTCTACATCACCGCCTACTACAACAACTACCAATAACTCACCGGTCATCTCTACAATAGCTCCAAAAACCTCAAACATCGCCACAAGCCATAACTACTAATTTCATAAATGACAGTGTGGAAAAACGAACTAAATCCGAAAAAAATAGCTCTGCAATATTGAGTACAAATTTAACAATGACAGCCATTGCTGTGTTGGCGATTAATTAATTTATTTTATTTTATCTGCATCCAAACTTTTCTCTGGTCGTAACGGTCTCCGTTCCATTGGGTTCAGAAGAGGGAGGAAGAGATAGTGCACCCGTGGTCGCGCGCCCACCTGTGCTTTATAATATAGCCTGCGCACTTGACTGCTTCCGAACAATGGACCCTGAGAAGACTAAAGAAGTCACTAGAATCTACAATGCAGTCGCTATGGCCGAACACGCGGCTAGAAGGATATACATCAAAAAATAAAAAATAAAATGAGATTTGCCTGTAACCGCCAAATTGAGAGAACAGTTAGGTGTAAAAATTTGGTTGAGGAGTCAAAAAAAAGTTCTCATGAGCAATCAATTTAAAAAAAGACTCAATTCGTACCTAAAAACTTGTTAATATTTTTATGACTAGCTTTACAAGATCTGATCTCGACGTATCAGCAAAGCTGCCTGTCCAGAATAAATAGTAATAGAGAAAGTTGAAATCATACATGAAACTGGCTTTGGTGTCGTCGTTTTGACTATAGGTCCAGAATGCGACGGATCCATCGGTAGATGTGGAAGCAAGGCAGTGAAGATCGCCGGCTCTCGCCGGACAGAAATGCACCGAAGTTATCATGCCACTGTGACCTGCAATGAAACGTTTAACAATAATTATTACCTGTACGAGGGTAGAAGTAGTAGCATGGCCGTGCCCAGGGGGGGGGTCCGAGGGGTCCGGACCCCCCCCCCCCCCGAAATGAAATGGATTTACACTAGATAGAATCGACTTTCCAAAATGAAATAGATTTACACTAGATAAAATCGATTTTTGGGTGCAAAAAATACATTAGGGGTATTCCGCTAAGCTATGTTATCGGGTTAAAATCGAGGAAGAAATAACAGCAGTACGATATTTCAGTGACAGTAGAAATCTATACGATAACAGACCCTTGATGTCGGACCGACAAATCCCGCGCAGTCAAGTGTCAACTAGTAGAGTTGGACACTCGCATTCATCTCAGCGTCGTGCTTCGTCATATCATCAAAAGCTCTGTTAGCGGACAGCGCTTAGAACGTTTCCGAGTAATTTTAGGGTGTTCACGGGTATGTTTTTAAGTGTTAGTTCCATATCCATCCGTTCCACTCATATCGAAAAGAGCGTAGAGCTGTCAAAAGACTCAAGACTCAAATGTTGTCGACCGTTTTTTCTCCGCCTTACTTTGCAAATCTGACTACTACGAAAAAGTCTTTTCATTTTTGTACTAATATATAGCCTATGACACTCACAAATAACGTGGCTTTCTATTGTTAAAAGAATTTTCAAAATCGGTTCAGTAGATCCAGAGATTACTTCCTACAACTTCACAACTTCACATACCTCTTTATAATATTAGTATAGATTACGATAGAGAGAATGTATGGGATAATATAGAAATATGATAAAAATACCCTGTAAAACGGCTAGGGGTGCCTGTGTCTGCAAATCCCAGACGCGTATCAGACGATCCAGGCTTCCAGCGGCGAGCATCGTATTGTCCACGTCGACAGCCATGTCTGTGATTTCAGCGGAGGCTCCGCGGAAGGTCCCGAGGAGGCGACCGTCGATCGCCGACCATACCTTCACCAATAGATCGTCGGCTCCCTGGAAAAAAATAACCGCATGAGCCACCAACGACAATAATAGTGAAATAATGACAGCTGTAATACAAAACGTAGGCTGTAGTATATATGGAGAGCGACCAAACTTCGAAAGAAGTGTATCTATATCCACTCGGATAGCAAAGCAGCTCTTATGGCACTAGCCTCGAATACCATTAATTCAAAGCTAGTGCAAAACTGCATATCACTACTGAAATCCCTGGGCGAAAAGAACAGGGTAATTCTAAGATGGGTTCCCGGCCATGCAGGAATCGAGGGAAATGAAAAAGCCGACGAACTTACTAAGACAGGAGCAAAGGGAACGTTATACGGCTCTGAACCTTGCTGTGGCGTACCAAAAAGCCTTGCAAACCTAATGCTCAAACAAATATGTTTAGAACAATCCGTCAACCACTGGAACGACACGCCAGGGTTGAATCATTCCAAAGCGCTAATTAAGGCTTACGACCGTAAGACGGCCCGTGAGGCCTATCGCTAAATAGGAACAATCTACGCATACTGGTGAGGGCGCGCACGGGGCATTGTGACCCAAGCTCCGAGACACAAAAATGTGCAGGTTCTGCCAAGGGGCAGAGGAAACTCCCCTGCACCTCATATGCTAGTGTGGCCCGCTGATGCGTAAAAGTTACACCCATTTTATTATTATTATTATTATTATTATTATATTATACACTAGCAGCTTAAGGCTGATGGGTGTATATCACATGCACTTGTTTTTAAACTTGTGACTGTTTTGCACTAAGAAAAATGTCCAGTTTGTTTTTAAAGCTATTGACAGAGATAGCACTGATCACTTCCTCTGGCAACGCATTCCAAGCATCCACTACACGATTTGTCAAAAAATATTTCCTGGGGTCCGATGTATTATGCAAAATATGCGGCAATTGTCTTATTTAGCTTCAACGAGTGTCGACGCAGTTGCTTATTGGTGTTCAGGGTATACATGCTCTCGAGGTTGGGCACACTGTAATAACCGTGAAGCATTTTGTAGCTTTCTATTAAGTCTCCTCGCTGCCTACGTTCCTCTAATGTTGTCAGGCGAAGTTCTTTCAGTCGTACTTCGTATGGTTTGTTCCTCAGCGATAGCACCAACTTTGTTGCTCTTCTCTGAACTCTTTGCAGGTGCTCTATATCCTTCCGAAAGTAAGGATTCCATACCTGGTAGGAGTATTCGAGGAGCGGGCGAATGTAGGTTTTATAGAGCTTGAGGAAAAGGTCACTGGTGATAGTGGAAAAAGCTTTTCTTATTAAATATAGAAGTGAGTTTGCTCTCTTAACTATTTCGATTATGTGGGCTTCCCATTTGAGGTCCCAGGAGATAGTGATACCGAGGTCTTTCTGGGTCATAACTGGCTGTACTGTTTTCCCCTCAATCGTATATGCTAGCCGTGGATTTCGAGATCCGATATGTAGGACAGTGCATTTATCTGCATTGAGAGAAAGCAGCCATTCCTTGGTCCACTGCACTGTAGAGTTAAGGCTGTCCTGGATGTTCTGGTGAGCTATGAGTGGGTTTGCGAAAAACTTGGTGTCGTCGGCAAATAGAGCAAAATCTAATTCCATAATTGCTTTTAGGTCGGTCAGGAATATACCAAATGCAATAGGACCCAGCACTGAACCTTGAAGGACTCCACTGAAGACTTTATACGGTTCAGAA
The DNA here is from genome assembly GCA_944548615.1 of Micropterix aruncella. Taxonomy (NCBI): domain Eukaryota; kingdom Metazoa; phylum Arthropoda; class Insecta; order Lepidoptera; family Micropterigidae; genus Micropterix; species Micropterix aruncella. Next base: position 20,343,472 of record OX155974.1, on the reverse strand, counting down.
TGGCATTCTCCAACTCTCACCGTGAACGTCCTACCAGTTAAAAGTCTTGCATTCACGCCAGTAGCTTTCCACGGATTCCGAAGTGTTCCATCTTGTGAGTCAGACGCTTTATAGGTGCATGGTCAAATGCCTTCTCGTAATCTAAATAAACAACATCAGTCGGGCATCCCTCGTTCCAGTCGCTTGTCCATTTATCGAGGCATGTCAAGAGATTTGTCACAGTGGACCACCGTTGCGTGAACCCATGCAGTTCATCAATTATTACCATTTCTTGGCTCAGGAATGATCTGATTTCTTGAGCAATGATTGGGTGGTCCTTACCTCCAACCTGAGGAGGTAAAACAATCTGGCGCAAAAAGCCTGTTAACCCCTAGAGCCCCGATTGGCCGATATCGGCCAAAACACGATTCAGCGTGACGGCCCTGTTTTAATTTAATTTTAATTTAATTTGTTTTATTTCATTATGTTAATATGTTTTATTTTAATTATGGATACAGTGGTTTGGCAGCAATTAATGTTTTGGTGAGACAGTGTCATAATTCAATTTTTTTACTAATTTTTACTAAAATTTTTTGGGACATCAACTTGTCAATCGGCTGAGGGGCCGAGGCCTGAAGGGTTAAGGTTCTTAAATGACACGAGGCTTAGCGCAGAACTATAGGAGGTGGCGAACATAATAGATCTGCAATGGTCGCAGGCTCATACAGACCTTAGGAAAGCCCCACCCAAAAAATAAAATAAAATAAAAAATACAAAAACACATGGTTTGACAAATGTAAAGATTAGTAGATTAGTAAATGTAAAGATTAGTAGCGGCACAGTGGTTAGGTCACCTGATCTTGCATTGTAAGGTTACGGCATTGATAATATGTATATACGAGGGCAGGTCAATAAATCCGTGGCTTTTTTAATAAAACACTTGTTTTTGGATTTAAAAAAATATTTCAATTTTCAACATAGTCCCTTTGAGTTCTATACTCTTGGTCCAACAACAACAATTTTTTTCTCCCTTCCAAAAAATAAGATTTGTCGAGGTCATCAAAATAGGTATTTGTTTGTGAGATGATTTCATCGTTGGAGTCAAATCTTTCCGCTGAGCCATTTCTTCAGGTTTGGGAGCAAGAAATAGTCACTCGGGGCTAAATCCGGAGAATAGGGCGGATAAGGGAGAAATTCGTAGCCCAATTCATGGATATTTGCCATGGAAACTGCACATGTGTGCACCCTTGCATTGTCCTGAGTGGCGAAATTGCAACAGGGCCAATAAACTCCTCCATGAATTAGAGGCAACTAGGGTTGTCGACTACAGCGGGCGAGTCCGTCACCTCAGAAAGTTTTAACGATTAGTCGTTCTATCTCCCTGGAGTGAGCGCAGAAGACTTGGACAAAACAGTCCACCGTCTAGCTCCGCCAGAAATTGCAGATTGCTCCGTCACAATTTACTTCCAATTGCGACCAGATTACTCCAGTCTCTCGATTGGTTACGAGTTCGAGGTCGCTTGCGCGGTCCTCTCCCTTACGAAACGGTGAAACGGTGTATACCGAATCTATAGCGGATCACGGCATCCTTTGCCCGGCTGTTCATCCAGGATCGGATGGCCAATGGTCGTTTCAAGAGCAGTCGCCGTAAGGTCCGCAACCACCCCCGCTCTATAGGAAACAGTACTGCTTCCAGACTCCCCCGACTGTTAGTCAGAGTGCGCAATCGATTAGCTTATGCTGCACGGTGTGCAGACCGTCCAGGAGCGCCAGAAGGTTGATTCCCAGGGGAAACTAACCATAAGGCCAGAGTCCTACCCAGGCTCGCACTTTATGCGTGGAGGCCGTCGGATGGGTGTTGACCCGTGAGTGTGACCAACCCTGAACGGAATGGGTCTCCGTGGCTAACTCAGCAAGGGCTTCTTAGCTACCATGAATTAGAGGCAGAATAAATTTGTGTTACCGTCATGATGTATTTGCCGGTGCGATCGTAGAGCACGCAGTAGACGGCGCTGAGGTGTCCAAGGGTCCGCCGCTGCAGCCGCAAGCCGCAGAACAGCTCCGAGGGGATCAGACCGGGACAGCTGGCCGCCCCACCGCCTGACAACTCCCGGCCCCTCAATCGACATACTGCAAAACAAATAAGTTAATAGTAAAAACAATCATCAATGGGACGCTGGATAGCCCATACATAGTTTCGAGCATCGCTCTGAAGGTGCCGCAACGTAAAACCCGATCCATACAGTTATTCGAGCCCCCGAGCAATTAAATGCTTAACCGATTGCCACGTACGTTTAATGATAAATTCACAGGGCTTGACATTTATAGTAGAAACAAAATTAGCTTCAAATCGGCAGTACGAACCGCCCTTGAAGCTGCAGTGACAACTGCCAGTAATTATTGATTTGTAATATGTATGTATAAATATAATATGACTTATATATGTATTCCCATTTACTTATTTTGAATTTATGTTGTATAAGTATGATTTATATGTTTGCGGTTAACTCTACAACTTTTGCGGTCATTTGACATTTTTTGGTTGGTGGGGATGAGTCCTTGCCGCGTGGACTTGGACGATGAGTTCTCCCGGCAAAGTTACATTTTCGGCAAAGTTACATTGGCCGTCTACAAATGCATCGGGAGGACTGTCGTTTATTTCCGCGCAGTATGGATCCGTTTTCTCTCAACTAATAAATATTTACGGATGTATTGTATTTTTTGTTTCATAATTTAGCTTGTAAAATATTTTTCAAATAATTTCGAACGGCGTAAGCTATAATCGGCATAAGAACATTTTTTTTAAGAATTATGTATCTAATTATAAGTTCATGCTGTTACTTACCTAAATAAATAAAATAAAAATAAAATAAATGAAACATATTTTTAAAAACAAGCTTTTATTACAATGCTTTGTCCCGAGCCAACACTGGGTGCAGCAGCCATATCATAGTGGAACTTAGAACGGGCTATCATAATTGAATGCGTATACAAAATTTCGCGTCTGTGCTGTTGACCGTTGAGCAGTCTCCTCGTCGGGAGTCAATCCTGGGTGCAGAATCAGGTAATGCTTACCATAAATAATCTATAATCTGGCCAAATTTAAGGGACATGATTTATCAAATATTGTTGTGCCCATTTAAATTACTTAAAAAAGTAGAGCCTTATTGTCCGATTATTTTATATGGTCTTATATCTGTACTTTTACAGTCTTATTTATAAACGTAACTTAAAATTTGCGATGCGTCTCGGACACAGCCGAGCGAAAATCGTGATTTATAAACGTTGCCTAACGCTAGGACACGGCTCAGTCGCGTCCTATCTCAAACGTCACTTTGCGCACCGGTCGGACCGTGTTTAGCGAATGAAGTATAGGTTTTGTCGCTGTGTTAATCAATAAAATGGACGATTTATCGGTATATTCGGTATTTTCTGATAATCTGCGGATGTTAGGACAGAGGCGGACTACCAAAACATACAAAAAACATTTTGACCCGTTCACCGAGTTGACGGAATACGAATTTCTAAAGTGAACTTTATGAAAATAGTCGACTTGGTGAGGGATCGTTTGGAAGGAGATTGCAGAGGAGGTAAAATAAAGCCTGAGCTGCAGGTGGCGGCTGCTGTTCGCTCCTGGGCTCGCAATGAGGTATGTAGCTTATCTTTTGCAACAGTATCCACGACCTACTAGCAACTAAAACCAATACATTTGTTTATCTGCCAGATACAGATGATTGCGCGGATGTGCATGGCTTCAGTCAGCCGACATTGTCAGTTATCAGGAAACGAAATCTTATTCGGGCCGCTACATTAACATGTCGTCAACTACGCAAGAGCAGGATGCAGTCATCGCAGACTTTGCTCGGATTGCCGGTTTTCAGCGAGTTATAGGAGCTCTAGACGGCACTCACATTAGGATAAGGAAAGTGGGCTGTAATATTGACCAATTTTACGTCAACCGCAAAAAATTCTACTCCATAAACGTGCAAGTGAGTATTGGATTAGCTTGCTTTCCATAAGGATGCTGCATACGATTTTGGCCTATTTTAATTTTCAGGTTGTATCTGATGCTAACTTGAAGATTAGGGACATTGTGGCTTCATACCGAGGCAGTGCACGCCGAGCCGTTTAAAGGAAAGATTTGAGGCAGGCAAACTTCATGGTCGTCTTCTGGGCGACTCGGGATATGGCTGTTGCCGTTATGTGTTTAAGCCAGTGCTACGTCCGAGAAACCAGCACGAAGAAAATTATAATAAAGCTCATATAAGTACCAGGAATCCCGTCGAAAGGCTTTTTGGAGTGTGGAAACAAAGGTTTCAGTGTTTGCTTCGGGGAATAACAAGATCGCTGGACAATATTAAAACGACCATAATGGCCATTGCGGTTCTGCACAATATGGCGATAGAATTTAAAGAAGGCATTTCCGGTACCGAATTACAAACTCCTTAATATTTCTATATTTCTAAATTTCATAATCTAATTTTTGTACTTAATTTCAGGTGATTTTCATTCATGCAGTAGGAAGAAAACGAACCTGAAGAAATCCATGGGAATCGTAACATCCTTGGTGATATCACCAGACAGAACTTTATTCGTAATTTATATTAAACAGTATTAAGAATAAAACTAATCAGTCATACAAATTACTTTTTATTTCTTTCAAATTCCTGGTCTAAAATGGCCATTTTTTTAAAATAAATCGCCTAGTTTTGCCGCATCGTCTGCCCACGCAAAGCAATTTCTCGCTCATACAAAGCAATTTCCCGCTTCTCTCTATTCTTCAACTGTTTCTTTTGCAGAAGAAACAGCTTGCTATTGCGAATTGCACCTCAACATACGCAACCGACGACCGAAAAGATCTGACCATTATTATATTTGTGTTATATTATCTTTGGATCTGACAGTTCGATGAGAGTTTTGTACGCAAAACGCGAAAATAACCGGTTACGGTATTGCCAGGATTAATCACGGTATAGCCAGGATTAAATTGACCGCCTAGTGCTCAGACACAGCGGAGCTACGTAACGCTTATGTATCGTTTATAAATAAGCATCGTATGCGCTGTGTCCTAAAGAGATAAGTAGTGCGTAACTAAGATGGATCTGAGACATGTCCCAAGCAAATCTAATAAATAAGACTGTTAGTTTAAATTGCATAACGTAGATTTAATTTGATTATTTAACATTTTACTGACAATTTGAATATTACGACGAATAATTTTACTACGTATCTTTTCGAATTATTCTATTCTTTACTACATATCTACTTCAAATAATAGGCTTCTATTTTGATTATTTATATTTATAGTTTGACAATCTGGTAGTTAATTCTTGACTACCTATTTATTTATTTATTTATCTAGTAACACATTTAGTAAAAAATTTATGTCATATTTGATTAAGATGTTAGCAAGAAATTGATGCGACATTATTTTTAATGATTGACACAGTCGCCTAACTAGGCCTAGGCCTGTTCTAAGGCAGACTTTTAATGACGATATTAAGTGTGCACTGTCAACTTAAACTATAGTTAGCACTTATTTTTAAATCGACAAATATAAAACCACAAATATTTACGCATATACAAATATGGATAGATACTTATATACATCTATAGATAAAATATATATCCATATATACATACATACACATACATATATTTATACGAAAATAATAAAACCAAAATAAATAAAAATAAAAACTAAAATAATATACATATATAAATCAAATACATATTGATATAACGATCACCATTTAAAATTATCATGGAAAAACTATATACTAATTACTAAATACTATCATACAAAATACAACAGTCAGCATATTCCCTAAACCGTCCCTACCCACCTCCAACAACCAATCGGTTAGAGATTTTTTAAAAGTGGATGTGTTTTCACTACTTTTAATTGCTTCGGGAAGATTGTTTTACATTCTAGGGCCAATGAACGTGAAATGGCGCTGGCCAAATGTTGTGTAAGATCTTGGCACCATCATATCACCAGTTCTTGTTGCTCTCGTCTTTCCAACTTGTTGTTGATTATAAGGGGTCATTTTATTTTTAGTGTATATTAGGGCCACGCGAATATAAAGCTGTCTTACATCCAAAACCTCGGACTGGAGGTAAAGAGTGTCTGACGGAAATCGATACGGTTTACGTGCGATTATTTTTAAAATACATTTTTGCGCTACTTCTAGATTCTAGAGGGTGTAGAGTGGACCTAGTACAACCGCCCCATCCTATAATACCATAGCATAGTATTGACTGACACAATGCATAGTAGGTGTTTTTCAGTGTTCCCGGGTCCACAATATATCTTATTTCCCTGAATATACATGCGAGTTTACGCACCTTCATCGCCAGCTTATCAATATGTGTTTGCCAACGCATCTTGTTGTCGATCGTTATACCCAGGTATTGTACCTGTTGTGCTCTTTCTAGAGTAGTGCAGTTGCAATGCTGAGTATTTCTGTCTGAGTCATGAATGGTCAGTCTATGGTTTAAATGTGGTTGGCCTTTACTATTGTTGCTGAACGTAAGGTACTTAGTTTTATGTATGTTCAGGCTAAGTAGAGAATTGTCTAACCATTCATGTACTTCATTAATACCCTCATTGGCTACGGAGAATGTTTCATTCCAGTTACAGCCCTCGAAAATAACGACCGTATCATCGGCGAAGGAAATTGTTTTGCCGACTAGATTAGAGAGTTTGTTGATGTAAATAAGAAATAAAATGGGCCCGAGAACAGTGCCTCGAGGGACACCATACTGTAGGTATTCTGGCTTACTGTGTGTATTGTTAACGGTAATAATTTGTTTCCTATTTGTCAAATAGCTTGTAAACCAGCCCAGAGTGATACCCCTAAATCCCACATTGCCTAACCTCTGAAGCAGTTTGTCGTGTGAAACAGTATCGAATGCCTTCGCTAGATCTAGGAAAACAGCTAAACATTTTTTCCTCTTATCCACATTATCATAAATTACACTTGTTACCTCTGCAATAGCATCAGTAGTGCCCATACCCTCTCTAAATCCAAATTGTATTTTTTTTTTTTATGTTTTTTTTATGTTTTTTTTTTATGTGTGTACAGTAAAGAGTAGTAACGAAACATACTACATAACCCAATTATTTTGACACCTTATAAACCATTATAAACCAAGGTTGGCAAAAACCTGGGTTTTATCAAAAAATATCTGCCCACTGGGTTATTTCGGGCTTTTTTGGGGAATTTCGGGTTTTTTGGAGGTAATGAGAATTTTAAATTAAAATATTTATATATTTATATATAACGATAATGGACAACTTGAAATGGGCAAACCATATTGAAAACATCGTAAAGCAGGCAAACTCACTTCTATATTTGGTAAAGAAAGCTTTTCAAGTATTGACGATACCGACATTTCTAAAAATTTACAAAACCTACATTCATCCTCTGATCGAGTATGGTTTTCAAATCTGGAATCCTTATTTTGCCAAGGACATCAACCCGCTTGAAAGTGTACAACGTAGAGCGACAAAACTGCCAAAAACCCTAAGAAAAACACCCTATGAACATAGATTAAAAATCCTCAAACTGACAACTCTGGAGCAACGGAGACAAAGAGGAGATCTCATAGAGACATACAAAATACTGAGGCAACACTACGACTGCCCAGAGTTGGAAAGCATGTTTGTGTTCAATTCAAACCATCACTTAAGAGGTCACAGCCTGAAACTCAACGTTACGAGCTTTTCAACTGAAGCAAGAAAGCACTTCCTGACAAACAAAATCGTGAACAGCTGGAATAAACTGCCCGAGGAAGTTATCGAAGCACCAACCATAAACGCATTCAAAAATAGGCGTGATATATATTTTAAAAATGTCATTAAAAAAAAAGAAACAGCAACACCAGTTAATTTCATAGATATGAACACATCAGCGCTAAGCTGCTAGCTCATCAACAAATAATAATAATAATATTTTAAGTTAATATTTTATTAATATAAGTAATTAATATTTTATTTTATTACCATTTTATTGCATTTTTTTCTCCCAATCCAAATCTATTTACTACTGAATAAAGTTGTAACACTACCATGAAGGGAATTTCCCCGAAAATCGTTATTGTCAGTTGTCGAGGAGATCCCCTTTATTTTCACAACAGGATAACACTTAACACTAACGACCGCTAGTGGCGCTGTTTCCGCGCATTGAGTAGTAGTGCAAACGATTTTTTAACTAAATAGTGTATATTGAAGTGTGTATAAGGGTCTTTGTCGCTTGAAGAGTATTATACCTAATAGTTTTGTAACAAATCGAGTTGAGTGTTCTACCGTGTTTTTGCATCTTCTGCTGCCTATACACGAAACAATATTATCCATAAGTTATCTTATAAATAATGCCAAAAGTAGTCGGTATTACACTTGTCCGGCCAGTTCTGCATCAATCGCAAGACTTCTCAACATTTGGAATGGTCTGAAGTAAATTACGGAACAGACTGGGTGTGTTACAAACACATCCTTTTTTTTCTTTTTGATAAAATAAATGCTGTATCCGTTCATTGATTTAATTATTATAAACAAGTATTTTTTTTAAAACCCACATTCGTCAAAATCCCTCGGGTTTTTTCAGGTGGGTTTTACCCAATTTAACCCAGTGGGTTTTTTTCGGGTTGGGGAAAATCAAGCCAACCCTGTTGTGAACGAGCTTTTGAAGGTTAAAAATGCGCCATTGTGAGTTTCATTTACGTGGCTGGCTTTCGAAGGGCTGAGATTGTCTTATAATAGTAAACCTGCTCAATGTGAAATTTCACAATTTAAAGTAGAAACAAGAAAACTTACTGATGTTTTTGGGATGCAGCCTGGGCCGAGACCTCCATTCCTTGTCTCCGAGAGAGGCAGCCAGGAGGGAACGCTTCGGATCCTCCGGTCTTGAGGGTTTTATCAGAGAAGCACATGCCCGCAAGAGGTGATGAGGATCGATGGATGGAAACTGCTTCTCCTGCGTGAAAGAAAAAAACAAATTAAAAAAATATATACTTTTTCAGTTTTCGGACCAATTTTTAACACGTTTTTATTAGGTCAACCTGTATGTAACTATGTAACGGAATCTAAGGTAACTAATTTAACCATCTTCCAAGGATCGTAGCGTCAAGAAAATTGGCAGCTGTATGTAGTTCTGATGACAATACAATAATATGGTACTGTCGAACTGGTCTGATGATGGAGTCGGAAGACATGAACTGGAACTTCATGATGGAACATTGTATCATAGCTGTGTTTGGACTTGTTAGAAAAGTCTTGGAATGAACTTTGACCACGATTAGGTTTCAAGGTCTGATGATGAAGCCGGAAGATAGGCACTGGCATACCATGATGGAATATCGTATCATAGCCGTGTGTATGTGAATATCGTATCATAGCCCAACAGCGTGTTTTCAGTGTTTTTTTTTTAAACTATTAATTAATTAACATCCCAGTCCACCAAGGCAAGGAGAGACAGTTTTGTGAATGTGCTTAATATTGTTTTCCGAGATGAAGACGGAAATATCTGTAGATCGAATGCAAAAACAAGACACAGATAAACACACATGTTACACGCACACATACATATCCACACTTCACAGTAGGGTTGGTTGTAAGAAATTGTCATATGATAACAAACGAAAACAATCTACTGTCTAGCTACGCCACTCGCCCTTAGGGCCATATTCCACCGGGACACCATGGCGGCGCAGCCAGTCGCACATTTACATTTACATTTTCGTCGTGTCCAATTGACGACTAAAGACCGCTCTTGGACGTGTCAAAATAATTGGGTTAGGTAGTAGGTTTCGTTACTACTCTTTACTGAACATACATTGGTAGTCAAGAATTAACTACTAGATTATCAAACTATAAATATAAATAATCAAAATAGAAGCCTAATATTTGAAGTAGTTAGTCATTCGAAAAGATACGTAGTGAAATTATTCATCGTAATATTTAAATTGTCAGTAAAATGTTAAATAATCAAATTAAAGCTACGTTATGCATTTTAAACTAAAAGTACAGATATAAGACCATATAAAATAATCAGACAATAAGGCTCTACTTTTTAAGTAATTTAAATGGGCATATTTGAAAAATCATGGCCCTCAAATTCGGCCAGATTATAGAAAGGGTGGCCTATCAGCATCTCCTTGATGTTTTTTTTTAATTTTATGTCCTCCAGCTGTTTAAATTTTGTAGGGAGTAGATTATAGAATTTAATGCTAAGGTACAAGTAGCTTTTTCTGTACTTTTGCCAGTCGTATTTGGGGTATGCGTAAAAGGAAGTCAAGTAGTAGTTCAAAGACACCGTGGTGTCTTTGAGCTACCAAGTTACCAGTTTAGACACCAGAATTGCGATATTTATTTTCAATCTCTATTAGAAAAATCCGGCGAGGATCTATCCCAAGGCGGTCTGCTTTGAATTTCGATAACAAACTTTTCTGTATCGAAATTATCCATTGTAGCGTAAGCTGCAACTAAACAAACGTGTTGACAACAACAGTGTACGAATGCAAAAGAGGAGTGCAACTGGCGGCCGAGTGAGTGACACGCCATACAGCGCTATACTAATTAGTGGTGGCGCGATCGGTGTGGTGGCGCTGCCAGTAATAATAAGGGAGTTAACCCCTCGAGCGCTGACGTTTGAATTGTAGTTTCTCTTAGAGAACGCGAAGAAGAAGATTACATCACAACAAAAATATAGCGTTTCAGGAAAACGACGATTACTCCGAAACTACTATACGGATCGTATAAAAAAGACCTGTTTTATGTTCCTGTTGAAATTTGCTATTAGATACGTGTAACGTCGTTTTGTAAAGCAATAAGCATTATTCAGAATTATCTGTCAAAGTTGTGGTACAGAAAAAAACTGCCTTGTCCAACATTTCTATGTTTTTTCTGGAAATAGATCACCCTATGCAAGAAATTGTGAATACTTTTATAATAATTATAATATGCTTCATTCAACCTATGACTTCGTTTTACTTATACCCATACAAAAATAAAAAAATATTCGGTGTTGAAAATCAACATGAATATTGAAGTTTCTGGTTTGGTTTGGTTCAATCATAGACTAAAAAATGGCGACTGTATGAAAAATAATGAACCAACTAGTTAACGACAGAGAATCTTCTCCTCTTTTCGCACATACCACAGGCCGTATGATTTATGTGAGGTATCAAGGGTAAATAATTGGAAAACATCGGCGCCGATCTCGGCTGGGACAGATGTCCCCTTTGCCGCTCTACGGTAATTTCAATTGTGGGACAATTGTCCCGTTTGTTGCTCAAGGGGTTAATGGGCCCTTGCTGAGTTGGCCACGAAGACCCATTCTGTTCAGGGTTGGTCACACTCACGGGTCAACACCTATCCGACGGCCTCCATGCATGAAGTGCGAGCCTGGGTAGGACTATGGCCTTATGGTTAGTTTCCCCTGGACGGTCTGCGCACCGTGCGGCGTAAGCAAATCTATTGCGCACTCTGACTAACAGTCGGGGGAGTCTGGAAGCTGTTCTGTTTCCTATAGAGCGGGGGTGGTTGCGGACCTTACGGCACTGCTCTTGAAACGACCATCGGCTACTTGATCCTGGGTGAACAGCCGGGTAAAGGATGCCGTGGTCCGCGACAGATTCGGTATACACCGTTTCACCGCTTCGTAAGGGAGAGGCCCACGCAATCCTTACACCAAAAAACGTTTTTGGTGTGGTAAGGATTTGGAAAAGCACATATACTACCAAAAACATGTGGAAAATTGTAAAAAAAAAGACCAAAAACCTGTGGTAATTAGGAAAATACCTGAATGGGTTAAGCATACCTGAAAGTGTTAAGGGAAGAAATCAAAACAAATCTTTTCCCCAACCGAAATCAAAACAGCTGTCATTTTTTATCAAAGTTTCTGTAAATATAACGTTACTAATAAATCATTTATTTCCTATATTTTACACAAAATTTTATTTTATATTTGTTTAGAAAATCGCGTTTTAAATCGACGGCGAAAACTCCATACAAAATGGAAGCATTCGCCTGCCTGGCGACATCCGACCAATCACAGCGCGCGAGACGCGTGACGTCACGACTCCGATCGCGAGAGCGAAAGGGACAAACGACCTAGAAGAGGACGACAATAGGGATTAAATGCAGTCGCAAAAAATGTTCGAAATTCAAAAAGCTGTCAAAAAAATGCAAAAAAAACGCCGAATACATCGATATATTATTATTGTATATTCCGCGAATTTTGATGAAAAACTGATAAATAACACAATAAATACGCTTTTGAAGTGTTTATATAGTGATTTTGATGTTATTTATGTATGAAAAATGGTTATATTTACCAAATCTTCGAAGGATTGCTCGTGGCTGTTTCCTTGCCAATCTAAACGCGCCGGCAGGATCTGCAATAGATACGAGCGTATTATATTTGAATTATAAATAAATGATAGTTTTGACAGCTCAGCCACGTGCGAAACATGTGGAATAACAAAAATAACAGAACCAACCCCAAACATTTCAGACTCACCTTGCATCTCTCCAATTCCCGTCTCAGCACCTGCCGAAAAACACACAATTTTTATGAAAATCGACGCAACTGAACGAAAAACAACGCTTTATCCGATGCGATAGTTACCTCGGCAGTGTCGCGCAGCGGCCCGGCGCTCAAGAACTTCGCAATCAAAAAATACAACTCTGAAAGCAAGGGAGAAGCCATTATACAACTTGAGCTGCGACTCGTAAGTTTCACCGCGACAGTTTTCGCACTTTTACCCCACCTGGAGCGATCTTGGCGTCCTCGTTGCGAACGTTACACTCCATTTCGGCGATTTACAGCGATAATTTCACGCGAAAACATAACAAAGGACGAAAACTTCGATATAACATCTCAGTCAGTCGTGTTGACGAGACGTTCACGGCAGCGACGGATGGAAAAAGTGCAAATGTCGGTAAAACAGTCGACTGTTTCAATGCCAACTGCTCAACAGATGGCGTTTATAAAAAGTAAATAAAATAACAGCATTATTTAAATCACAATTATGTTAATATTCTTATATGTTAATATTCTTATATGAAATATGTTAATATCATATAATTTACTTTTCAAATCAAAAATATTTTTCGGTTGACTTTAAAAATATTCCGCCCAACAGATGGCGCTTATAGAAATAAAAGAAAATAACTGTTTTAAATCATAAATAATGTATTATTACAAAATGTCTATTGATATTTCATTATTATATAATTTAATTTTTAAATCAACAATATTTTTATAAATCGGTAGTGACGTATCTTTTACAATCGAAACTAGAATCGAAACAAAACTTCCAACAATCCTGTTTTGGATCGAATGGCGCAAGTGTTTATTTGGATTCCGGACCATTTAGGATATCGTGGTTTGGCAGCTTACGAAATGGTGATTTCAACTTGGAAGATCACCCTCGCTCTTGACAACATTCTGGTATATATATGATGACGTTGTGTGTTCGAACGAAAATCCAAGGATTGCTTAGTTTCGTTTCGTGCGAGTTGAGAAATGGCCACATTCATGCGATTTAGCTTATTCATTTCAGTGAGGAGATTCGGCAGTTAAAGATCGAGTTTAGAAATGTACCCAAGCCTTCTTAAATGGTGAAAACTGGTCGAATTATCAATATTCAAACTCGGATCGAATCGTGAAGGGGCGAACATATTATCCGACGCGGCCTACAGACGCGACTGATAGTATGCAGTCGTTCGTTTGGGACGCGGCTTGCGGATTTCTATCGGAAGTCCAAAGCCTCAAGGTCACGTCCGCGACTTACGTCCGATAATGTGCACGGCTCAGTAGACATTCATTACACAGATACCTTTGTAACGGACCTTAAGTCCATTACATGCGATCAACAAATGCATCGATTTCCAGTGAAATACACTGACACAATTCAGCTATTATTTTAACCCGTGCAGCCATGAATCAGCACGATGAAACAGTACTTTTACTCGGAATATTTTGGATTGCATCATTTATCGGCCTATATAAACCGGCGAAAAAGCAACCAAAGGTATCATTCCCCGAGTGATCACCTTCCCCCAAGGTTGCGACGGCATATTCGGTACCCTTCTCACGAGGTGTGTCAACGAATCCGGCTCCTTAGTTTCCTTCCCTTATCCTCCCTAGTCTCGAAGCATCAGTCTGTAATCCCACAGACTCGAGCCGTGCCCAGTACAAGATACTAGGAGCACACATACAATCCTTATCCGTATATCCTCGTAACCGCAGTGGCGCATCTATACACTCGCGTCAACATAACTTGTTCGGGAAGCGTTATGACTTGGCGTTATCAAACTTTCAACCAATAAATACCTTCTACTTCATTCAAACCCGCCTTTCAATACTATTATATATTATTATTATTATTATTTACCTAGTATTACTTGTCTATAGTTCTAATATTATTTTGGTGTATTGATTAATTTTTTTTATTTTTAGTATGTATTTTTTAATCATTTGTATTGGTGTTCTCCTTAGAACAGGCTCTGCCTAGTTAGGAGCAACACAATCAATGTTAAGTGCTAACGGTGTATTTTTTTTTGTGGAGCAATAAAAAAAATAAAAAAATAAAATACGGAGATAAATCGTAAGTTGATACCACCACCTCACACCGAACAATTTGGAGTCTTCTGAGGGGTGGTCCCTCACACCTTTAAGCCGCGTCCTTGTTCGCCCCTTAACAGACGATGAGAAGTGGATCCTGTACAATAACCATTCCGGTCTTTGCAGAACAGTTTGAATGACGAAAATCTTAGTTTCGTGGAAGCTGTAGAAAACCACTTAAACGTTTTTTAAGGAAAACCGGGCATATTTTTTCAAAAATGGAATCCACAAGCTCATTGATCGTTGGAAAACAAGCATAGAGAAGTTGAGGCTACATTCTTGATTAATAAAAAAATCGGTTGTCTGTAAAGTCGGTTTACTGACGATAGTTGAACGTGACAACGTCATAAGAAAATACTGATGGAATGGTTGCATTTGAAGCAGTTTCATTTAAGATTCTGATATTGTTTATTACAAACACCCAAAAACATATGCTTTTATACTCACCGATTTGACTACAACATGCGAATGTATTATTGTATAGCAGTATAATTGTATAATTGTTTATTGTTTAAAGTTTATTGTTTTTTTAATTTGAAAGTTTGAAATCTCAAACTGATAAATAACGGTTTGAGAAGCGTTTGAGCACGCTGCGCCATCTAGCGGTAGGTAATACGTCGTAAATGAACAATATCAACGACATTTTACCAACCGCTAGATAGCGCATCGTAATGATAGCTTTTCATACTTTTTTTTTTTTAATAAAAGTTGCTTACTTCGTTGTACCCACAAGAAAATTGTCCGTTCAGTAATAAAATTCCGCATATCAAGAATACATATAAAATTATGTCAAGAATGTAAATCAATCTAGGGATTTTCATTCGTAATATTTTAGACTGAGGTTAGTAAATAATTCTTGTCGCAACCGGTAGATGGCAGCATTTATATTGAATAATAAATATAATAAATGGAACGCCTCAGAGCGAGGTAACGCCGCATGAGTCATGTTTTTTCGTGCGTGCAGCCGGTCCATCGAATTATAAGACGTTGTCACGTCAAAAAATGCTGACTTTAAAATTTAGAACGGCCCAATAGTTGGCACTTACAGAAGTAAAATAAAATGGCATTGTTTAAATCATAAATAATGTAATAATTCCAAAAAGCATAGTGGTATTGTAACATAATTAAAATTTTAAATCAACAAGATAATTAAGTCATGCCAGACATGTCCCACGTAAGCAACGTACGCCACTCATTAATAATGAGTGGCATACGATGTCATAATGAGTCATTATGACATCTGGACCCTTGAATTTACTTGAAAACAGATGACTTAGACGTTCAGTGTGGCATCAGTTCAGTCCGTGACCTTGGTCAGACTGACGGGAGACTGATCGTTTATCGCACTGACTGATGGAGTGAACTACTGGAATTTCATACATTTTATTAATTTCTATCAGTCCATCAGTCAGTTCGCGGATCAAAGTCGCCGACTAAACTGATGCCAGATTGAATGTGTAACCCCCGTGTAAGACGGCTGTTACACCAGTCTGGCATCAGTTCAGTCCGCAACCTTAGATCATGAAATGTCAGATGGACTGAAAGAAATGATTAAAATATCACGCGTCATAGAAACACACTTCGGCCAGCGCCACACTCGTCCCACGTACGCGACGTGGGCAACGTATTATGACGTCAGGACCTTGATATTACATGCTTAGAGACACACTTATCCACCGTCCAGACGTTGCGTACGTCGGAAAGTGTGCCGGCAGCCTTATCATACACAATGTAGCGTTGTATAGAGCTGCCGGCACACTTGTTCCGCATACATAACGTACGCAACGCATTACCCCTTAGAAACACACATATCCCATGCAACGTCACGTGGGATGTGTATCTGCTGTCATGCAAATTTACGGGCCAGATGTCACACTGCGTTGCGTACTTACGTATGTGGGACAAGTGTGCCGGTAGACTTGTCATACGCGACATTGCGCATAAGCAAGTGTGTTTCTCGTCATCTGTTTTCATGCAAATCCAAGGGTCCAGGTGTCGAAAGTGCGTTGCGTACGGCGCACGTGGGACAAGTCTGCCTCTGCCTTTATAATTCGGTATCTATGTTAATATTACAATCGTGTCAAAAGGACCGAAACTAGAATCGAGACAAAACTTCCAACAATTCTGTTATTTCCGCTTTTGAGCAAACAAACCGTCCCAAACAATTCAAAATCTTCTCTACACTCACAAATACCTAAAACGCACATCAGACTACTCGCAGGTTCGTCGTTTTCTACATTTTGTATACAATCGTCGTGATCTCCACAGTTTTTACCGGCCATTGCGTCTCTTCGGCATACGTTTTTACTTAAAAAAAAGAGGGTGGGGCAGGTGCACGTGAGATGCGATCCGCATATGGCGCCGATTACACCGTTGCAGTGCTCGTCCGACGTGCAATTAGCGAAAATACACTGAAATTGAAAGAAAAATATTATTAAAAGTATAATAGAACCCAGGTTAACCGAAATGCTATTGCCATCATTAGACTTACCAGATGTTCGGTTTTCGACCGGACAGTCCGGTTTTCATAATTCATAATTTTATTCATTCAAAAATATTAATTTGCAATGTATTAATTGCTGAATTTGCCTAACTAGGCAATAGGCCCAGGCCCAGGGTTGTAAATGGGCTGACTGGGCTACAGCCCAGGGCGTCACTCTTTAGGGGGCGGCAAAATATGTATTTTTTTTTATTTATAGGTGGGCATTTTTATAAAAAAAACATATTTTTCCTTCTTGGTAATAAATTAATTTATTTGTAGGCGAATGAAGCAGAAGATTCCATTGTTTTTAATTTTTGCGTGTGACTGCACTGCCCCGCCGGGCGCCGGCCCGCCGCCCCCCGCCCCAGGTATGCAAGCCTGGGGCCAGCCTAACCTTGGGCTCGGGCGGGGTAGCGGCGCACTAAGTAGCACTAAGGATCTTCCTGACACTACTTGTCACAAACTGTACAGCAGAAAGGGGATTTTCTGTCTTATCAAGAGTCAAAAATGCTAAAAGGTCAACTCTTCTTGAGAGTGAATTGAATGCGTTGATGTTACTGTGCTGTAAACGGGACATTACAATGAATACGAACTTTTCCGATGTTATAAATAATTTTGCAAAAATGAAGGCTAGAAAAAAACCATTACTGTAGACATTTCATGTTGTTACTTACATCGAATTTTAAATGATCTTCCTTCATTAGCATTATGTAAATAAATAAATAAATAAATAAACTTTATTGGGTTTATTAATTAGGTCATTAGGTTTATTAGGTTAAATAAATAAACTTATTAATAACTAAACATTTTATTGATAAAAAAAATATATGTTACAATCGTCATCTGAGTTAACAAACATTTTGTGTTGTATAAAATCTGCTTGTATATTTAACGTTATAAAACGTTACTAAACTAAACCCTGTTTTACTATCCATATTATTGTATTATCATGGTTGTGATTTTTTTTCAAATTCAATACTGATAAAGACTAAAATAATGCTAAAAATAGCAGAAGTTGGTGACAGCCGACAATGTAACTTCCTAATTTGCTTATGCTAATATTATGTATGGGGGAGGGGGCGCCGAGCTGAGTATAGCCCAGGGTGATAAAAACCTAGCCCCGGGCCTGGCCATAGCCGATACCAAGGAAGACTCTATTGTATGGCGATGATTCATTCATATGCATATAGTATTAAATATATAAATGTATTCAAATTAAACTTATAATTATATTTAAAAATATCGATATAGTATGTTCATCGAAATAAAAAGTAATATGAAAGATCGTAATATGAGATTTATAGAGCAAATAAATAAATAATATAAAATGATCATAATAATAATGGAAACCTTTACTTTAAAATATGACTTATTGCCTTTTCCACCTCATTTCTACGAAGTTGAAGTAAATATTGTGTAATTTAAAATTTCAATTGGATTGACTTAATATTCCGACATGTTTTTATAGATTCTTTCTAAAAAACATATATAATACAAACATATATTGCATATGTATATTAAACCCTGAGCTAAACCTCCTCCACAAAAGCCCATTTACTCTGACCCAGGATCGACTACGGAAAAAAATCGGTAGAGAAGTCCAATAAAATCCTAATCCTCACCAGGGTAGAAAGGAAGAATCCGCAGTGGCTCCAAAGCCACAACGCGGACGCCTGGTTCACCGACGGATCAGGAACAAATTGACGTTTTGGGGCAGGCGTGTACGGACCCAAAACCAACCACAGAATCAGCATCCCCTTGGAAAATATATCACGGGTTTCCAAGACGAGGTATTTGCCATATTGGAATGCATACAACTCCAAAGTCGACTTCAGGTAAAAATAGAAAAATCCTGATCTGCTCTGAGAGCAGAGCAGCACTGGACGCTCTGATTTTTTAAAAATTTTAATTTTGAAATTATTTTTCCGATAGTTTTGAAAAAAAACTAAGGAATTATTGCAGTATAGGAAACTTACTCAGAAATCGAAAAAAAAAAAGAAATACTACTAGATTCGATCATTGTAATGCTAAATGTGAAAGAAAAAAGCTTCGGACGCGTAAAATTTCAAGACCAAATTTACATACAAAAAAAAAGTTTTTGTTACTCAGTTTTTAAGGTTGTTTTAAATAAAAAACTAATCTAACCTACCGCCATAGTAGGTGTTTACGTATTATTTAAAATTAAAAAAACCAACCTACCAAAATGTATGGGTTTGGCGCTTTTTTGAATGCCTATATCTCGCTTATTTATTGAGACCGAATAAATATTATTGCAGATTCGGAATCAGCGTGGCGAAAATAGTCTGTTGACGTTAAAAAATCAAAAATGTAGTAGAGGTTCCTATACTGCAATAATACCAAAACTAATATAAACTACTGACAAATAGGTTTATAAATTGTTTAAAAAAAAAACTAAATCAACCTACCGAAATGTAGGCGATTGAAACTTCCTAAAATGCCTCTATCTTTCTTAATTATTGAGTCCGACAAACGATAATTGCAGTTTCGGACTCAGCGTGGTGAATATAGTCGGGTGATGTTAAAAAAATGTAGAACTGGGAGCAACACCTAATAAATACCGACAAATAAAAGGTAGAAGTAGAAATCAGTATTATGATATGGAATTTTAAGTAAATTGTCAGAGGTTTACTGAAGTTCGAAACCGTGGAAGCTCATGGAGATAGGATGGTGTTGATTAACTATAGAGGAGAGCAAGTATGTATAAGCATAATAAAAAATAAATGATTTTCACCTCATATCCTCGTCGTTGAAGTCCGTTAGAGCATTTACAAGTATTGTTCACGCATTCACTCCCGACTAAATTGAAACAGTCTTGATTTGTAGAACAGTTATTGTCGCGCAGCGAAAAACCATGAGAATACGCGCAGAATAACACGATTAACGATATATAACGTAGCATTTTTGCGACAAACGCAACGTCTTTGTAAACTTTATTTTAAGTTAGGAAGCAAATACTGTTTTGGATTTTGATTAGGGGGTAGTTTGTATACTAAATAAAACAATCGATTGTTTATGTTTTCTCTACTTTAGTATGGTCAACGAACCAGCCGTAAAAATAGGGAGGGACTTTATGTATACGATATTTTTGTTCTAATGTCACAATCATTCTTCAAAATCTTCGGAATGTAAGGTTAACGATAGGGGAAGCGGGGGCAAAACCGCCCCAATAACAATCAGTCGATTAAAATATAGAGAAAATAAAGCAATTTAGTCATTTTCACGGCTTTATTTAGTGACTGTACTATTAGTTCACACAATTGAAGTAGTTTTTAAATACAAAAACATCATAAAAAGTAGTTATAACCTCAAAACTGTATTAATATAAAAAAAACGGTGTTTCCCCTACAGTGGGGCACAACCGACCCAGCAATTTTCATTGGGGGCACAACCGATTTTTGTTGTTATTGGCAAAAATCACAGACATACTCGAAATCGTCTTCTTCATCTATTCCTGCACAGGCATCATTAGCCCAACCAGGACATTTTGTACATTTAATCCAACCATCTGTTGACTTAGATTAAGAGTACATATCTAAGCAAAATATGCATTAGGTAATTATCTTTATCTTCATCTTCACTATCGCGTTTAGCTTTCTTGATCGGTTTTTTCACTGCTTGTGTTTCCTTCCGCTTTAATTTTTTATTTGTAGTAGTTTCAGGCGTCTTCTTTCCGTTAAATTCCTTTGTTTTTAGTGGGGTCTTCTTGCCTTTACCTTTGCCTTTTGTAACACGTGGGGTCTTTGTTTTGAATTGGGGTCTTCCAGTTCTGATTTGTACGGAGAACCTGTCAAAATGGCAGTCTTTCCTTTTCTTTTTGTTTGGCGAGACGTTACCGGTCTTCCTCTATCAGGCAATTTAATGAGGTCTCTGGAAGGTCCTGAAGCTCCTTCTGGTTTACGCAGGGTTATGATTGGATTCCTTTTCAGAAATTTTTCGACAAATGTTTACCAGCCATCCTAGTTTCTTTATCAAAACAATGTTTTATGTTATTTTTTCTGCTAAATTGAAAGCAATCTCCCGCAAATCCTTCACAGTAATAGGAAACAGACGGCTTTTCAGGTACAAACTGTGATCCACCATTTATTTTTCTTGATTTTTTCTAAAGACAGTTTTGAAGTTCCCACGCCCTTTAGCTCCGCTGTTTTCAATATCTTGCAACCAACCCTTAATATTTTTTACTCTGTCTCTAAGAGTACTAGTAGGCATATTAAAATTCATGGACGCTTTTTTAAAGCCCATTTCTTTATTAATAACAGCCTCAACAGCACTTTTCATGGAACGTTCATCCCACGACTGCCGCGTTGTACAGCGCACGTAGTTCCGTACTATTTTCAAAAACTATCGCTTTTGTACCTGCAAAACGTCAAGAATTAAACAAAAATAGTATACAAAAATATTTTGGGGGCATAACCGCACCCTATGCAGTTGTGCCCCTATGTGGTTTTGCCTCAGGTATTCGTTTTAAAAATTAACGTTCGCTGTGTCTGGTAATTTGAGGTTAGATTACCTACTAACAAACGATGTAAACAAAACGCAATAAAGATCTCTCACGTTAAGTAAATCACTCAATCATAAAACTAGTAATCGGTCCTACCTATCGCATCTATAACATTGTTGCGTAATTATAAACAACTTACCAAATTTAACAAAAATGCAAATAACTTTTTCTTCGCACAACCAGCTGTGATTCGTCCTCGAGTGGAGCGCTCTTGCGTCCACAAGGGATTTGACCCAACCCGCATTTTGCGGTCATTTGGGGCTTCTGATGTGTCCAGCCCACAGGCTGGACATGCTTTTAATTTTTTGACTACCATTGTAGTCGGCTTCATTTTACACAACCAGCGTCACTGACACAACATGACAAGAGAGCGGCCATTGAAAATGTGTGACCATGTCGAAAAAAAATGTTGCTTTTCAAAAGAAATAAACCACGAAATGGTAGAAAACGGTTGTGGCCCCATATGTGGTTATGCCCCCACTTCCCCTACATATTATACAGTTTAGAGCTCCCTAGACAGTCAACAGTTCTTGTCATCAACGTGATTTTTTTTGTGATTGATAAGCAATTTTGACCGTCTAGCAGTGTTGGGCAAAATTT
The DNA here is from genome assembly GCA_944548615.1 of Micropterix aruncella. Lineage (NCBI taxonomy): Eukaryota > Metazoa > Arthropoda > Insecta > Lepidoptera > Micropterigidae > Micropterix > Micropterix aruncella. The sequence goes on along the minus strand of OX155974.1, from coordinate 20,321,259 downwards.
AGTCGACTAACGATTAACGATTGAATTCGTTAATCGCGATTGACGACTAACGAATGTTTCGTTTAATCGTCAATCGGCGACTAACGATTAATTAGTTTCAATCGTTAGTCACGATTGACGATTAAATGTTGGTGATTGATATTCTCGACAACTTCAGTTTTGTGTTTTTTTGTCGGTCGATGCAGTCGGTGCGGTCGGTGCAGTATGTGCGGTCGGTGCGGCAGGTGCGGCCGGTGCGGCCGGTTCGCGACCGCAAACGCGACCGCGACGGCGACCGCGGATGCGAACGCGACCCCGAACGAGAATGAATTTTCGGGTTGGTATCTAAAGAGCAAGTTTGTCGCGATTGAGGATCGAAGATTAATTTAGTCACGATTACTTCAATCGTGATTAACATTAGTCGCTACTACATAAATCAATCGTGAATAAATCAATCGTGATTGATTAGTCGATTGAAATATTCAATCGACTAATCGATCACTTATATACATATATGTATACAATACATAACATACATTATTGTATACAATACATAACATACATATATGAATACAATAAAACATAACTTCCGCAGTTTAACCCTTCAGGCCTCGGCCCCTAAGCCGATTGACAAGTTGATATCCAAAAAAAAAAAATAGTAAAAATTAGTAAAAAAATTCAATTATAACACTGTCTAACCAAAACACTACCCATAATTTAGATAAAAGATATTAACATAATAAAACAATAAAATAAAACAAATTAAATGAAAACGGGGCCGTCACGTTGAATCGTGTTGTGGCCGATATCGGCCAATTGGGGCCCTAGGAGTGTTTTTTAACGTATTTACATGTATTTTTCTCTACGTATTTAACGGCCCTATGTGTCCGCCCAAGCACAAGCTTTGCTTAGTTGGGCGACATATGACATAGGGCAATATTTATCAATTAAGTTTAATTTCTTGCTGTGTTTTAGTTAAATGGTATTTTATTTGATGTTTCCTAATTGTAATTTGTAACATGTTTGTGTAAATTGCATAAATAAATAAATAAATAAATGCGTCAATGCGAAAAAAAAAAAAAAAAAAAAAAAAATTTTTTTTTGTAAATTTGAAAATTTTGACTGTTAAATAAAAGTTTGACAAGCGTTGCGCGCATGTAGCGGTAGATGAAGTAGTGCAAATACAAAATATTTTTGATATTTTACATACTGATAAATGGCGCAGCGCACTCAACACTTTATACACTTTTATGAAAAATATTTTTTTTTATAATTTTGGAAAAAAAAAGTTTCTTTTTTTTTTCCACAATTTTTTATCAAAAGTTGGTTATTTGCTCGTACTGATTAACCCACTTCAAGGATTCCGCTAATTAAAACTCACCTGTGTAATTTCTGTATATTCAATCGTAAGCTCTCAAATTGTACGATTATCTTTCAATATTAAAGTACCGCACTGGCTGCTGTCAGTAGTTTTTTAGCGATTGGTTCGCGTCGGTATTTTTGTTCGGTTTTGATTTATATTGTCAATTTTTGGTTTTGTTTGGTTGCAATCGCGCCTTGTGTTCCATATTTATATTGTTGTGTTGATATTGTGCGATTTGAGTGCGATGTCGCTGTTTCGTAAGCCGAAAAAGCGCTTTCAAAGACGAGCCCTCGCCGACGATGAGGAGGAAAATGCCATGGAAGTGGAAGAATATCCATCGGCGCCGCCGCCGCCGACGATCACTGAGAAGAAACCGAAGGACAAGCCCAAGGCGAAAGCCCTACTGAGCTTCGGCGATGAAGGTTGTTTGAATATCATTACTTTACTAATGCATAACCTAAAATATATCTGATCTCACAAAGTTATAACTTTATTAGCAGTGGCGTAACTAAAGCTAATGGACCCGGTGCAAAATTTGGTTATTCCGAGGTTCCTATACTGGGAATAACTGCAGTATAGGAACCTCTCCAAAAAAAAAAATAAAAAATATATAGACTAATAGATTGTAGCATTTGGTATTATTGCAGTATAGGTACCTCTTCTAGATTGTTGATTTTTTAACGTGACCAGACTATATTCACCACGCTGATTCCGAATCTGCAATAATATTTATTCGATCTCAATAAATAAGCGAGATATAGGCATTCAAAAAAGCGCCAAACCCATACATTTCGGTAGTTTTAAAAAAAAATAATACATAAACACCTATTTGGCGGTAGGTTAGGTTAGGTTAGGTTAGGTTTTTTTAAAACAACCTTAAAAACTGAGGTAAAAAAAAAATTTTTTTTTTTTGTATGTAAATTTGGTTCGAAAATTTACGCGTCCGAAGCTTTTTTCTTTCACATTTAGCATTACAATGATCTAACCTAGTAGTATTTCTTTGTTTTTTCGATTTCTGAGAAAGGTACCTATACTGCAATAATTCCTAGCATTTTAATGCTAAATCTGGAAGAAAATTGAGTCGGTCGCTATAAATAAGCGAGATATAGGCATTCAAAGTTTCAATTTTATATGTAAACAAATAGGCCGAAATGGGCCAAAATAAAATTCACCACGCTATATTCACCACGCTGATTCCGAATCTTCCATAATTTTTATTCGATCTCAATAAATAAGCGAGATATAGGCGTTCAAATTTTTCATCCCAAAGTCAAGAAAGTTGCGGCCATTTTGTTTGTACATAACGTGTTGGACACTTTCGAGTATATCGTAATATCGATAACAATTAGCGATATTACAGAAATTATGACAATTTGGAGAGTTTTTAGATTAATCGAAATATTTAAAAAAAAAACGATTGGAAAAATACATATTTTCGCGAAACCTAAAAAAGGGCACTATTTTCGATGTCTTTTCAATGACTTTGCATATTGATGACAGAAGATATCCTGAAATGTCGTTTGTTTCAGGTTACCTTTAGCCATCAATACACCAAGTCATGTCGTAAAAACTTCGAAAATTGTCCAATTGTTTTAGATCAGCGATGCACAGACCGCGGCCCGCGGGCCGCATGCGGCCCGCCGACACTTTGTGTCCTCGAAATTATTTGAAAAATATTTTTTCAATATCCATAGGTAGAAAACTGTGCACGCTCGCCGAGCGCCTCACCGCTACGACGTCTCGTTCGCACTTCGCAAACATTTTCAATAATGAATAATGCTAATAAATGTAAGAACCGAAATCGTCTTAACAACGAAAATCTTGAAGGCATTTTGCGCTTAGCCACTACTAAAGTGACCCCTAACATACAAAAAATTGTGTCTTCTACACAATGTCATGTATCTAACTAAGAATAAAATGTATTGTTAGTTAGATATATAGAATATTCTTAGTTAGATAATAGAATAGAATACATGTTATTCCTAGTATATTATACTGTAATATGGATAACAATGATACGTATTTGTAATCTAAAATTTTCCATTCTTTAACTATTGTATTGGCACTGATATATTTTATATTATTATTATGACATTGATACACGTGAGGTTGAATGATCCAAATTTTCAAAGAAGCAGAAAATAAATAATTATTCGAAGACCATAACCATAACATTGTTTCATAGGCCCTCCGTTAGTTGGAAGAAGGTGATGCGGCCCTCAAATAGAAAAAGTCTGTGCATCGCTGTTTTAGATGATCGCTAACACATGGCACTAACACATGGTGTTAATTTGATATTGAAGAAATTTAATTTGTTTTAGGTTACCTTTTGTCATCATCACCAAAGTCAATTTGTAAAAACCTCGAAAAAAATCCGAATTATCGCTAACACATTGTCATGTTAACATTAATAGCGCCCAAATATTTTTTGTCGAATTTCGCGCGAAATTCGAAAAAAACTTTTTGCCTGCGTGGTAATTTGATATTGAAGACATTTCGTTACCTTTTGTCATTATCACCAAAGTCATTTAGTAAAAACGCTGAAAAAAAAAAGAAATATCGCTGACACATTGTATCGCTTAACCCAGATTCATCAATAGCGCCGCAAGCAAATTTTTTTTTCGAATTTCGCGCAAAATTCGAAAAAAACTATTTGCCTGGGTGTTAATTTGATATTGACATTTTTGTAATATCGCGAATTGTTATCGATAGTAGAGACCTCGCGATATATCGACTGTTTTCCAGACACTACTTCTCAGAAGAGAGCAAACTCACTTCTATATTTAATAAGAAAAGCTTTTTCCACTATCACCAGTGAACTTTTCCTCAAGCTCTATAAAACCTACATTCGCCCGCTCCTCGAATACTCCTACCAGGTATGGAATCCTTTCTTTCGGAAGGATATAGAGCACCTGGAAAGAGTTCAGAGAAGAGCAACAAAGTTGGTGCTATCGCTGAGGAACAAACCATACAAAGTACGACTGAAAGAACTTCGCCTGACAACATTAGAGGAACGTAGGCAGCGAGGAGACTTAATAGAAAGCTACAAAATGCTTCACGGTTATTACAGTGTGCCCAACCTCGAGAGCATGTATACCCTGAACACCAATAAGCAATTGCGTGGACACTCGTTGAAGCTAAATAAGACAATTGCAGCATCGAACCCCAGGAAATCTTTTTTGACAAATCGTGTAGTGGATGCTTGAAATGCATTGCCAGAGGAAGTGATCAGTGCTATCTCTGTCAATAGCTTTAAAAATAAACTGGACAATTTTCTTAGTGCAAAACAGTCACAAGTTTAAAAACAAGTGCATGTGATATACACGCATCAGCCTTAAGCTGCTATTGTATAATATAATAATAATAACAATATGGCCATTCTGTTGACGTTTAGTATGCAAACTTTGAATGCCTATATCTCACTTATTTTTTAAGAGCGACAAAAGATTATTGCAGATTCAGAATCTGCGTGGCGAATATAGTCCGGTGACGTTTAAAAATCAAAAATCCAGGAGAGGTTCCTATACTGCAGTTATACCCCTACACAGCAATAATACCCCTTTTGTTAAATTTTGGGAATTATTGCAGTAGGTATAGGAACCTTTATCAGAAATCGAAAAAATAAAGAAATTATTTTTAACTTATTTTGATAATAATTCATAATTGTTGATAATATGACCAATAAACATGACCTAACGATTTAAATTATTTTTTTAATATAAAATACTACTTTTTGTGACCTAAATATAAAAGTTAGACATAATATACTGTCGCTGACTTTTTTGTAGGCATTATCAAGCTCTACAACTTTTCTCTAGAACTCAATCATATATCTCTCATCGTTAAGGCAGCGTTAGTTAGAAACGTTTTCGTTCGACCGCTTATTATCCGACTTACTTTGCAAATCCGACTACCACGAAAAAGTATTAAATTTTTCGGATTAATATATAGCCTATGACACTCACAAATAACGAGCCTTTCTATTGGTAAAAGAATTGTCAAAATCGGTTCAGTAGATCCAGAGATTACTTACTACAACGTCACAAAATTTACCTCTTTATAATATTAGTATAGACAAACAGATTTTTATAATTTTGATTGAAATGAGGCCACACCGTATCACTCTTCCTTGTCGATCAATAGACAGGTTTGATTTTATCTTGATCCGTTTGTTTGTTTCCAGACGAAGAGACGGAAGTGTTTCGAGTCAAGAAATCGTCGCACAGCAAGAAGCTGCAGAGGCAGCTCGACCGGGAGCGGAAAAACCGCGAGCGAGAAACCGGCATTGTGCCCGCGCCGCCCCCCAAAGAAGGCAACGGGGAAACCACACAGGACGTTCCACAAACTGATAATAGTAGGAATAATGATCATTCCGTTAAGGTATAAATATCTGCATAAACAAAAACAGTTACAAGACGTATGCCCAGAGGGGAAGTGACATGAAATCATTGAATTAAAATCACTCCTCGAGGACCTCCAACAGGGTTGGCTTAAATTCCCCCACCCGAAAAAACCCACTCGGTTAAATTGGGTAAAACCTACCTGAAAAAACCCGAGGATTTTTGACGAATGTGGGTTTTTGAAAAAATACTTGTTTATAATAATTAAATCAATGAACGGATATAGCATTTATATTATATTTTATCAAAAAGAAAAAAAAAGGATGTATTTGTGACACACCCAGTCTGTTCCGTAATTTACTCCAGACCATTCCAAATGTTGAGAAGTTTTCAATTGATGCAGAACTGGCCGGACAAGTGTAATGCCGACTACTTTTGGCATGATTTATAAGATGACTTATGGATAATATTGTTACGTGGATAGGCAGCAGAAGATGCAAAACACGGTAGAACACTCAACTTGATTTATTACAAAACTATTACAATACTCTTCAAGCGACAAAGACCCTTATACACTCTTCAATATACACTATTTAGTTCTAAAATCGTTTGCACTACTACTCAATACTTTGGCGCCGAAACAGCGCCACTAGCGGTTGTTAGTGTTAACTCTTATCCTGTTGTGAAAATAAAGGGGATCTCCCCGACAACTGGCAATAACGATTTTCGGGGGAATTTCCTTCATGGTAGTGTTACAACTTTATTCGGTAGTAAAGGGGGGCGCCAGTTTTGCATGCGGCAAACTTGCACAAATGTCACTTTTGACAGCTCCAAATTTCTTGAGGGCAGATTTGCAGGAGGCAACCTTGCAGGCGGCAACCTTGCAGGCGGCAACCTTGCAGGCGGCAGTTTTGCAGACGGCATTCTTGCAGAAAGCAAACTTGCATACAAACCCGAAGTTAGCAACGTTTGAGAATGGCGCATTAGGACATGATTACACGAATAAAATAATTTTATATTCATATGTTATTAATTTTAAATTTAGAAAAAGAAGTAGCAAATTATCATGTCAGGGTAAATTAAAGTGGTGAATATTTTTACCTCTCCACATTTAATTACCGGCATCCTTGTAGTGGATGATTCAGTACATCAAACTAAACATTAAAAAAAATGTTTTAAGTTTTTCTGTTAGGTTAGGTTAGGTTAGGTTTTTCTTTCCCTAAAATCGAAATGACATTAACCCGACAAATGACAGGCGTCCTTTTGGGGATGCAAGTTTTAATACACTGGAATGACAGGCGTCCACTTGGTCCAGTGATGACGACACGATGGAGGCCGTTTGCGTTTTGTAATTTGTCGCCATTATTATCTTAATTGATTTACGAGATAAGGTTATAATGTTTTATATGTCAAATTTCAATGCGATCATTTTACAGTTCTTCTTTTTATGATCCGTATAGTGGTTTACAAGTTATGGTCGTTTTTATCAAGGTCGTCGATTTTGCGCGCGAAAAGGTCGCGCGCGAATGGGACAGCTGAATTTTTACTCCGCGAGGAGAGGAGTTAATTACCGGCATCCTTGTAGTGGATGATTCAGTACATCAAACTAAACATTAAAAAAAATGTTTTAAGTTTTTCTGTTAGGTTAGGTTAGGTTTTTCTTTCCCTAAAATCGAAAGTTGATTGCTGAGATCCGCGATGGAGAGGACACTCAAAGAAGTGGACTGGTTTCCCTACCCTGACATATGAAAACGCGGCTTTTGTCGATTTCTACTCTGGTAACACTAAATTTTAAATACGATGTTTTGCTTCTAACTTCATTTTCTGCAAAAATTCCGACCCTCGAAACGTTAGTTTGACATTTGCAAAACTGCCTTCTGCAAGATTGCCTTCTGCAAAACTGCCTTCTGCAAGTTTGATGGGACCCGTAGTAAATAGATTTGGATTGGGAGAAAAAAATGCAATAAAATTGTAATAAAATAAAATTAAATGTAAAATTAAAATATATTAACCTCTCAGGCCCCGATTGGCCGATATCGGCCACAACACGATTCAGCATGACGGCCCCGTTTAAACTTTATTTTAATTTAATTTGTTTTATTTTATTATGTTTTATTATGTTAATATGTTTTATTTTAATTATGGGTACAGTGGTTTGGCAGTAATTAATGTTTTGGTGAGACAGTGTCATAATTCAATTTTTTAAATAATTTTTACTAAATTTTTTTGGGACATCAACTTGTCAATCGGCTGAGGGGCCGAGGCCTGAAGGGTTAATGTAAAATTCTCATTAACTCCGAAAAAAACCCAAAAAAGCCCGAAATTCCCGAAAAAACCCGAAATAACTCAGTGGGCAGATATTTTTTGATAAAACCCGGGTTTTTGCCAACCCTGATCAGGGTTGGCTTGATTTTCCCCTACCCGAAAAAACCCACTGGGTTAAATTGGGTAAAACCCACCTGAAAAAACCCGAGGGTTTTTGACGAAGGTGGGTTTTAAAAAAAATACTTGTTTATAATAATTAAATCAATGCATTTATATTATATTTTATCAAAAATAAAAAAAAGGATGTATTTGTGACACACCCAGTCTGTTCCGTAATTTACTCCAGACCATTCCAAATGTTGAGAAGTTTTCAATTGATGCAGAACTGACCGGACAAGTGTAATGTTGACTACTTTTGGCATGATTTATAAGATAAGTTATGGATAATATTGTTACATGGATAGGCAGCAGAAGATGCAAAACACGGTAGAACACTCAACTTGATTTATTACAAAACTATTACAATATTCTTCAATATACACTATTTAGTTCTAAAATCGTTTGCACTACTAATCAATAGTTTCGCGCTGAAACGCTGCCAGCACTATTACTCGATACTTTCGCGCCGAAACAGCGCCACTAGCGGTTGTTAGTGCTAACTCTTATCCTGTTGTGAAAATAAAGGGGATCACCCCGACAACTGACAATAACGATTTTCGGGGGAATTCGCTTCATGTTAGTGTTACAACTTTATTCAGTAGTAAATAGATTTGGATTGGGGAAAAAATGCAATAAAATGGTAATAAAATAAAATGTAAAATTAAAATATATTTATTTAAAATTCTCATTAACTCCGAAAAAAACCGAAATTCCCTCAAAATTCTCCAAAAAAAACCGAAATAACCCAGTGAGCAGATATTTTTTGATAAAACCCCGGTTTTTGCCAACCCTGCGTTTAATACGCCCCTAAGGAACACAATGTGTTCCCTCCACAGATTGGGGGTTTATTTCCTTTAAATGTAGGCAACAATCGCGGTGAAATTGAAGGAGGAGGTTGAATCTTCACATTCCATGACAATTTAAATTACCTTAGCAGCAATTATAAGCAAAAACAAGTGCCCTAGGCTGTGTGTAAGGAAAGAAAAATCCGTTAAGATCATACCCATCCGCGTCGTAAAATATCCCCAAATGAAAGAATATTGCTCACCAGAAAAAACACGAACATCTCACATAAAAATAAATTAATAGTTAAAAAGAAAACACTAAACACTCGCTTTTATAAATGCGAGTAAAAACAACAAAAAAAAACTATTTACACTCTCCATGTACAGGTCTATATACATTTTATACAGACACCTATGTCAATATTTACACTCAATATTTACAAGTTAATATATAATAGGTTTGTTATAACCTTGAAACCTGATCGTGTTCAAAGTGACCTTTCTCACAAGTGCAAACACGACTATGATACGATATTCCATCAATGCCAATTCCTGTCTTCCAGCTTCATCATCAGACCTTGAAACTTAATCGTGGTCAAAGTTCATTACAAGACCTTTCTAACAAGTCCAAACACGGCTATGATACGATATTCCATCATGGATTGCCAGTGCCTATCTTCCGGCTTCATCATCAGACCTTGAAACTTAATCGTGGTCAAAGTTCATTCCGAGACTTTTCTAACAAGTCCAAACACAGCTATGATACAATGTTCCATCATGAAGTTCCAGTTCATGTCTTCCGACTCCATCATCAGATCAGTTCGACAGTACCATATTATTGTATTGTCATCAGAACTACATACAGCTGCCAATTTACATGACGCTACGGTGCTTGGAAGATGGTTAAATTAGTTACCTTAGATTCCATTACATAGTTAGTTACATACAGGTCGACCTAATAAAAGCGTGTTAAAAATAGAATGGCGCCTCCCGGTCGAATAACTACTGCATCACGGCAGATTACGATTGTTTTCTTCTCCAGCAAATTTCTCACCTCCTCTCGTTCGCCATATTGTTTCGCCCCCAGCCGAATTTGACAGATCTGATTCGTTCATGGCAACGCTCAGTTTGGCCAGTATCGCTATGTAATAAAAACAAAACCTCAGTCTCGACCAATCATGTGAGAGCTCAGCGCATCCCTATCTGTCGAAACCGACATTTACGAAAGTTCGCAAACATGGTTTATTTAATTGTCAAAATATGGGAGGAATGCACGATAACAGCCACAAACCACCAGGAAACATAAAAAACACCGGGAAACCATAAAAACAGGTTTGGCGAACTTACCGGCACACCGGTTCGAAAACAAAACAACAAAAAATGTGGAAATTGTTACAACAGTTTGACTAGATATTGAAGTCAATTCTGCCATGTGTAATCCACATGAGTAATTCTACATTCTGATGCTGAACACGGACAGATAGACAGATCTTGCATTTTATAACATGTATTGTGTGTGTGTGTGTAATGACTGTGCGTAATGTAATGCATTTGGTCTTCAGTTTAGGTGTCAGGTGACCTCAAAATGCACTAAGTACAAGCATGGCGAGAGGTTTGTAAAATCTGGTCCTAAACAGGCTACATTTTGCCGGCAACATTGCTAGCAATACATATAGCAATATACGGCAATATTTTTATAATCTCCCGGCCATATAGTCACAACTAGAGCTGTCAACTAAACGGGCGAACCCGTCACCTCAGGAACTTTTAACAATATTTGATCGTTCTGTCTCCCGTCATGTAAGCGTAGAAGACTTGGGATGAAAACTCTCCACTGTCTATTTACGCCACTTACCGCGAGATACTCAGATTAATCACCCAGTGGGCCGATACTCGCGCCCTTACTTCCAGCTGCAACAAGATTACTCTGGTCTCCCGACTGGTGACAGGTTCGAGGTCGTATGCGTGGTCCTCTCCCTTACGTAGCGGTGATACGGTGTCTACCGAATCTATCGCAGACCACGGCATCCTTTGCCCGGCTGTTCACCCGGTATCGTATAGCCGATTGGTCGTTTCAAGAGCAGTTGCTGTAAGGTTAACAACCACCCCCGCTCTATAGGAAACAAAGCCGTTTCCAGAATTTATTTATTTATTTATTTATAACATACAAGAAAAAAAATACAAGTACATGCATACTGTTGTACATGAGGAATAATTTAAAACAAACATTATTACAGCGATAAACATAGCTCTATGCATATAAATATGCTAGCATATCCGAATGAGGCGAAATCGCACAACCAACTAGACCTAGAAGGTCTGTCTCTGGCTGTGCTGTGTTATACCAACTGTATTTTTGTAACTCGCGAACTGACGAAGGTGATCAATTTTCAAATATTTCTAAATCTAACAAATGTGTTGTTTACACAAATTAAAGTAAAATTTAAAGAAGAAAAAAATATGTATGCAATTAAGGACTAAAATAAAGTAAACTTTACATTACATTCAATAAATTTAAGTGGAAAATAAGTAATAATATATACAAATATATGAATAAACACTACTTTCTAATATATATCTATAAGAAAATGATATGTAATATTGCACAATTTTACAAATACATGTTTTTAAATATTCACCCTACAGTATTAGATAGATAGATAGATAGATTTTTTTATTCGAAGTAGACTTACAGTACTTTCCAAACGTCTTATGTTTCTAGACATTTTGCCTTGCTTGTAGGCTTTACCATTGATTACTATACTATATAATCAATGGCTTTACCTAATAGTAATAATAATAATAATAATAATATTTCCATTTCAATTTTCAATTTTCAATTTATTTTATTTCCAAAAAAATCTTAACAGATTGTAGAAACTTAATATTTAGGTACATTTAAATTACAGTATATTAGTTCGTTTTTACAATATTTAAATTTATCACCACGTACATACAGTTACTTCATTATTGCTTTTAGGGCATCCAAATCATTTTTAAGATTTATTTACTAAAACCACAAATTAAAATAATTGATAAAAATAATCAAGAAATTAAAATCAGAAAAAGTCAGAATAATTAAAAAATGCTACTTAAAATTGTCAAAAAAATGACCAAAAAATTTGAAAAATTATTTAAAATTAACAAACTTATCGATCGAGTAAAAAGCTTTGTCTAATAAGAATTCTTTAAGTAACTTTTTGAATAAGCTTTCCACGTGAATAGTTTTTAAACTTTCTGGTAGCCTGTTAAAGTAATATGGCCCTGAGTATTTTTTGTCTTGCCTTGCTGTGTTTAGTTTAATACATGGTATAAAAATGTTTAATTTATTTCTCGTATTTTTAGTATGTGTATCTGAAAACTTTTTATAATGTGTTTCTTTATTCTTAAAAAACTCAGTTAGTAACTTAAAGAGATAGAGTGAGGTTAAGGTGAGGATTCTTAGTCTTTTAAAAATAACACTTTACAAATGTTTTTCATAGCTATGTTACACAAAAACGACTCGACCAGACCAATGTATCGCTTAAAACATCTTCAATTTTATAATAGCCTTTAGAGCACAAAGTATCTTTAACAATTTTTCTAAATTTAGTGTCTGGTAAAAGGGTTAGTTCCTCAGGCAGTGTTATAAAAGCGAACACCGTCTTCAATGAAAGATTTACTCACTTTTGCTAACCTAGAGCCCGTAATGGCTAGTATATTTTTGAACCTGGTGTTCCTATTGTGAATGTCACCCAACCTACGGAACCTATTAATAAGATCTTTAGTTTTTGAACGCCTAATATCTAGAAGCCAGTTTTTTACTTTACCTTTAAAAGTTAATCCCTCGGTTATCAGTCAGAATTCTCAGTCAATTGTTTGACGGCGATTCTTAGGGGGACTGGCCCGCAGGCACAGAGTCCTAAGGTAAGGCGTCGGTCTCTTAAGGGCCAGTGGCGTAACTAGACTGTGGACTGTTTCGTCCCAAGTCTTCTACGTCACCTGACGGAAGACAGAACGATCAAATATTATTGAAACTACCCGATGTGACGGGTTCGCCCTTTGTAGTTGACATCTCCGAGTGCTTGAAGTACAAAAATCTCAAAAAACACTTCTGTACCTTTCCCAGCATGAGGGTATAGATATCTTCGTGCCGATTCCAAATAGCTGCATTCGTTTCCGTGCGATTTCTGATCTTCTCCACCCGTCCTTTATTTGCTCTGCTAGAGAATAAATGTAAAAATTGTATTTACAGCCGTCCTACGAAGGTCTGATTCTGAGCGGCCGCGATGCGGTGGCCGCCGGCGCGACCGGCGACGTCCTGGGCTCGGGCAGCGAGGAGAGCGAGGAGGAGGGGGGGCGGGGGGAGGAGGGGGCAAAGGGGGCGCGCAGGATGCCCTTCTCGCACGCCTTCCGGCCTTCGCGCGACGCCGTCCGCGCGATGCTCGACCGAGGACTCATACCCGACGCTGCTACTATACACGCCGCACGCAAGACTAGACAAAAGGTATTTATTTCAATTTTGAGGCTGTAGTGCAGTTGATAATGATGATAAGCTGGGTTATGGTGAACTATACGGTATATAACTCTCGATCAGAGATCAGAAGTTAGTACTGAAAATTATTGAGAAAGCCTGGGAGATACTCGTCGGATGATATATACAGAGAATATAATGTGCTAGACGTACCACAACTCTACGTGAAATCGGCGCTCTGTGAGTATCAAACTAATTTAGAGACTGCAATAAGAACTCAGCAAAGAATCTGCACGCGGCAATCTCTAACTATATATTTCGACGCCCCTCGAAGGCGGACCAGTTTTGGGCAGAAGCATTTTATATACATAGCCCCTGTCGTAGACGTAAGCTTGAAATTTGTCTCCGACAGTGCCCCCGTGCTACAAGCGCTAGCAAAATATACTATAACCTCTGTCCTTGTACTGGAATGCCACAATGCGCTTCAATCCATTGCAAGGTCAAATAAAGTGACCCTGCAATGGATTAAAGGGCACAGCGACTCACTGGGCAACGACGCGGTAGACGAACTGGCCAAAAGGGGATCGAAGGAAATAGTATATGGACCGGAACCCTCGATGCCCATACCCCAGGCCCAAATAAAAACATGGCTACGCAGGAACACCGACGAAACCCACCTTAAAGAATGAAAAAAAAAACACAGGATGCAGGCAAACAAAGAACGCGGTTCCGGAAGCGTCTAAAAAACTTGCCCGCAACCTCACCAGATTAAAAAGGGACAAAATCCGTAAAGTCATAGGTACTATGACAGGCCACTGTCCCCTAAACAAACACCTGTTTATTTATTATTATTATTATTATTTATTCCGTAGCCGGCGATTGGGGAGGGGGTCGCCCTCGCAGCCAATACGCTGCTGTCGGTGCCGCTGGATCTCGTACTCCATTCACGATTCGCTTCCATTCTTGACGATTTTTTGCCACGTCTCGAGCATCCCTAGCCGACAATCGTTGATTTTTAAGGTCGCCTTTGATGGTATTTAGCCAGGTTTTCTTCGGTGCCGATCGCTGAATTCTCCATTCTGTCGGACGGTCTCGCCAAAGAAGTTTACGTGGCAAGCGATTGTCGTTCATTCGGCAAACATGGCCGAACCATCGTAGTCGACGTTTTTGTACTTCTTCTTCGATCGCTGTTACTAGATCGCATCTTTCTCTAATGGTCTCGTTTCGAATTCGGTCGCGGAGTGAGACACCGAGAATCTGCCTCAAGCATCGCATTTGGAAGACTTCGAACTTTTTGAGGTCCGATTGTAGTAACGTCCACGTTTCCGATCCATAAAGAAGAATGGGAAGAACCAACGTTCGGTATAGTCGTACTTTGGTTTTGATGGTAATATTCATTCGCTTCCATATGCACCACTTGAGCGAGGCGAATGTTGCTGTTGCCTGACCGATCCGGCTATGGACATCGGCCGTCGAAGCCACTTTCTTTTCCGTAACCAACGATCCTAAATACTTGAATTGTGGGACCTGTTCGATTTGGGTTCCATCGAGGTAAACGCTGGCCTTCGAACCGTCCGTAGTGAGCACTTTGGTCTTATCCGCATTGATTTTCAATCCATATGATTGAGCAATTCCGGATATGTCGTATAAAATGTCCGTTGCTACGGCATCAGTGTCGGCGAAAACGGCGCTATCATCAGCGAACATCAAATCGGTTATGAAGTTTGATTCGTCGTATCTAACTCCGCGTCGACCGTCGAATGCTCTCCGCATAATCGCGTCGATCACCACGTTAAAAAGTAGCGGCGATGCGACGTCTCCTTGTCGAACACCAGTTTGAATCGGGAATTCCTCAGACAAATCGTTACGGATTCGAACGCTGCTGGTTAATCCATCGTACGATGATTGGAGAAGTTTAATGATTTTTGGTGGCACGTGTTCTGTCTCCAAGGCACTCCATAACCTGTTTACCATAGGTGTGACAGACAGCCCTCTATGCAGACGATGCATGGAGGAAGAAGAAACGCCACAGCATGTGCTCATGGAATGCAGGAGCGTGGCAGAGCAACGGGCAAGAATACTACAATCTCCAGCATCTGTCCCGGAGGCCTGTAGCAACCCAAACAGGCTGCTAACCTTCTGGGACAGCCTGGGTTAGCTGGAGTAACATAACATAAATAGAAACATAAGCCACGCACAACGGCCCAATCAAGAGGCCAAGTGCGGGAAATAGCCCAGGAAAACTAACTAACTAACTACATAGCCCCTAGGATATTTAATATGCTAGACAAAAGTTTAAAAATGCATATGCCTACGTCTTATTTTAAAGCCAATATTGATTCCTGATTGAAACATGACACCTGGAAAAATATCCATACATTAATATACCCAGACAGTTTCCATCATTACATTTTATCCATGACAATTCTTATTATTATTTTTATTATTTTCGTTGACTTTTTTTATTACTATTCCTTATTCAATCATTTTGATTATTATTGTTTCATTATTATTTGTCATTTTATTTCATTTTATTTTATTTAACACGATTATTTATTTTCTGTATTTTATTTTTAATATTTCCTGTTTTGATTATTGGTTATAATTTGTCATGGTGACTGTAAAGTATATATTTTTTTATCTTCTTTATTTTTTATTGCTGAATATATATAAATATAAATCTAGAGATCTTCTTGCCCTGGAACAAGTCCTGGCACTTAGTTGGGCAGCAGCAGTACTTACATGCTAATGCTCATATCGGCTGTGTTCAATTGATGCTCAGATCGCAACAAACGAGCGCGGCGCGACAAACTGCGCTCTCAACGAACTGAATTTACACCAAAATCACAGTGCAACCACCCCCTGTTAGATATGTGTGAGAAAGACGGATAAATTCTGTATTGTACGATTATTCAGTTGTATTTCTCGCAAAATACCTAATATAATTGTTTGTATTCTGGGGGCACTTAGTCGAGTGCTGCCATTGCTCGGATCCGTACTTCTCTTCGGATATTATGTAGCTTCTTATCGGATATATGTATGAAAATAAATAAAACGAATCAATAGATTTGGTAAAGCATGTAATAACGTATACAAATGTGTTTACAATTTCTGGATAGGGTTTCGTATTTTGAGATAAAACGTCGATATCGCTGAATAAGTGAGTTTTTCCAGTTCCCCAACTTTCTAATAATTATTAATAATTATCTAATTGTTTTACAAAATGAGGTTTTAATGTTTTATATTTCAAATTTTAATGCAATCATTCTACATTTCTTCTTTTCATGATCCATCAAGTAGTTTCTTTCTTGTGATCGTTTTTCTAAAGTGCTATATTTTTGACCTTCAACTCTCAGAAATGACAGGTGACTGCCAAGATTAACACCCGCCGCTTGAGGGGTTAATGCACTTGAAATGACACAACGATTCTAACAATACCGAATACTTCTAAATCGGCTCGACCGTTTATGTTACGGTGGAATAAAGAAACGGAAAACTTACGACTGGCAAAAGTACAGAAAAGCTACTTGTACCTTAGCATTAAATTCTGTAATCTACTCCCTACAAAATTTAAACAGCTGGAGGATATAAACTCAAAAAAAAACATCAAGGAGATGCTGATAGGCCACGCTTTTTATAATCTGGCCGAATTTGAGGGCCATGATTTTTCAAATATTGTGCCCATTTAAATTACTTAAAAAAGTAGAGCCTTATTGTCTGATTATTTTATATGGTCTTTTATCTGTATTTTTAGTTTAAAATGCATAACGTAGATTTAATTTTATTATTTAAGATTTTACTGACAATTTGAATATTACTATGAATAATTTTACTACGTATCTTTTCGAATTACTAACTACTTCAAATATTAGGCTTCTATTTTGATTATTTATATTTATAGTTTGACAATCTAGTAGTTAATTCTTGACTACCTATGTATGTTCAGTAAAGAGTAGTAACGAAACTGACTACATAACCCAATTATTTTGACACGTCCAAGAGCGGTCTTTATCCGTCAATTGGACACGACGAAAATGTAATGTAATGATACATAGATACACTCTTTTTTGTCGGGCAGTCGCGTAATAAAGGAATATCTTCCACAACGACGGCAGTACATGTTCAGTTGCAGTGTCGAGATATGCTTTTAGTGTTTCTATTCTGTACTGAATATTTCCTTTCTCCTCATTGTCAGGCTAGAGAAATCACGGGGGCCGATTACGTAGCCCTTCGCAAACCTCGTCCGGAAGAAACGGCCCGGTCGACGTCGATCAACGAGTCGGCGCCGTCTTTAGGCAGCGGGCGGCTGGTGCGCGAGGACGGAGACGGAGACGGCTCGGACGAGGACGCGGACCGCATGGAGGTGCGCGGGGTCATCGAGGAGAAGAAGGCCTCCGCCGCGGACGACGCGGGAGGGCCCAGGAAAGGCGCACGCAGGAAAGAAGATACCAGGAAGGTTACTCACGGTGAGCAGTGCCCGTCGATTACTATCTTTTATTTTATCAATTTCACTAAATTACTTTCGATTCGAAGCATCTAACGTAAGAGGAAAGATCGGCTGCTTTCTGTTCGATCGCTCTGGAGCCGACGCAGGGCACGGGGTGATTTAAACGAGAAATATAAGATCTATCAGACTAGACTATCTACAGCTAAAACATCGATGAGCGTCTGCCTGGGCATCGTCTGATCCTCTAGCTCGAATCGCTCCATTCAAATCCTCAGTAGTAGAGTGGTAAACGGATGAAATGCTCTCCCCCAGTGAAGTGATGGTTGCCAAAAATGATGACTTTAAAAATAAACTGGACTTCCATTAAATCTGTAATTATGTACATTATATTAAACATATTTATTTATTTATTTATTTAGTAACACATCTAGTAAACGATTAATGTCATATTTGTAAGTAAGATGTTAGCAAGAAATTGATGCGACATTATTTTTATTGTTTGACACAGTCACCTAACTAGGCCTAGGCCTGTTCTAAGGCAGACATTTAATGACTATATTAACCCTTGGAGTAAATGGGTATTTTCATGGATGCATCTGTCTCTTTTGCAGGATTTTCGGCGACATCGACTTAAAGTACTATAACTACGAAACTACTACACCAACCATAAAAAGAACAACTGCACAATGATTGCATTGAAATTTCGAATATAGAATATTGAAATATCATTTTGTAAAACAATTAGATAATTATGAATAAATATGAGAACGTCAAAGAAGTGAAAAAAACGCGCGACCAGATTTGGTTGACTCATACTCAACGGGTTAAGTGTGCACTGTCAACTTAAACTATAGTTAGTACTTATTTTTAAATCGACAAATGGCCTTGTGTCAGAGTATTTTGTCCTATGGAGTTGCGGCATGGGGCGCTACTACTAATGATAATCTGATTAGATTGACAAAAGCGCAGAAATTATTATTAAGAGTAATACACAGGAAAAACCGGCGTCATCCATCTGACTTGTTATTTTCTCAATCCCATGTGCTATCAGCTAAACAGATATTCATTAAGCAAGCGCTTCTTGCATTCTACAAATCTAGAGATGACCATGCACGAACTCAAAACAATCTACACAAGAATGTCCGCGAGTATCAATTATATAATTCCGTCAGTCCGGACAACATTTGCCCAGAGACATATATTCTACATAGCCCCAAAATTATATAATTCCCTTAGTGAAGACATGAAAAATTATTCTAACAAAAATATTTAATGCAATCCTTAAGGCCCTAGTCTTCAAAAATTTACGCCTAGCGCTCTTGTGATGAGATGTCAACATTTTCTATTTTTTAAAGTAAACATACAATATGAAAAAAATACATTGTATGCGATAATTGGCAATATGAGTAATATTTAGGATTTTTTTGACCTTTTAGTTTGGAATGTAGGACTAAGTAAATGGGCCTCAAACTTAGTTCGTTTTCTTTGAATACGTTTGGAGTTGATTTTCTGCACTTAGATATGGACAACTAATAAGTTATCGAAAAAAATATTCAGCGCAAAATTGAATTCATATGTTCCTCTTTAAAATGCGCTGGTCAGATTTTTCAAATCTTTTTTTAATTTCTTAATCTAAACGTCACAATAAGTAAGATTTTCTCGTTTTTTTACGTTGAATAAACCATACTTTCTATCTTTAAAAGCCACTCAAAATAAATAATATTTAAATATTATAAAATAGAAGCGTTGATTGATAGAATAAAAATAAAATTATTATAAAAAGTATTTTTTTTCATAATATTCTCAATTTCTGAAAGTACGCCCAAATCCCGGCTTTATATACGAAAACACTGATAGAAATTTACTAGAACGAGCCGAGCGCTCGTAGTGTTCGGACGTTTGGATCTATGCAAATTTTCGTGGTACCTCTCGCTCTAACAGTTATTCTCCCTCACACACAGATTCATTACAATAAATACAAACGGAGCTGCCATGGAATTCACCGACCGGAGTCGGGCCCATCATAATACTATTTTTTTTACACTTCTGGGGGGTGAGCAGTGGATTCCGGACTTACGAACCGGCTGTGGTAGGTTTAGGACAGCTGTCTTGCCACATGTGAGCGTTCACCTTGCCACCCATTCACTCCCCCTTCGAAGCCATAGAATTTGAGATGCGCAAATCGCAGTTTTAGATAATTTTTCTAAGAAAGAGTTGATTATTTTTCTGGAAAGGCCAAGATCTTTAAAGAGGTGAAATAGAGATTTAGCTGGCAGGCCACGAGCGCCAACTTCCACCGCGTGAAGGTGAACAGTGAAGCCGTTCCGGGTTACGGCATTTGCAAGATCATGGTATTTATTTAATTTGTACTCGTGGTCTTTTGGGATATTTGATTCCCATGGAACAGTTAATTCTACGATAAGAGCCACCTTCGGAGATAGAGAGTAAAGAGTTATATCTGGACGGAGGGCTGTGCATCCGAGACTTTCAGGGAATTTATACTGCTTAGAGACCGAATCAACCTCCAGAATCCAATCTGTAGCTTTCTCGATTATTGATAAAGGTTTTGTAGTTAAATGTTTTTTGCCTTTAGAGCCATCCCGCACAAACTGTATTGGGGGTTTGGAGGATACTGTCAAACCCTTGTTGGCACGAGCCACTGAGAGACTAATTACCTCGCGAATAACAGCGAGAACTTTGTCATGGCGGTAATTGTACCGTCCTTGATCTAAGGCCACCTTGCAGCCAGCTAGAATGTGTCTAGCTGTGCAAGGGGTATTGCTACAGAGGGGACAAGAACTATCCTCGGCAAAGCTCCAACGAGCGAGGTTACTGGGGTCTGGAAGTGTATGCTGAAAGGCATTCAAATAAAATTTCAGCATCTCTGGCGTCCAGTTATATCGACACAGTTAACGGGTAGTCAAAGCTTACTCTACTTATAGATATTATAATATTATATTTTGTGGTTTGATTAGTTGTATAATATAATATTTATAAAAGGAAAAACTATCTTTGTACAAATGGAAGGATATTAAAGTCAAATGTTAAACTAATTAAAGCAAATAGAATGCAAGATTAAGTATATTTCTATTACTTCTTGGCATTTCTAAGGGGCTATTAAAAAATGGCAAAAGTGAAACAATGTTGTCCATCCGTCCGTCCGTTTTGAGGCTCTGATGATGAATCAGAACACTGCTAATGGAACTTCGAGGATGTAGGTAGTAGACATTCCGAGTTTTGGGTCATTTGTCACAATTCGTCGAGCAGCTTCTTCTTTTGAGGTCTTGAGGTTCTGATGATTGATCAGAAAACTGGCAATGGAACTTCAAGAGTTTAGGTAGTACACATACCAAGTTTTGGCTCATTCGTCACAATTCGTCGGGCAGCTTCTACTTTTGAGGTCTTGAGGCTCTGATGATGGATCAGAAAACTGGTAATGGAACTTCAAGAGTTTAGGTAGTACACATACCGAGTTTTGGCTCATTCGTCACAATTCGTCGGGCAGCTCCTACTTTTGAGGTCTTGAGGCTCTGATGATAAATCAGAAAACTGGCAATGGAACTTCAAGAGTTTAGGTAGTACACATACCGAGTTTTGGCTCTTTCGTTACAATTCGTCGAGCAGCTTCTACTTTTGGGGTCTTGAGGCTCTGATGATGGATCAGAAAACTGGTAATGGAACTTCAAGAGTTTAGGTAGTACACATACCGAGTTTTGGCTCATTCGTCACAATTCGTCGAGCAGCTTCTACTTTTGAGGTCTTGAGGCTCTGATGATGGATCAGAAAACTGGCAATGGAACTTCAAGAGTTTAGGTAGTACACATACCGAGTTTTGGCTCATTCGTCACAATTCGTCGAGCAGCTTCTACTTTTGAGGTGTTGAGGCTCTGATGATGGATCAGAAAACTGGTAATGGAACTTCAAGAGTTTAGGTAGTACACATACCGAGTTTTGGCTCATTCGTCACAATTCGTCGAGCAGCTTCTACTTTTGAGGTGTTGAGGCTCTGATGATGGATCAGAAAACTGGTAATGGAACTTCAAGAGTTTAGGTAGTACACATACTGAGTTTTGGCTCATTCGTCACAATTCGTCGAGCAGCTTCTACTTTTGAGGTGTTGAGGCTCTGATGATGGATCAGAAAACTGGTAATGGAACTTCAAGAGTTTAGGTAGTACACATACTGAGTTTTGGCTCATTCGTCACAATTCGTCGAGCAGCTTCTACTTTTGAGGTGTTGAGGCTCTGATGATGGATCAGAAAACTGGTAATGGAACTTCAAGAGTTTAGGTAGTACACATACCGAGTTTTGGCTCATTCGTCACAATTCGTCGAGCAGCTTCTACTTTTGAGGTGTTGAGGCTCTGATGATGGATCAGAAAACTGGTAATGGAACTTCAAGAGTTTAGGTAGTACACATACCGAGTTTTGGCTCATTCGTCACAATTCGTCGAGCAGCTTCTACTTTTGAGGTCTTGAGGCTCTGATGATGGATCAGAAAACTGGCAATGGAACTTCAAGAGTTTAGGTAGTACACATACCGAGTTTTGGCTCATTCGTCACAATTCGTCGAGCAGCTTCTACTTTTGAGGTGTTGAGGCTCTGATGATGGATCAGAAAACTGGTAATGGAACTTCAAGAGTTTAGGTAGTACACATACCGAGTTTTGGCTCATTCGTCACAATTCGTCGAGCAGCTTCTACTTTTGAGGTGTTGAGGCTCTGATGATGGATCAGAAAACTGGTAATGGAACTTCAAGAGTTTAGGTAGTACACATACTGAGTTTTGGCTCATTCGTCACAATTCGTCGAGCAGCTTCTACTTTTGAGGTGTTGAGGCTCTGATGATGGATCAGAAAACTGGTAATGGAACTTCAAGAGTTTAGGTAGTACACATACCGAGTTTTGGCTCATTCGTCACAATTCGTCGAGCAGCTTCTACTTTTGAGGTGTTGAGGCTCTGATGATGGATCAGAAAACTGGTAATGGAACTTCAAGAGTTTAGGTAGTACACATACCGAGTTTTGGCTCATTCGTCACAATTCGTCGAGCAGCTTCTACTTTTGAGGTCTTGAGGCTCTGATGATGGATCAGAAAACTGGCAATGGAACTTCAAGAGTTTAGGTAGTACACATACCGAGTTTTGGCTCATTCGTCACAATTCGTCGAGCAGCTTCTACTTTTGAGGTCTTGAGGCTCTGATGATGGATCAGAAAACTGGCAATGGAACTTCAAGAGTTTAGGTAGTACACATACCGAGTTTTGGCTCATTCGTCACAATTCGTCGAGCAGCTTCTACTTTTGAGGTGTTGAGGCTCTGATGATGGATCAGAAAACTGGTAATGGAACTTCAAGAGTTTAGGTAGTACACATACCGAGTTTTGGCTCATTCGTCACAATTCGTCGAGCAGCTTCTACTTTTGAGGTGTTGAGGCTCTGATGATGGATCAGAAAACTGGTAATGGAACTTCAAGAGTTTAGGTAGTACACATACCGAGTTTTGATAGAGAATTTATCGACTGGCGGTTTGATCACTCGATGCCAGTAAAATAGCCCACCTAAATAATTGAAGCCATGCAGAAGAAAGCTGATAAAAGGAAAGTTAATAATCCGCCTACTTAGCCAAAAATTAACCTATAAGCATTTACTAGTATATAAAATACTTGTGTACTAGTATATAAATTACTTGTTTGATATTTGTGACTCATGAGTATATTTTTTGGTTTTACTAATAAATAAATATAAAACATTTTGTTCTGATCTGTTACTTACATCATAAAATTATAGATCCTTGATTTACACATCATAAAAATAACTACCACGAAAATATTAGCCGGGACAACTGTCTCAGCTACTAGTCATATTCTAATCCCGACAGTAACTAGAATGTGATTAATTGTTTAGCCCTGGCTAATTTGTTCATATGAGCTCTAAAGAGCTTAAAATCTAATGCCCATTTATAAATTCTGAAAAAAAAATCCCGTATAAAATATCCAAAAATGAGTAAATACATAAAATACATTTATTTAGTAGAGCATCTTTCATGTCAAAATCGACGCCGAGTTCGCGCGAACCCCCCGCGGCCCGCCGTACCCACACACCCCTGGCCCGGCCAAAGTCAAATATCATATTTTGCACGGGAGGTCTAACGCCTTAATAGATGGCTACTTTACAAGGGATATGTAAAATCTGATGAACTTCTTCGCAACGCACGACAATTTATTTAGTATAACTTATCTATTATTCTTGAGCGTGAGCAAATCTTCAACATTCGCCAACTTATAGAGAAATGCAGGGAGTTTAATGTTCCAATGGCTCTCTCTTTCATCGACTATGCCAAAGCTTTTGATTGCGTGGACTGGGGGCAGATGTTTGAGGTTATGCGCGATATGGGGATCCCAAACCACCTTATATTCCTCATACAGAGTCTGTACATGGAAGGCGCTTCGAGAGTAAAGTTGGACGATGAGCTTTCGAAGTCCTTTAAAACAGAGAGAGGCGTCAGACAAGGGTGCATCTTATCTCCGAAACTCTTCAATTTGATCGGCGAACATATAATGAGAAAAGTCCTAGACGAATAGGAGGGTGGAATTCGCATAGGAGGTCTCAGAATCAACAACCTAAGATTCGCCGACGACACGACCATCATAGGTGCCGATGAAAATGAGTTGGCGACCCTATTACGCAGGGTGGAGAAGGAAAGTAAGGAGTATGGACTGCACATGAACTGCAGCAAGACCAAACTCATGTTTGTGGACCGGACTGGAACCATGCAACGCACCAACGAGCTGAGTGACCTTCAAGTTGTGAAAGACTTTGTCTATCTGGGCTCCATGATATGCAACGACGGAAACTGCGAAAAGGAAGTCTCACGCAGAAGCCAGATGGCAAGATCGGCCATGAGCAAGCTAGAAAAGCTGTGGAAGAATCGGGGTATAAGCAAGCGGACTAAGGTCAGGCTGGTTCGAGCTCTGGTTTTCTCGATCTTTCTCTAACATCGGAGACATAGACCCTGAAGGCTCGGATACGCACCAAAATCGATGCACTGGAGATGTGGTGTTGGCGTAAAATGCTAGGAACCCCATGGACAGTTCGCCGCACCAACAAATCTGTCCTGGAAGAACTCGGCATCCAAGTGAGACTCTCCACCGTATGCATGAGAAGGGTCCTGCAGTTCTTCGGTCATGTTGCCAGGAGAAACCCAGAGAATCTGGAGAAAATGCTTTCCGGGGGTCAAGTGGAGGGAAGAAGAGCAGAGGCAGATCACCGGCCGGGCAGAACGACCTCATCAAAGAAGTTACAAAAGCGTCAATACAATCTGCGACCCGCCATGCAGAAGACAGGTCGAAGTGGAAGAGCCTCGTAGGCAAACTGTTGTCTAGTGGCCACGATCCTCAGTAATGAGGGAACGACAGAGAAGAAGATCTATTATTCTTAATTAAACTGCATTAAATTTTAACTATAAATGTATTTATTTATTACATAGCTATATATTTTATAAAATTGGTATATGTATGTGTATATACAGGTGGTGGGTCCAAATAATTTATTGTTAAAAAAAAGACATTTAATTTCTTAAAATCGCATAAAAATATGCACATCTAGAGACGCGCCAAATTATCGCCTAGTTAGATGTGCTATTAGCAGGAAAGGTCATGTAAGATGTGTTAAACCTCCCTATATTAATTATTATATAATTTATATAATTATTATAAGAAGCAACCAGTACATTATTAATGAACTGTACACCTAATCATAAGTATCTCAATAAATAAATAAAATAAAAAGATGCAAGCGCTGACTCAGGCTCGACTGCTTACGCTGCCTGCCTGTTAAATATATAATAATAATACAAATACATTTAATTTCATCAAATTATAGCTTTAATTAATTTTAATGATGTTATTTGACAGCCTCTGACCCTGACAGCGGTGGAGAAGAATGGGAAGCGCAACAAATCCGGAAAGCGGTCACTGGCGCACAGGTATGCACATAAGTAATTATGTAAAAACAAATATCTCTCCACTTGGAAAGATATTGTATACAAGCAACACAAGTAATATTTAAAGTCCGCCATATTTTATATATACTATTTTTTAGCATAGTCCACACGAGGATGAGCGAATTCATGCACCGGAATGAGTACCTTGGAGTATCAGTTCAAAAAGGCTTCATGCGTGGCGTCTCGGGCTGCCTTGAGCACAATTCTCTCCTGGCTGCTGCCATCAAGGATGCGAGACAGCACGAACGCCAAATCAATGTATGCTGGCTCGACCTAGAGAATGCCTTTGGGTCAGTCCGACACAGTCTCCTCCACTTTGCACTCCGCTGGTACAACTTCCCACCAGTCGTGCATGACATTGTAGCCTCCTACTACAACTGTCTGACTTTCCATGTTAAAACGCAAGAATGGACTACCCGCTCTATACCATATTCAATTGGACTATTTCAGGGCTGTTGCCTCTCCCCGACGATTTTTAATATAGTTTTTAATATACTGCTGGAAAGCCTGACCCAGTTTGACAGGAAGTGGGGCTACCGTTTTAAAACAGACGGCCAATACACCTCGTCGTGCCTCGCTTTTGCCGACGACCTAACTTTCATCACCAGAAGCCCCAAGCAGCTTTCCCTGCTATTACAGAAAGTGGAGCTTTTCTGCGACTGGTCAGGCTGTATAAAAGTGAAGCCCTCCAAATGTTTTTGCCTTGGACTCGCCCGCATGGGCACAAAATTTACATCCTATGACCCCAAATTGGTCTATAAGGGCTCTAATATCTCCCTTATAGACCCAAACAATCATTTCAAATTCCTCGGCAGAAAAATCACCCATCATGGAAAAGACATCTCGGGCGATCATGTTATAGAGCATTTCAAAAGTTGCCTGGCGAAAATAGATGCCTTGCTAATTTCTGGCCCTCGTAAGGCCTGGATCTATGACAATTATCTAACGTCACATTTGTCATGGCCCTTTCTTATTTACGAATTTACCAAAACCCAACTGTCCCGTCTAGATGCGCTGGTGACAGCTAGTTTAAAATCCTGGCTGTCCTTAGCCAAACCAGCTGACCCCTCGACTCTCTTCAGGTCCAAACAAAATTTTGGGCTAGCGCTTAAACTGCCCTCTCTGCTCTACGCCAACTCCAGAATAACCAAAAATTCGATTCTGTGCAATTCCAAAGATCCGGCAATATCGAAGCACGTAATAAGTGGCCGTAGTGATTCAAATGATCTACAAGCCCGCGTAGACTTCCACAAAAAGTTCCTTACTGGAATCAGCCAGAATGGCACTGGTCTGGGGTATGGCAGTACAACCACGAGCGACGTGGACTTGAAGAAGTCTCTTTTGCGGGGAGATTACGACAGCAAGAGTATGGCTCATGCTATTGGCCTTCAATGCCAGAATGATTGGACAACAATTGGGGACTTTTGCATTCCGCCTCCAATGCACTGGAAGGTAATGCTCTATGACTGGACGCCAGAGATGCTGAAATTTTATTTGAATGCCTTTCAGCATACACTTCCAGACCCCAGTAACCTCGCTCGTTGGAGCTTTGCCGAGGATAGTTCTTGTCCCCTCTGTAGCAATACCCCTTGCACAGCTAGACACATTCTAGCTGGCTGCAAGGTGGCCTTAGATCAAGGACGGTACACTTACCGCCATGACAAAGTTCTCGCTGTTATTCGCGAGGTAATTAGTCTCTCAGTGGCTCGTGCCAACAAGGGTTTGACAGTATCCTCCAAACCCCCAATACAGTTTGTGCGGGATGGCTCTAAAGGCAAAAAACATTTAACTACAAAACCTTTCTCAATAATCGAGAAAGCTACAGATTGGATTCTGGAGGTTGATTCGGTCTCTAAGCAGTATAAATTCCCTGAAAGTCTCGGATGCACAGCCCTCCATCCAGATATAACTCTTTACTCTCTATCTCGGAAGGTGGCTCTTATTGTAGAATTAACTGTTCCATGGGAATCAAATATCCCAAAAGACCACGAGTACAAATTAAATAAATACCATGATCTTGCAAATGCCGTAACCCGGAACGGCTTCACTGTTCACCTTCACGCGGTGGAAGTTGGCGCTCGTGGCCTGCCAGCTAAATCTCTATTTCACCTCTTTAAAGATCTTGGCCTTTCCAGAAAAATAATCAACTCTTTCTTAGAAAAATTATCTAAAACTGCGATTTGCGCATCTCAAATTCTATGGCTTCGAAGGGGGAGTGAATGGGTGGCAAGGTGAACGCTCACATGTGGCAAGACAGCTGTCCTAAACCTACCACAGCCGGTTCGTAAGTCCGGAATCCACTGCTCACCCCCCAGAAGTGTAAAAAATAGTATTATGATGGGCCCGACTCCGGTCGGTGAATTCCATGGCAGCTCCGTTTGTATTTATTATAAAGAGGTAAAGTTTGTGACGTTGTAGGAAGTAATCTCTGGATCTACTGAACCGATGTTGAAACTTCTTTTACCAATAGAAAGCCACGTTATTTGTGAGTGTCAGCTATATATTAATCCGAAAACTGAAAAGACTTTTTCGTGGTAGTTGGATTTGCAAAGTAAGTCGGAGAAAAAATGGTTGAACGAAAACGTTTCTAACTAACGCTGCCTTAACGATGAGAGATATATGATTAAGTTCTAGAGAAAAGTTGTAGAGCTTCATAATGCCTACAAAAAAGTCAGCGACGGCATATGTCTAACTTTTATATTTAAGTCACAAAAAGTAGTTTTTTATATTAAAAAAATAATTTAAATCGGTAGGTCATGTTTATTGGTCATATTATCAACAATTATGAATTCATATCAAAATAAGTAAATTTATCGTCTTAAGTGTTTAAAACAAAAGACTTTTCCCTTTTACTGCATATAATTTCCCTCACAAGACACTCACAAGAAGACACTCACAAATAACGGTAATATAGTCAAATTGGCATGCAAATACATATGCTGTAAAAATATAACCCTTCTTTTGGCAGTCAGGAAATAAATCATAGCACTCAGTACTAACCGAACCAGAAAAGCACCGACTATCGGTGATTGCCATAAAACAACAAGAAGAAGACTAACCGAACCACACTCATAATTTAATATAGTATATACACTCATATAGTAATATACACTCATAATAGATTGTCAAACTATAAATATAAATAATCAAAATATAAGTCTAATATTTCAAGTAGTTAATAATTCGAAAAGATACGTAGTAAAATTATTCATCGTAATATTCAAATTGTCAGTAAAATGTTAAATAATCAAATCAAATCTACGTTATGTATTTTAAACCAAAAGTACATGTATAAGACCATATAAAATTATCAGAAAATAAGGCTCTACTTTTTTAAGTAATTCAAATGGGCACAACATTTGAAAAATCATGGCTCTCAAATTCGGCCAGATTATAGAAAGGGTGGCCTATCAGCATCTCCTTGATGTTTTTTTTGAATTTTATGTCCTCCAGCTGTTTAAATTTTGTAGGAAGTAGATTATAAAATTTAATGCTATGGTACAAGTAGCTTTTCTGTACTTTTGCCAGTCGTATTCGGGGTACGCATAAAAGGGAGCTACCGCGGGTATGATGCGAGTGAATGTCTGCATTAATTGCAGTTTCTGCGAGGTGCTGTCTAGCATACATTAGACACTGGTATATGAACGCCGAATACATAGTCATTACCCTTGCCTTGCTGAAATATTCTTTGCATGAGGTCCTAGTCGTTACCTGATACATGCTGCGCAGTGCTCTCTTTTGCAAAAGAAAGATTCTTTTACTGGTTGCAGTATTTCCCCAAAATAGTAGTCCATAAGTCATTAATGAGTTAAAATACGCAAAGTATACTGATTTGGCTGCCGCAAAACCACAAAGACTTCTAATTTTTTTAATAGAGTGTATCGAGCTACATAGCTTACAAGCTTGAACCATAGACGACTGGCGAAAAGTTATGGTTTCCGTTGAAAACCATTTCTTCGTCCGATGAGAACATTTTAGATTTGTTTGTCGAAGTGCTGAAGAACACAAATGTCCAGTTCATATCGAAAACATTAAAAAATATATTTATTTTTTTAGATTTTTTTTTTGGTGATCCTTATTTATATTATTCATATTCATTTTATTAGTATACTGGTATACAAGTCAGATACAGATTAGCAAACATTCATACGTATTAGCAAACAAACATTCATTTTTTTAACGTAAAGAAAAGATAAAATAAACAAAACGAAACGAAGAAAAAAACACAAGAATGATGTAAAAAGAAGAAATACAAGACAAAATGAAGAGATTATTAAATACTTTAGCCGCTAAATCATTTTAGACTTCACTCGAGTAATATTCCTCCAGTGAGTAAAACGCCTTATCTGTAAGGTACCTCTTAAGGCGTCTCTTAAACACGTCAAGAGATTGCGCCTGCCTAATGTGCTCGCTGAGTTTGTTGTAAACCGCTGGGCCGGCGATATAGGCTAGCCTCTCCGACTTGGATAATGCATGACTTACCGAACGTAGCATGCTACGGGATCTCGTTGGATAGTGATGATGCACACCATTCACTTCAAAATCGGCTAGATTTCTGCGAACGAACAGCGCTACTTCCATTATATAAATGGACGGCAGCGTCATGATGCAGAGATCTCTAAACAAAGGCGCTATTGTGCGGACTGCACGCTTCTGCAAAACGAAAGCCCTCGTCCGTTAATACACATCCAAACGAGGTATACTCCTGTTATGTTCGTTTCTTGTTTCAGATAATGGCCGCTCAGAATGCGTCTGCGTATTACCACGGCGGCGTAAGTGGCTATGCCATGCCGCCAACCTATTCCGGTAAGAGGCCCACACTAATCTTTATAGACCATTGTTTACCGCGGACTCGGCCCGGGATACAAACGCATCCCCGACCCACCGCAGACAGGTAATATACCCAAATTCACACTGCAACCCAATTAATCATCATGTAAGTAGTCTCTTTTTGTGAAATACGCTTCGGTACGGCACTCCCCGACAGAATGGTATGAGAATTGTGAAAATCCATTGAGAAACTATTGCAATACGAAATCAAAGACTATCGCGGTTGTTTGACATCTATACTAATATTATAAAGAGGTAAAGTTAGTGACGTTGTAGGAAGTAATCTCTGGATCTACTGAACCGATTTTAAAAATTCTTTTACCAATAGAAAGCCACGTTATTTGTGAGTGCGATAAAAGCCATGAATGCGATGAAAGCCACGCTTTAAAGTCGGAGAATAAACGGTCGAACGAAAACGTTTCTAACTAACTCTGCCTTAACGATGAGAGATATATGATTAAGTTCTAGAGAAAAGTTGTAGAGCTTGATAATGCCTACAAAAAGTCAGCGACAGCATATGTTTAACTTTTATATTTAAGTCACAAAAAGTAGTATTTAATATTAAAAAAATAATATAAATCATTAGGTTATGTTTATTGGTCATATTATCAACAATTATGAATTCTTATCAAAATAAGTAAATTTATCGTCTCAAGTGTTTAAAACAAAAGACTTTTCCCTTTTACTGCATATAATTTCCCTTTTACTGCATAAATAGTTAAAGAGATAATACGCTCACAAATAAGACACTCACAAGAAGACACTCACAAATAACGGTAATATAGTCAAATTGGCATGCAAATACATACACACATGCAATAAAAATATAACCCTTCTTTTGGCAGTCAGGAAATAAATCATAGCACTCAGTACTAACCGAACCACACTCATAATTTCATCACAGGTAAAAAGTTTTACCGCCCAACGTAGTGGGCACGGGTCAGCTGGTATAATATATATGGAGCTGTTAACCGCCGCAACCACCGATTGGTGTTTTTAGCCTCCCAAGCGTTAACGCTTTTCAAATTTTTTTTTTATAGATACAAAGGTTTACAAATTTAGATTAAAAAAAAAAATATGATTTTGATTTTCCCAAAAATTTTCATTAAAAGTTGCTTAGGTGCTCTGCGCATACTGATTCAACCCTTTCAAGTATGCCGGTAACTAAAAACTCATCCTGTATCTGTTTATAATGTCGAATAACCGTAATCGATTGTAATTTCAAATAATCTACTTCTTCTTCTTCTTATTATTATTATTTATTCTGGACAGGCAGATTTGCTGATACGTCCAGATCAGATCTTGTAAAGCTAAACAATATTAACAATATAATGTAAACAGTATTAACAAGTTTTTAGGTATAAATCAAGTCTGTTTTTAAATTGATTGACAGAGATTGCACTAATCACTTCAAATGGTAGTTTATTCCACATGTTCACCACTCTATTTGGCAGAACGTTCTTAAGAGGATTAGATTTAGATTTTGTACGATTGAGTTTTTTGTTGTGACCCCGAAGATTTGTGTTGATGTTGAAATTGTAAATATTCTTCAGTGCAGGCACATCGTAATAGTGTGTTAGAATTTTATATGTCTCAATCAGGTCATCTCTTTGTCTTTGTTTGAGTGTAGTAATTCCAAGTAATTTCAAGCGATCTTCATAATTCCTATTCTTCAGGCCCACTGGCATTTTGGTTGCCCTTCGCTGTACCTTTTCCAGGATATCTACATCTTTGCAAAAGTAAGGGTTCCAGATCTGATAGCCATACTCAAGAATAGGTCTCACATATTCCTTGTAGATCTTGATAAAAACCTCTATTGACAGATGTTGGAAAGCCTTCCTTATTAGATAGAGAGTAGAGTTGGCTCTTTTAGCAATTGCAATTATGTGTTTCTCCCATTTGAGATCATTCTTAATGGATTTCCACGAATTGCTCATATTTTTTAATAGACTAAGAGACGTAGGCCCAGCGGGGTGTTTAAAATTTTAGTTCCTTATGAAAATTAACCAACAATATTGTATTTCTGTTGCAGACATACCGCAAATGCCTGGAGGGGTACCTGCTCTTCCGCCGCTGCCACCGCAGGTTAACTTAGCATCTCACCTAATGCCTCTGCTGCCTCCCGGGGAAACTCCAAACCTTCCGAAAACCATTAGTGCTCTGAAAGAGAGGTATGTTCTATATTTAACAAATGAAATTGGCATTTTATATTTAACCCCTCAAGCGGCGGGTGTAAATCTTGGCAGTCACCTGTCATTTCTGAGAGTTGAAGGTCAAAAATATAACACTTTAGAAAAACGATCATAAGAAAGAAACTACTTGATTGATCATGAAAAGAAGAATCGTACCGTATCTCGTAAAACGATTAAGATAATAATGAATAAATATTACAAAGTTGGCGAACTGAAAAAACTCGCCTATTCAATCATTTCGATGTTTTTATCACAAAATACGGAACTCTATGCAAAAATTGTAAATACAGTTATGTTCTTTATTAAATGTTTTACCAAAACTATTATTTTGTTTTACTTATTTGCATACAAACATATTTAGTTATTCAGTCATAATAACCAAGAAAAATTTGATGTATTCTCGTAAAAAAAAAAAAAAATTAATTTTATATTTGTGACTACTTAGGGTCTTTTTTTATATGAAATTATTTCATAATAACTTTACCACTAGATCACACTTCTTAGAAAATCTCACCAGAACTTTCAGCTTTGTCTGTTATTACAGAAAAATCTGAACTTTTGAGAGTTAGCGACCGAAACTTGGTAATAAACTTTGAAGGCTCATAATACAAAAGTGGTTAGAGTTTTCAAATATATTGTCTCATATGCTTATTATATGTTTAATAACTAATTATTATACTCCAAAGAGTCACATTTCATAGAAAAACTATAGGAAATCATACTCAAAATATGGTAATTCTCCCATTCTAATTACCTAAATAAATTGGTATGCGCGGGTCAAATTACGAAACAACTTGTAATGATCAAAATACGGCTAATTCTGTGATTATTTACGATGTAAATGAAATAATAACTATTTTATCAGCGAATTAAACCAATATTCCGTCATATTTCGCAATATTTTGGTCGTTTCATAAAAATTACGAAAAAAAATCGCCCATTTTTTGCGACGCATATGTTTTGGCCGAACCTTTTTGCTCAAAAATACGTGAAAAAAGCAAATGGGCTATCTCCAATGACTAATGCTCATTCATAAACTCTTTTAGAATGCAAATTGCTTTTCTGCAGGAAATCACACTGAAAACACTTTAAAATCACAATTTTTGTCCAAGGTCCCGAGCACTGACACGCACTGACAGCCACGAGGTCGTTCACTCACTTTGCAATGGACGTAATAAATCCATATTTAGACGTCGCGGGCGGCAATCGAAAATTTTAATGGCGTGGGGGATTTGGCTATATTCTGGCGTAATACGAAAGTAGACAGAAGCGCATTCCGATTTTTAAATGGAATTCGCGCAACGGTGAGCGGTGCGTCCCGCGCGGGACGTTAGACATTTTACCGTAGGTAGGCGATCGTCCCGAGCGGGTCGTTAGACATTGGAGGGGTTAACCCCTCCAATGTCTAACGACCCGCGACATGAGACCTCAGAAAAATATCCGAAATGGGCGTACACGCGAAAAAATAGGCGGAGTCAATTTTATAGGGTTTGACCAATAAAAATCCAGCGTTGACGAAGCGTCAATCGCAGGTTCTACATCCGCTCGCGCCGGCTACTAGGCGCATACTAAATGCTCTATCGCAGCGCTAGCACAGAATAACTATCTTTACGCAGTGATGGTATAATGGCAAAGCATATTTAGCGTAACTCTCATATATAAGCGCTGTCACGTTTTAATTAATTGCTATTTATAATTTAGGGCATAAATAAGTGCTGCCCTAGAGCATTAACCAGTCAATATTATGAAATTATAATAAAACACGCTCACCGCTTACATTGTAGGAGTAAACGCACCTGAAGTCAGTTGTCGAAGTCAGTTTAAAGCCTTAATGTCCAAGGCGATGAGCAACTTTTTTGAGTCCAAATTTTAAATTGGTTCCTTATCGAGGGATTCACTTAGAAACTTTTTAAAATTAATGCTTATGTTTTTCAAAAGACTCATAAAACTAAAATTCTTCAGATATTCTGCAAAATATGAAAAACTGGGACCCAATCTCGACCATTGTATACAAAAATTCAATTACAGATCACTATACAATCTTCTTTAAGTTGGCCGCTAAGGGAAGTAATAACGTTGTACATCCAAACAAGCAAATAAAGAAAATAATTAATTATGATAAAATAGTTTACGAATTCAGCCAATATGATTGGAATCAGTTATATCAGATTAGGGATGCTATCGACGCCTATAACTTATTTTTTTCCATCTTGAGTAACATTATACAGAAACATACAACATCGAAAACTGTAATTATAAAACATAAAAATAAAAAAATTACACCGTGGATTACTGATGGACTCCTCTTTTGTATTCACAGGCGTGATAAAATGCATGCAGCGTTAAGAAAAACACCGGACAATGCAATGCTGAGGCAGAAATACACTCGTTATCGAAATTTATGTAATAAAATTATTAAATTGACTAAGCAGCAATACTTTAAAAAACAAATAACTGACTCAGCCGGGGACCCACGAAAAATTCTGGATAAATATAAAAGAAGCGGCGAATTGTAAAAATAGAAAGGATGTAAATTTAAATAGTATTAAAATTGACAATCAAATTATTACAATGAAAGATAATCCTGAAAAGTTACTAAATTGTACAAATAGTCACTTTTGTAATGTTGGCTCCAAATTAGCAGAAAAGTTTCGTGGGATAAATAGTTCTGTAATTACTGACCTAAGTAAATCTGATACGTTACCTGTGTCCATGTACCTAACGCCTACAAATAGAGACGAAGTTAAGAAAGTAATAGGCAGCCTTAAAAATAGGTCAGCGGTGGGGGATGATGGGGTCGGGACATGCGTATTTAAACTAGCTGAAACCTATCTCAGCCAGCCTATTGCTTTTATCATTAATGTGAGTTTTAAAAGCGGAATTTTTCCTGACAAATTAAAAATTGCCAAAGTAATTCCAATACATAAAGGGGGAGATAAGCAGGACCTCAATAACTATCGACCTATCTCCATTTTAAACACGATCTCCAAAATCTTCGAGAAAGTTGCAAAGGCGAGACTCTATAAATTTTTAATTGAAAACAAAATACTCTCAGACAATCAGTTCGGTTTTAGGGAAGGTTTAGGGACAACAGACGCTATAGCAGCCTTAACTGAATTTATAGTCAAAACGGTGGATAAAGGAGACAAGTGTCTAGGAGTTTTCCTTGACCTTGCAAAGGCTTTTGACTCCGTTCCTCATAATATATTATTATGCAAACTGAGCAGTGTAGGAATTAACTATACAAGTCTTAAATGGTTTGATAGTTACCTATCCAACAGGGTACAAAGTGTCACCATCCAGGGCCTCCAGAGTAAAAGCCAGCATCTCACGTATGGTGTGCCACAGGGTAGCGTTTTGGGACCCATTTTATTCCTCGTCTACATAAATGACCTATGTCAGTTACCAGTAGGTAAAATCATCACATATGCCGATGACACTGTTATACTATTCAAGGGTTCAAACTGGGATTACACATTTGAGAAAGCAAACGAGGGCATGGAAATTGTTAAAAATTGGCTAGGAAACTTTATGTTGACGCTTAATGTTGGCAAAACCAAATACATGCCATTTAGTATAACAACCAGAGGTCAACCCACTACTAATAAAACTATTGTAATACACGAGTGCGATAGCGTAGATTCTTGTAACTGTCAGCCTATACAAAGAGAACTATCTTGGAAATATCTAGGCATCACTCTAGATTGCTTTCTCCGTTGGGATTCTCATATACATAACGTGGCTACGAAGGTGCGAATCCTTGGATATGTTTTCAAAGAACTGAGGAATATTCTGGATTCCAAAACGCTAAAAACTGTTTATTATGCTTTATGTGAATCGCTTATTACTTACGGCATAATTGGATGGGGTGGATGTGGTAAAACCCTGCTAGAGCCATTGCAAGTTGCGCAGAAATTTATATTAAAAATTATTCTACGTAGACCATATCGCCATCCCACTAATGAACTTTATAAGGAAGCTAAAGTTCTTGACTGTAGGCAACTTTTTCTAAAAACTTCCCTCTTAAGGCTATTTTTGGACAGTAACTCAAATTTAGGAATAATTCAGAACCGGCGACCAACGAGACAAGTTTTAGAAAATAGCTCAATAATACCCAGAAGGAAAACATCATTTGGACAAAGACATTACTCTTTCATTGCGCCGAGATTTTACAATCTGATCAATATGGAAATAAAAATGAACTTGACATTTAGGGAATTCAAAAATAAACTAAAGAAATGGTTATCGAATCACGACAGACTAACCATACATCAAATGTTAGAAATAATAGTATAATAAAACTTAGGTGCACAAATTATTAAACATATATGTTAAGTATATTTTAACATTGAACTAACTACCAAAAATTATTTGACTTTGACAATGAAGTATACTTTTTAGACTAGGTAATTTTATATTAATAAATATTAATGACCGTTTCTTCCTTTTCTCACATATAACTTTATTTATTTTATTTAATCGAATTTTATATGATATTTATTGCCGATTAAATAATGGAATTGCATTTTATTTATTATATTATCTTTTAATATTTTATTATTATTATTATTTTTTTATTTTATTCTGAAGACCACATTTTAGGGCAATTTAGTGTCATTAGCTTTTTACTAAAACTTGTATATTTGTAAGCAACTAAGCAATCAAGCAAACTTGATTGTAATATTGGAGTCCTGTCCACCCTAGAACGGGCTAGTCCCAGTTGGGTGACAGAAACAAATAAGCAAAAGGTTAAGGTTTTGCCATTCGGTTCCTGTTATTTTTATAAGCTAATCAATGTTTCATAGTAATTAATTCTTAAATAAATAAATAAATAAATAAATAAATTAGCTTTCCTTGAGTGTTAAATGTGCGATAAAGAATTTCTATCATCTATCTATTTACTATTCCAGGATACAGAACATGAAAGTCGGTCACCTGAAAACAGTGGACCAGGTATCGAAGCTGAACGACGAGATGACAAAATCCGGCGACGCAGCCTTTCGTTCTTCGGACAGCGCCAAGAAGCACAGCACTCGGTACAAACTCTACCAGAAACTTCGGGGCTACTTTACTGATCTACTGGAGTGTCTTGATGAAAAGGTATTCTATTTATGAAGACTTTTATGATTTAATTTTAATATTAATAATAATTATAATAAAATCTTTATTTGCACTTAAAAAAAATGAATTTCTCAACAAGTTGTAATAATAATAGTACATTATAATAATGTAATAATAATAGTACATTATAATCGCAAATAAAGAGTACATTATAATAATGTACTCTTTATTTGCGCTTACAAATTAGGATACAAACAGGCAAGCTTATTGCCACATAGCAATATCTTACAACTAACCTAATCACAGTGGTACATGCGCGCAATGTGGGAATAAAGATTATTAACCCCTCACATCGCTAAGTTAAAATTCGGCCGTCCCGTTTGTTTTGTCAGTTTGGCGCGTGAAATTGGCGAGAGTCGATGGCCTTGAGGAAAACGATCATAAGTTATAAACCACTATACGGATCATAAAAAGAATAACTGTAAAATGATCGCATTGAAAGTTGACATATAAAACATTATAACCTTATCTCGTCAAACAATTAAGATAATAATGAATAAATATTACAAAGTTGGGGAACTGAAAAAACTGGCATATAAAATCATTTCGATGTTTTTATAACAAATTACGGAAAATATGCAAAAATTGTAAATACAGTTATGTTCTTTATTAAATGCTTTACCAAAACAATTATATTGTTTTACTTAATTGCATACAAAAATATTTAGTTATTCAAACAAGAAAAATTTGATATATTCTCGTAAATTTTTTTTTTTTAAATTTTTAATTTGTGACTACTTACGGTTTTTTTTTATATGAAATTCTTTCAAAATAACTTTTTTACTGCATCATACTTCTTAGAAAATCACACCAGAACTTTCAGCTTTGTCTGGTATTATAGAAAAATCTTAAGTTTTGAGAGTTGGCGTCCACAACTTGATAATAAACTTTGAATGCTCATAATATAAAATTGGTTATATTTTTTCAAATATATTGTGTCATTATATACTTATTATATGTAAAACAACTAATTATTATACTCCAAAAAGTCACATTTCATCGAAAAACTATAGAAAATCGCACTCTAAGTATGGTAATTCTCTCATAGTAATTATCAAAACAAATTTATTTTCGCGAGCCATATTACGAAGCAATTTATAATTTTCAAAATACGGCTTATTATGTGATTACTTAGGATGTAAATGAAGGAATACCTATTTTATTAGCGAAATAAAGCGATATTACGTCATATTCCGCGATATTTCGTGATAATTCATAAACATTACAAAACACAAAATGCCATCTTTTCCCGGCGCTAAGTTGTCACCGAAGCATTTTGCATAAATATTCGTGAAAAACAGCAAATGGACTATCTCAATTGACTAATCCTCATTCCTTAACCCCTCGCGGCCCGCGGTTTGAATTTTAATGTGTGCCTTACGGCCCGTAAGAAATTCGCGAGTCTCAAAAAAAAGATGGCGTTTCAGAAAAAAAACGATTACTCCGAAACTGTCACACCGATCGTCTAAAAACGACCTGTTTTATGTTCCTATTGAAATTTGCTATTAGATATTTGTAACGTCGTTATGTAAAGCAATAAAGATTATTCATAATTATTAGTCAAAGTTGTACTAACATAATTAGCGGTCGGCCTCGCCTGGCCATTTCGGGCCGTCTGGGGTTCGACGGTAAATATCAATTCTGGACGTTTCGGGCCATCTGGTACGCGAGGGGTTAACTACTTAAAAATGCAAATTACTCACTGTTCTCCAGTAAATGGCACAAAACACTGCACAATCACTGTTTTTATCACCCATTTCGCGGAACCATACACGGCCGTGAGAGTTACCGGCGGACACTGCCCTCTGCCGAAAAATGTGATAAAGAATTTGCAACTCGTTTTTTGTATACAAAAATATTAATAATAAGTACAGCAGCAGCTAGTATCAATAAAAGCTCTATAGTAGCATCTAATATTATTAATTATAGCAAAACCTCATAATATTAAAATCATATATTTTCGGATAAAAAGTAAAATAAATCTTGTTTACTTTGATGTACAGTCATCATTTGAAAAATATGCCCGTATACTAGTAACACCGTCAACTTTTACCAATTTTTCGAAATTATCGTTTTCCAAATTAGTAAGAAAATTATAAATAGGATAGAAAACGAATTTACCGCGTGAAATTTGTAGGACCCGACGTTTCGGTGACGTTGCAGCCGCCGTTGTCTAAGGTAGACTGAAGAGCTGTCAGTCCGTTGTTTTGCGGGTAGGCCACAAACCGCTGCCGCCACTGCGTAGGTTATAACGGTGGTGGCTAATATAGCTCGATTTTTGAGGCCTGTAAAGGATGTAATACCACTGCAAACCCCGGGTGTGTATAAAGTCGAATGCAGCTGCGGTCTAGCCTACGTTGGACAAACGAAACGGCCCATAGCCACGCGACTGACAGAACACATCAAAGCTGTTAAAAACGTTCAGCGAGAAAAATCGGCGATCTGCGAACATATATTGGACAGCGGAAGTAACCACTGGATGCAGTTTCAAAATCCCATTGTTCTATCCGAGGAACAATTCTACTTTCCTCGCATGATCCGGGAAGCCATTGAAATAAGAAGAACTCCGAACTTCAATAGAGATGACGGCTACAAACTCTCTTCTACGTGGAACCCTCTTCTTAAAATGTTCCCGCCGCCGAACGCCGAATGCAAAGACGTA
This sequence comes from Micropterix aruncella, assembly GCA_944548615.1. Lineage (NCBI taxonomy): Eukaryota > Metazoa > Arthropoda > Insecta > Lepidoptera > Micropterigidae > Micropterix > Micropterix aruncella. The sequence goes on along the minus strand of OX155974.1, from coordinate 20,280,663 downwards.
AAACAGGATACAGTGAGTGTTGTGTGCAAGACGGATTTTAAAAATTCCCGCGCTCCGAGCCCGGCCCCCCACCACCGTTATAACCTACGCAGTGGCGGCAGCGGTTTGCGGCCTACCCGCAAAACAACGGACTGACAGCTCTTCAGTTTACCCTTGACAACGGCGGCTGCAACGTCACCGAAACGTCGGGTCCTACAAATTTCACGCGGTAAATTCGTTTTCTATCCTATTTATAATGTCAAACAACCGCGATAGTCTTCGATTTCATATTAGTAAGAAAAGTAATATATATTTTATAGGAAAACATATTTTTATATATTCGTAATTCTGAGACGAGTAAAGGTCGCGGCCAAAGAAAAGAGACTATTAAAACGGCCACAATCTTAAAATACAATAACAAAAATTAAAACCCTTACACATACGTCATTTTGAAAGTGATCTTCCATAATTTTGAAATGTGAAGCAGTGTTTTTAAAAAAAAATGCTTTTGCAAACGCAATTCCGTGCACCTACGACTTTCTAAGAGGTTACATTTTAAGCCTGAAAATTGTGTTTTTATGTGCAATCTTTCTAATTACTAAAACCATTACACCAACGGCCACATTGTCAGAGATTAAATTATTGGTATAACCATTTATTTTACAGGATGAGCTTTTACCGTCCTACCCATACGAACGTACGTGATACGCCTGCTATATTATCGCCCAAACGCAACGAAACGTAATGCTATCACCTACGTTCGAGTACAAAAACAATAAAATTGCCAGTATAGCTAATAAATGCCATAAAAAATAATCAATAATGCGATTATTCGATAAAGGAAAAGTATAGTTTCAACGTTTCTTTGTTTCAATAAGTCGTACATTAATAATTATTAAGTTTCGGTTTTGTTATATATCGATACTCTTTTGTCGAAATTAATGTATCAGTGCCTATGTTAAAAAGTGAAGTTGGCGTTAAGTATTGGCTTTTCCATGTTAGTAGATGCATATTGTCATGGTATAGCGGGGTTAGTATAATCAATAATTATATAAAGATTTTTAGTTCTAAATGAATAACATATAGTTTCATTACTTTTTCCAAAATATCTGTTATTGTGCAAACGATACTGACTATATCGATAACTAGAATAGACACATCTCTAGCAATATAGATTTGCGTATCGGACTGCCGGCACGCGCTTATTCAATCTAAAGGGGCAAACACTCTATCGGATGCGTCCGTCAGCCGCGGCTTATGGGCGCGACTGAATAGGTATCTGTAATGAATTTCTATTGAGCCGTGCACATTATCGGACGTCAGTCGCGGACGACTGTGCATACGTTCGTAAGCCGCGCCTTACGGACGCGTCCGATAATGTATTTGAACGCCATCTATCGGCCAAATATTGGTTTATTCAAGATGGAAGCGCATTAAATCGAGTTTGAAAACTATGATGGCCATCTACCTGCCGTTTTTTGTATTAAATTTGTGACTTCCAATTTGCAGTATGGAATGGACTTATTTATTACACTATAAAATCAATGCTACTACTGTATCGATTGTATCCTATTTTAAATTAAAGAAACACAGTTATTACTATGAAAAAGGCTTTATTATCTATCTATCTATAAAATCTATATCTATTTAGGTCATATATTTATAAAAAACGTGCATAAGATAAATTTCAGTCACAAGGTTATTTGTAAACACTTACCGTTTTGAAGACATAGTGAAAGTTAATTACGCTAATACGAATTAAAATAGAAAAGCACTTCAAAATTATGATCATAAGATAATTATCTATGCACCGAAACACTGTCAAACGATCACTGTGGTGATTGGTAAACAATAAGCAAAAGTTATCTGCTAGGTAATATTTTTAAATTGAGGTTAGCTAGTTAGTTAGTTAGTTTTCCTGTGCTATTTCCCGCACTTGGCCTCTTGATTGGGCCGTTGTGCGTGGCTCATGTTTCTCCAGCCAACCCAGGCTGTCCCAGAAGGTTAGTTAGTTTGACTGGGCTTTTTCCCGCACTTGACCTCTTGATTGGGCCCTCTTGAGGCTGTCCCAGAAGGTTAGCAGCCTGTTCAGGTTGCTACAGGCCTCTGGGACAGATGCTGAAGATTGTAGTATTATTGCCCGTTGCTCTGCCACGCTCCTGCATTCCATGAGCACATGCTGTGGCGTTTCTTCTTCCTCCATGCATCGTCTGCATAGAGGGCTGTCTGTCACACCTATGGTAAACAGGTGTTTGTTTGGGGGACAGTGGCCTGTCATAGTACCTATGACTACAGATTTTGTCCCTTTTTAATCTGGTGAGGTTGCGAACAAGTTTTTTAGGCGCTTCCGGAACCGCGTTCTTTGTTTGCCTGCATCCTGCGTTTTTTTCCATTCTTTAAGGTGGGTTTCGTCGGTGTTCCTGCGTAGCCATGTTTTTATTTGGGCCTGGGGTATGGGCATCAAAAGTTCATACGGCACCTAAGTATCGAGCTTAGAAATATATCCAAGCTTTTTTAAATGGCGAAAAGCGGTCAAATTGTTATGTCAAAGCGGTCTCTTTAGACACCAAAGAAGGAAATAAAATTTTACAAAAATGTGTTTTTTTTATATTTTTTTGTTTTATTTTTTTTTTTATAAAAAGTTGCTTACTTGCTTGAACTGATTCACCCACTAAATGAGTGTCACTAATATAAAACTCAACCTGTATAACCACTGTTTATCTATACTAATATTATTAATATTATAAATAAAAAAAACTGTGTCATCTTGTATAGACAGAGGTGAAAAATGTTTAGCTGTCTTTTTAGATCTAGCAAAGGCGTTCGACACTGTCCCACATGACGGTCTAATACAGCGACTACAGGATATAGGAGCGAAAAACAAGACATTAGCCTGGTTCAGAAGTTACATTACTGACAGAAAACAATATGTGTGCATTGAAAATGTTAATAGCAATCTGAGAAACTTAAATTATGGCGTACCACAAGGCAGTGTTCTGGGACCGATCCTGTTTCTAGTTTATATTAATAGTCTATGCGATCTAGTGACAAATAAAACTATCACATATGCTGACGACACAGTAATTATTTTTCAAGGCAGTAATTGGCATGAAGTATTTCAAATGGCAAATCACGAGATGGAATTGGTAAAAGATTGGTTAGATGAGGCTTTGCTCACACTTAATATCGGCAAAACCAAATTTGTTGCATTTAGTGCTACAAAAGCTGGACAAGCACCAGAAAATCTTCATCTGGTTATACATGACTGTGACAATAAGCTGACCTGCCGATGTTTGAACGTAGAAAGGGTAAACTCTATTAAATATCTTGGAATCATAATCGACAACAACCTACGGTGGTCTGGGCATATTGATTATTTATCCACAAAAATTAGACAACTTGGCTACGTGTTTAGGGATCTCCGCAACATATTAGACCGACGTACTATTAAATGGACATATTATACGCTATGTGAGTCCATTTTATACTACGGCATTATTGGTTGGGGAGGATGTGCGAAAACGGTTCTTCAACCACTCCTTGTCGCGCAAAAAGGTTTGATCAAAATAATATTAAGAAAACCGTTCACGTATGCATCAGATCTCACATTTAAGGAAATGCATGTTTTAGAAGTGCGCATGTTATATGTGAAAATGATTTTAGGTCGGATCGTTCTTAAGGAAAAAATTAAATCCCAGCAAACTAAACACACAAGACGTGCCAATAGTGACTACGTTGCAGTTCCCCGAAGGAGTACATCATTTGGCCAAAGAAATTTCACTTATTTAGGGCCTAGGATATATAACATCCTACCTGCAGGTATAAAGATTAGCCCGAGCATTCCAATTTTTAAGAAACAACTGGTCTCGTGGATGCTTGGGCCAGGAAGGTACAGAATACACCAAGAACTCTCAACTATCTAGCTTTGTTTGGCTGCACTTTGTGACTATTTCTATTATTTTAATTTTTCTTTGTGACTATTTAATTTTTTTAGAAACTTTACTATTAATGGTATTATAATTTTATTGTGACTTTTTATTTTTCTTACAAATATTACAAATTTTATTTATAATTTAAATTATGACTATATAGTTTATAACTGAAGGATATGTGTATTTAATTATCTATTTACTTCAATGTTTTATTTTATTTTAATTATATATTTACATATTTTATTTTTATGCATATTTATATCTAATTCAATGTTTTTTTCCATTTTCGCTTTTTTTCTTTTTGTTTAAACTACTTTTTTTTTTCTTTTGATTATGTTTTCTTTTTAAACTAGTATTTGTTTAATATGTCTGCCCTAGAACAAGTGTTCATACTTAGTTGGGCGACATGGGACCGATCTTCACTATAAGCGTGACACAACTTGCTGTGGGTTTTAGTGCAGTGTAGATATTAAATATAATTTGTTACGCTTGTCGCTTATTATGTGCATTGCTTTAAATAAATAAATAAATAAAAAGTGGTAAAGTTTGTGACGTAGGAAGTAATCTCCGGATCTACTAAACCGATTTTGAAAATTATTTTACCAATAGAAAGCCACATTATTTGTGAGTGTCATAGGCTATATATTAATACGAAAAATGCAAAAACTTTTTCGTGGTAGTCGGATTTCCAAAGTAACTTGGAAAAAACGGTCGAACGAAAACGTTGCTAACTAACGCTGCCCCTTAACGATGAGAGATATATGATTAAGTTCTAGAGAAAAGTTGTAGAGCTTGGTAATGCCTACAAAAAAGTCAGCGACAGCATATGTCTAAATTTTATATTTAAGTCACAAAAAGTAGTTTTTTATATTAAAAAATAATTTAAATCGTTAGGTCATGTTTATTGGTCATAATTATCAACAATTATGAATTATTATCAAAATAAGTAAATTTATCGTCTCAAGTATTTAAAACAAAAGACTTTTCCCTTTTACTGCATATAATTTCACTTTTACTGCATAAATGGTTAAAGAGATAAGACACTAACAAATAAGACACTCCCAAGAAGACACTCACAAATAACGGTAATATAGTCAAATTGGCATGCAAATACATACATACATATGCAGTAAAAATACAACCCTTCTTTTGGCAGTCAGGAAATAAATCATAGCACTCGGTACTAACCGAACCACACTCATAATTTCATCACAAGTAAAAAGTTTTACCGCCCAACGAAGTGGGCACGGGTCAGCTAGTCTGATATAACTACAGCACTTCTCTGATATAACCACTGTTTTCTTGTTTGAAGCCCTCACGTTTTTTCTTGATAATTTTCAGTTGCCATTACTAGAATCCTTAGAGCAAAGAAGTATAGCTTTACAGAGGAAGCAATATTCATTTCTAGCTGAAAGACGAAGGGCGGATGTCAGGGATCAAGCGCAAGATGCTTTATTACTCACAGGTAGGTCAAACAATATAATTTTTATTATTATTATTATTATTTTATAGCATTAGCAGCTTAAGCTGATGCATGCATTTCACTTTTTTTTCTTATTTTTTAAATATTTGTCCAGTTGGTTTTTAAATCCGTTCACACTTTTAGCACAAATGACCTCCTGCGGTAGTTCATTCCAAGAGTCCACAACTCTGTTCACCAAGAAATGTTTCCTCGGGTTAGAATTAAATCCTGAACGATTCAACTTTAAGCAGTGCCCTCTAAGCTGTGTATTGGTATTCCTTATAAATATTTCCTTGAGCTTTGGTACGTCCTAGTAATCATTGAGGATCTTATATGTCTCAATAAGATCTCCTCGTCGTCGACGCTCCTCTAGGCTGCTGAGTCCGAGTGCTTCGAGTCGGCGTTCGTAGTCTTGTTGTTTGAGCCTTTGCACACTCTCCAAAAAGTTCTACATCCTTCCTAAAGTACGGATTCCAAATCAGAAAAGCATTGGCCTTCAATGCCAGAATGATTGGACAACAATTGGGGACTTTTGCATTCCGCCTCCAATGCACTGGAAGGTAATGCTCTATGACTGGACGCCAGAGATGCTGAAATTTTATTTGAATGCCTTGCAGCATACACTTCCAGACCCCAGTAACCTCGCTCGTTAAAGCTTTGCCGAGAATAGTTCTTGTCCCCTCTATAGCAATACCCCTTGCACAGCTAGACACATTCTAGGTGGCTGCAAGGTGGCCTTAGATCAAGGACGGTACACTTACCGCCATGACAAAGTTCTCGCTGTTATTCGCGAGGTAATTAGTCTCTCAGTGGCTCATGCCAACAAGGGTTTGACAGTATCCTCCAAACCCCCAATACAGTTTGTGCGGGATGGCTCAAGGCAAAAAACATTTAACTACAAAACCTTTCTCAATAATCGAGAAAGCTACAGATTGGATTCTGGAGGTTTCTGGGATATTTGATTCCCATGGAACAGTTAATTCTACAATAAGAGCCACCTTCCGAGATAGAGAGTAAAGAGTTATATCTGGACGGAGGGCTGTGCATTCGAGACTTTCAGGGAATTTATACTGCTTAGAGACCGAATCAACCTCCAGAATCCAATCTGTAGCTTTCTCGATTATTGAGAAAGGTTTTGTAGTTAAATGTTTTTTGCCTTTAGAGCCATCCCGCACAAACTGTATTGGGGGTTTGGAGGATACTGTCAAACCCTTGTTGGCACGAGCCACTGAGAGACTAATTACCTCGCGAATAACAGCAAGGACTTTGTCGTGGCGGTAAGTGTACCGTCCTTGATCCAAGGCCACCTTGCAGCCAGCTAGAATATGTCTAGCTGTGCAAGGGGCGTTGCTACAATGGGGACATGAACTATCCTCGGCATAGCTCCAACGAGCGAGGTTACTGGGGTCTGGAAGTGTATGCTGAAAGGCATTTAAATAAAATTTCAGCATCTCTGGCGTCTAGTCATACAACATTACTTTCCAGTGCATTGGGGGAGGAATGCAAAAGTCTCCAATTGTTGTCTAATCATTCTGGCATTGAAGGCCAATAGCGTGAGCCATACTTTTGCTGTCGTAATCTCCCCGCAAGAGAGACTTCTTCAGGTCCACATCGCTCATGGTTGTACTGCCATACCAGTGCCAGACCAGTGCCATTCTGGCTGATTCCAGTAAGGAACTTTTTGTGGAAGTCAACGCTGAATAGTGGCTGAATAACGGTCATAATGGCTACCTTTGGTGGTACAGGGTGGCGGAAAATTAATCATCCAATTTTGTTTTTGAATAACTTTTTTATTAAATAAAAACAATTGATTTTGAGTGATGGAAATCTTTATTTGGACCTTCACATTTTTTTCTGTTAAATGGAAAAGATGATATTATTATCCGTCAAGTGGCTGCCACCAGTGTTGATACACATTTGTGATCCAGTGTTGATCACAAATGTGTCTGATACACACAATGATCAAAGCTCAAAGCTAATCAGCTTCAGCTATTCAAAGCAAGATCACAGTTAAAGCTGATCAAAGCCTAATTCAAATCAAGGTTCAAAGTTTATTATCAATCATCAAAAGTCAAAGCTAATCAGCTTCAGCTACCCAAAGCAAGATCAAAGCTCAATGCAAATCAAGGTTAAAAGCTAAAATTAAGGTTTATTGTCAACGATCAATGATCAAAGCTCAAAGCTGATCAAAGTTCAATGCAAACTAAGGTTCAAAGCTGCAATCAAGGTATATTATCAATGATCAAAGCTAATCAGCTTCAGCTAATCAAAGCATGAGCAAAGCTCAAAGCTGATTAAAGCTCAATGCAAATCAAGGTTGTGACGAACTAGTCGTCACGTATTTAGATTTATAATATGCAAACCCTAAAACACCATATAATTAATAATAAAACTGTAATTTCAAACAAGCTCTCACTTGAGCCATCATCAATCGTACGTTATAGCACGATATTAAGTCGATTGTAAAAGGCATCCCTAGTTAAGAATCGACCGGAACGACATCGATTGCCAGTCGAATAAAATATATTCAGCTTGAGGTGAATTCCGACGGAGGCGGACGGGGCGACGGCACCTCGGCCGAAAGGCCGAGGTCGCCATTAGATCTGCTACCCGCTAGATCACACCAGCAAACCACATTTTATAAAGTCTTGAACTATAGTAAAATATATCCGTCGCCACCAAACGACGATAAAGCCAGTGGGATTCGCGCCGCCCAGATCCGGAAACCCAGTATCCCAGGACGTCGACAAAACCTTACCAGGCGAGTCTCTCTCCCAGTAATTCTTATGTAAATTATAAAGTTTCTAAAGTCAACCTATTTTTATATCCAACGGATCGCCTCCTAAAGGCGACCGTCTCGTGTGAAGGCGATAACTATAAATCGTAGTTTCAAGCTATAGTTAATTTCTGTTCCCCGTGATCACTGTACACGCATCCAGGGTTCAGCGAATATTTTCCATCCCGAAAACCACTAGAATCGGAATAAAATGAATATTTCATCGCATAGGCATTCATGGCAGGCCACGAGCGCCAACTTCGACTGTGTGAAGGTGAACAGTGAAGCCATTCCGGGTGACGGCATTTGCGAGATCATGGTATTTATTTAATTTGTACTCGTGGTCTTTTGGGATATTTGATTCCCATGGAACAGTTAATTCTACGAGATAGAGAGAAGGGCCATCTTCTGAGATAGAGAGTAATGAATTATATCTGGACGCAGGGCTGTTAGTGATCGCGTGATTCCGAATTCCCTATTTTCTTTATTTCTTGCATTTGAACTATATTGCGCAACTTATGCACCACCCTGTATTTGTTTTGGTGCAGCTAAGCCCGGCACGGTAAAACCGCCCGACGGAGAAGAGAAGACGCGACGCGCAGCCGAGCGAGAGGGAAGACGACAGCGCAGACGAAGGGCCAGGGAAATGGCGGCAAACGCTGCCCTCTCCGTCACCAAACCCAGTCATCGCGACGGCGACAGCAGCGATGATGAAATACCGCAAGCCGACGAAGCGTCGTACTCGCAGACCGAAGGTACAACTTTGTTTTGATGACTTCCGATCAACATCACTATGTGTAATCTACTGATAATAACGTACTGATAATAGGTCTACATAACAAAAGTATGACAAAAATAGCGGTAGCTTAACCCTTTGAGTAGCGGCATAATTTCATGGCAGACCGCGGCAATTTATTGGAATTTCTTGCAATATCGTCGCGCTCGACACAAAGTACTATAACTATGGAACTACTATAGCAATCATAAAAAGAATAACTGTGCAATGATCGCATTGAAATTTTATATATGAAATATTGAAATCTCATTTTGTAAAACAATTAGATAATCTTACTAATATTATAAACGCGAAAGTTTGTATGTATGTATAGATGTTTGTTACTCTTTCACGCAAAAACTACTGAATGGATTTTGATGAAACTTTACAATAATATAGCTTACACATCAAAATAACACATAGGCTATAATTTATAAAGATATATGGTTTTCTATCATCATTATCACAATTTTCTATCACCACGCGGGTGAAACCGCTGGGCGCAGCTAGTTATGAATAAATATGAGGAAGTCGAAAAAGTGAAAAAACTCGAAAAAAACGAAAAAATACGGAACCCTATTTAGAAATTGTAAATACTGTCGTATCTTTATTAGATTCTCTATCAAAGGTAATATTCGTATTGCTTTTTTACATACCAAAATATTTAGACATTAGATCATAAAAAACAATAAAAAATATCGAAGAAAAAAAAAATATTTTTGACAATGGAATTTTACCAGAAATATCCGCGAAATGACGCGCGAAATTATTTTAGCGGCCGTCTATGTATCTATGCTAATAATGAGATATTTGGTATGGATTTTAGGATGATTGCGAATTAGAACATAATATTACTGTGCGCTCCGGGAACAAGCCGCCAATATTGGTCGTTACGTAGTCAACGGTGTTCTGATGTGCAACCAAATTTGGTCGTTACGTAGCCGAAGCGTTAATAACTGAGCAAGTAGCTTGTTTACAATGACTATTTAAAATAAGAAATTTTGTAAATAAAAATAAATCACATGAACGTTTTCGTTAGATGATTTTGTGCAATTTTGAGCCCCCCTGTGAGGATTTAGACGATTTCCAGATTGAATACTTTGTGTCTGTCTGTCTCAGTATGTGTGTGTGTTTCCTGTGTGTGTTATTCCTCCACGATAGCGCCGAAACGCTTAGCCTTTCGGAAGCCAGTCATTCCACATAAAATTTTCGAAGCCATTGTAAATTTGTTTGTAGAAGGTGTGTGCAAGCATACTAATATATACCGGTGGCTTATTCAATGGCGGGCTTTAATGATAGGCTTTTACCGCAGTGGAGGGAGAAATAGAGCTGATAATTGAATTAATACGGATATAATACGGGTAATACGAAAAACGCCGATCAGCGTGCGTGGCCAGTCATTATTTAGTCATGGCAAGAGTTGAAAAGGTTGTGGTTGAAATCGTTCCACCAAGGGGGCGCACTACTCATTTCAATCTTGTAATATTATTATTATTATTTGTTGATGAACTAGTGATGAAATTGATGAAAATGTGTTCATATGAATCTATGAAATTCACTGGTGTTGCTGTTTTCTTTTTTTTTTTATTATTATATATCATTTTTTAAATATATATCAAGCCTATTTTTGAATGCGTTTATGGTTGGCGCTTCAATAACTTCCTCGGGCAGTTTATTCCAGCTGTTCACGATTCTGTTTGTCAGGAAGTGCTTTCTTGCTTCAGTTGAAAAGCTCGTAACGTTGAGTTTCAGGCTGTGACCTCTTAAGTGATGGTTTGAATTGAACACAAACACAACATATTGGACTTAGAGACTTGAAATTTGGTATACAGATTGGCCTTTTTGGGCTGAAATCACATTATGATTTTTTGTTTGGAATAGTTAGTTAGTTATACTGGGCGTTCCTCCGCAAGTCGACATCCAGTGTGCCTATTTTGCGTGTAACGGGGGTAGCCCTATTCCACCCACCCCAGTTCCTCGACGAAAGCCAGCAGGGCTTTCAGGTTTCCTGCCGCCTCGCGCAGGGTGCCTGGGGTCCCTAGGTGTTTTGTCCTGTATACTTCTACCTGTTCACAATCTAGCAGAATGTGTTTTGTGGTTTCTTCCGCCTCCATGCATGCTCTGCACATAGGACTATTCGTTCCACCCATTTTGAAGAGGTGTTTGTTTAGTGTGTTGTGTCCTGTTATCAGTCCCACTAGTTTGCGTAGTTGGGGCCTTTTTGTCCTTAGAAGTGTTTTGGTAAGTTTGTGGTTGTATTCCATTACTATTTCTTTGGTTTGTCTGCAGGTGTCTATCTCTTTCCAGTGTGTTTGATGTAGTTGTTTGTAGTGGTTGTCAAGTTGGTTGTTTATGTGCGAGTAGGGTAGGGGCACGATAGGTTCGGGTCCGTATGCCGGTGTGTCTGAGCCCTTACGGGCTAGTTCATCCGCAGCATCGTTTCCTCTTGAGTTACTGTGTCCCTTGATCCATTGCAGTGTCACCTTATTGCCTTTTCCGCATACCTCGAGGAGGCTTTGATGACATTCGTATATGAGCCCGGATGTAAATCTATCGCTTCCCAGTGCCTGTAGCACTGACCTGCTGTCCGATAGAATACATATGTTTTCGTGTTTTAGCTGTCGTTGTTTCACTGCGTTGCAAGCTTCTATTATTCCCATACATTCTGCTTGGAATACTGTGTTGTGTGCTCCGAGTGGTTTGGAGATGTGTATATTTGGAATATCTCATATACAAGCGACAGTAATAATGTTTCAATTCTGCTATACATTTTATAATCAAGTATTGTCGCTATCTATTGGCACTTTGCACAAACCCGCCCTTAGCCAAAAAACGAACCGCGCCGCTTGAGGCGTTGCAATGCGCTCATGCAATTTATATATGAAATTATTATTCAGATGAAATCAGTCCTTACCTCCTTGCCGGGAAAGTGTTGACACAACCGATTTTTTAATGTTTTTATCTATTTCCTCCATTTTAGATTTGATACGGGAAGATGCCTCGCGTCTCTTTTCGGACGCCTTACCGTCGTATTCGAGATTGAGAAGTGTGCTCGCGAGGGCATCTCTGTGGCGGAATAGAGACCGAGCGGCTTACAACGATGCGTTTGTTGCCGACTGTTTACCTAAGCTGGTTGCACCTTATGTTAGAATGGAGGTGAGCACTTTTTAACACGCTTTTATTAGGTTGATCTGTATGTAACTATGTAATGGAATCTAAGGTAACTAATTTAACCATCTTCCAAGGAACGTAGCGTCATGAAAATTGGCAGCTGTATGTAGTTCTGATGACAATACAATAATATGGTACTGTCGAACTGATCTGATGATGGAGTCGGAAGATGTGAACTGGAACTTCATGATGGAACTTCGTATCATAGCTGTGTTTGGACTTGTTAGAAAAGTCTTGGAATGAACTTCGACCACGATTAGGTTTCAAGGTCTGATGATGAAGCCGGAAGATAGGGACTGGCATTCCATGATGGAATATCGTATCATAGCCGTGTGTATGTAAATATCGTATCATAGCCCAAAAGCGTGTTTTTAGTGTTTTTTTTAAAACTAATAATTTATTATTTATTCTTTAATTCTATACTAAAAGTGAAATTATTATTATTAATATTATATTATTTGATGGCATATGGCCTAATGTTTTGGGGAATGGCAGCAAATTCGATGAGGATTCTTATCCTTCAGAAAAGGGCTTTACGCAGTGTAACAGAAATTCCTTTTTTTTCGCACTTGTGTCACGAATTATATAAAAAGGGTTAGTTTTCAGGGTTTTCTATAACCTTTTCATGTCCCGAAGCGTTGTTTATTGTTGCTTTTGCGAAATTCTCAAAATTTTCATTGACAGCTGTCAGATGTCAATAACATTAGTGTTGCCATTATTGAGATAACCTAATTTAAAAAAAAGTAAATAACTAAATTAAAATAAATTTCAAGTATTAAATAATAATCCTAATTAAAATTAAAAAAAAAACACTACATAAATTTTCACTTTTAGTAGAATTTTTGGAAGAAAATCTACCATTTATGCCATCATAGTTTAAAGAATCTTGTGGGTAGGTTTGAAAAACGGGCATCTGTCACTTTTGGATGGACTCTGGCGATTCTGAGACGAGAGAGAGGATTCTGTGGCAGGCAGGAAGGACAAAAACCTTTTGAAGGTTATGCCCTCTATTTAGTTAGTTAGTTAGTTAGTTTGACTGGGCTTTTTCCCGCACCTGGCCCCTTGATTGGGCCGTTGTGCGTGGCTCATGTTTCCATTTATGTTACTCCAGCCAACCCAGGCTGTCCCAGAAGGTTAGCAGCCTGTTTGGGTTGCTACAGGCCTCCGGGAGAGATGCTGGAGATTGTAGTATTCTTGCCCGTTGCTCTGCCACGCTCCCGCATTCCATGAGCACATGCTGTGGCGTTTCTTCTTCCTCCATGCATCCTCTGCATAGAGGGCTGTCTGTCACACCTATGGTAAACAGGTGTTTGTTTAGGGGACATTGGCCTGTCATAGTACCTATGACTTTACGGATTTTGTCCCTTTTTAATCTGGTGAGGTTGCGGGCAAGTTTTTTGGACGCTTCCGGAACCGCGTTCTTTGTTTGCCTGCATCCTGCGTTTTTTTTCCATTCTGTAAGGTGGGTTTCTTCGGTGTTCCTGCGTAGCCATGTTTTTATTTGGGCCTGGGGAATGGGCATCAAGGGTTCCGGTCCATATACTATTTCCTTTGATCCCCTTTTGGCCAGTTCGTCCGCCGCGTCATTGCCCAGTGAGTCGCTGTGCCCTTTAATCCATTGCAGGGTCACTTTATTTGACCCTGCAATGGATTGAAGCGCATTGTGGCATTCCAGTACGAGGACTGAGGTTATCGTATTTTTTGCTAGCGCTTGTAGCACGGAGGCACTGTCGGAGACAAATTTCAAACTTACGTCTCCGACATCTTTGGCTGCGACTGCCTGTGCTGCTCTGGTGATGCCAATGCATTCTGCTTGGATGCCCCCGCCCATGCCCTCTATTTATTGCAGAAGACAAAAATAGTAGTGTAAATAACCGTGAAACATAGGTGAGTTTTGTTTCTTCTATGTTTTTGTTGGAAAGCTTTCGCGATCGCAATGATTCAGCACGATCTTTTCCATTTTGGTTCCAGTTTTCTTGGGCACACCTGTATAGGCATCAAATATAATGAGATTCCTCCACATCCATTTCGGATAGAGCCGCCTGCAAATTTTAATGTCGACCTGTCATCGCTGAAACCACATTTTCAACGTTTGGTTTTACGGGTTTTTTATTAAACCATATTTTTATAAAACCACATTCCTTGCTGTTATTCGCGAGGTAATTAGCCTCTCAGTGGCTCGTGCAAACAAGGGTTTGACAGTATCCTCCAAACCCCCAATACAGTTTGTGCGGGTTGGCTCTAAAGGCAAAAAACATCTCACTGCAAAACCTTTCTCAATAATCGAGAAAGCTTCAGATTGGATTATGGAGGTCGATTCGGTCTCTAAGCAGTATAAATTCCCTGAAAGTCTCGGATGCACAGCCCTGCGTCCAGATATAACTCTTTACTCTCTATCTCGGAAGATAGTTCTTATCGTAGAGTTAACTGTTCCATGGGAATCAAATATCCCAAAAGACCACGAGTACAAATTAAATAAATACCATGGCCTGCCAGCTAAATCTTTGTTTCACCTTTTTAAAGATCTTGGTCTCTCCAGGAAAATAATCAACTCCTTTCTAGAAAAACTATCTAAAACCGCGATTTCTGCATCTCAAATTCTATGGCTTCGAAGGGGGAGTGAATGGGTGGTAAGGTGAACGCTCACATGTGGCAAGACAGCTGTCCTAAACCCACCACCGCCGGTTGTAAGTCCGGAATCCACCCTTCACCTCCCAGAAGTGTAATAATTATATATGATGGGCCCTATTTTTGGTCAATGAATTCCATGGCAGCTCCGTTTGTATTTTATTTTTATTCTTCCACATGGATTCTTAAATTTAAATGCCTTGTGCGTAGTCTCGGGTCAGAAAGCGTATTTTCCGTGTAAACTATCGCTCAACTATCTCCAACCTCTTGCTTTGCCTTGATTATTGGACAAAACATTTTGACTCTAAAACTCCCGTCGATGTTATTTATCTGGACTTCGAGAAAGCATTTGATTCGGTGCTAAACCGTCGGCTCCTTGCAAAACTAGAGCATCTCGGAATACGTGGTAGACTGCTGACATGGCTGGAAAATTACCTAACAGGACTTACATACCGAGTGAGAGCGGGGGGCCTATTATCGGATGTCCGTGAAGCGGTCAGCGGCGTACCTCAAGGTTCCGTTCTGGCTCCGACCGTGTTCGGGATCTTCATCTCTGATCTTCCCCAACTCGCCGGAATATCAACGAGCCTCTTCGCTGATGATGTTAAGCTTACTGCAGATGCTGTCTCGAGTTGTGGAACGTTAAGAGAAGCTTTAAATGAAATCACAAAATGGACTCAAGACTGGGTTATTAAAACCAACCCCAAGAAATGCACAGTTCTACACCTTGGTAAAAACAACCCTAAAAATGACTACCAACTTGGATCGATCAGCTTAACCACCACAAATGCACAGAAAGACCTTGGCATAACGATAACGGACAACTTGAAATGGGCAAACCATATTGAAAACATCGTAAAACAGGCAAACTCACTTCTATATTTGGTAAAGAAAGCTTTTCAAGTATTGACGATACCGACATTTCTAAAAATTTACAAAACCTACATTCGTCCTCTGATCGAGTATGGTTTTCAAATCTTTAATCCTTATTTTGCCAAGGACATCAACCTGCTTGAAAGTATACAACGTAGAGCGACGAAACTGCCAAAAACCCTAAGAAAAACACCCTATGAACATAGATTAAAAATCCTCAATCTGACAACTCTGGAGCACGGAGACACAGAGGAGATCTCATAGAGACATACAAAATACTGAGGCAACACTACGACTGCCCGGAGTTAGAAAGCATGTTTGTGTTCAATTCAAACCATCACTTAAGAGGTCACAGCCTGAAACTCAACGTTACGAGCTTTTCAACTGAAGCAAGAAAGTACTTCCTGACAAACAAAATCGTGAACAGCTGGAATAAACTGCCCGAGGAAGTTATCGAAGCACCAACCATAAACGCATTCAAAAATAGGCTTGATATATATTTAAAAAATGATATATAAAAGAGAGAAAAAAAGGAAACAGCAACACCAGTGAATTTCATAGATATGAACACATCAGCGTTAAGCTGTTAGTTCATCAACAAATAGAAATAGAAATAGAAATATTTTTATTGTCCGAAATTGTGGTGGTACATTTATGGTGATAATGCGTAAAACTATGTATCTCACAATTACCTGTTATTAAAACAGATTGACAAATTTACTTATCTGCTAAATTGACTTATCTGCTAATTATAATATCTTATTAAAAATGCAATTATTTCACTGGTTTAACATGAAAAAAATTTAAACAGACCGGATAAGTAGAACTAACAATAGAAGACAATTAGAAAAAATAAATCACCAATAATATAAAAAATAAAGAAAAAATCAAAAATCAAGGAATAATCAAAATTCCGCCTATAAATACGAAATGTATATAATTTAAAATGTAACAGTAGAAAACAATTAATAAAATATAATTCATCATTAATATAAAAAATAATGAAAAAAAATCAAAATCAAGGAATAATCAAAAATCCGCCTATAAATACGAAATGTATATAATTGAAAATTTGTAATCTTCCTAATTGAATTAATTTAAAAACAAAATGAAAATGCATGCCTACAATATAATAATAATCCATATAATAATAATAATAAATAATCCACCGTTAGACTTTGTACGGAAACTTTGACGGAAACTTTAAAGGCTCATAATACAAAAGTGGTTGTAAGTTTTTCAAATATATTGTCTCATTATATGCTTATTATATGTCCAATAACTAATTATTATACTCCAAAGAGTCACATTTTATAGAAAAACTATAGAAAATCACACTCAAAATATGGTAATTCTCTCATAGTAATTATCAAAACAAATTTGTTTGTGCGAGTCATTACTAAACAACTTATAATGTTCAAAATTCGGCTAATTCTGTGATTATTTACGATGTAAATGAAATAATAACTATTTTATTATCGAATTAAACCAATATTACATCATATTTCGCGATATTTCGGGATATTTCATTAAATCATCATCATCAAAAAATCAGTTTCACCTATGAAGTAGAGAAGGACGGCTCCTTACCATTTTTGGATGTCAAAGTGACGAGGAGAAGTGACAATACTCTCGGACATACGGTATATCGGAAGCCCACACATACGGACAGATATTTGCATGCAAGCTCACACCATCATCCCTACCATCTACGTTCAGTGCAAACGTCGCTCGTGAATCGAGCACGCGATCTATGCGACACTGAGCATTTTCCGAAGGAGATGGAACATGTCAATGATGTCCTTAGGAAAAATGGATACGGAAAATATCACGAGACACGCACACGATCTAATACGGACGAAACTCAAAAACCGAGCAGATCAAGAGCATTCTTACCATACGTCAAGGGCGTGACAGATCGAATAAGTAAGATGCTAAACAGATTCGATATAAAAACGATCTTCAAACCGACCCAAAATATAGCTCGATTTTTGAGGCCTGTAAAGGATGTAATACCACTGCAAACCCCGGGTGTGTATAAAGTCGAATGCAGCTGCGGTCTAGCCTACGTTGGACAAACGAAACGGCCCATAGCCACGCGACTGACAGAACGCATCAAAGCTGTTAAAAACGTTCAGCGAGAAAAATCGGCGATCTGCGAACATATATTGGATAGCGGAAGTAACCGCTGGATGCAGTTTCAAAATCCCATTGTTCTATCCGAGGAACAATTCTACTTTCCTCGCATGATCCGGGAAGCCATTGAAATAAGAAGAACTCCGAACTTCAATAGAGACGACGGCTACAAACTCTCTTCTACGTGGAACCCTCTTCTTAAAATGTTCCCGCCGCCGAACGCCGAACGCAAAGACGTAAAACAGGATACAGTGAGTGTTGTGTGCAAGACGGATTTTAAAAATTCCCGCGCTCCGAGCCCGGCCCCCCACCACCGTTATAACCTACGCAGTGGCGGCAGCGGTTTGCGGCCTACCCGCAAAACAACGGACTGACAGCTCTTCAGTCTACCCTAGACAACGGCGGCTGCAACGTCACCGAAACGTCGGGTCCTACAAATTTCACGCGGTAAATTCGTTTTCTATCCTATTTATAATATTTCATTAAAATTACGAAAAAATACGGCCATTTTTTGCCTCCGGTCGGGAGGCAACTTCGTTCGGTTTTTATAACCAAAGATTGTCATCCAAGAGGAGGCTAGGGCAGCCGCTCTAAGACTAAGAGCAAATGGACTGTGGAAACAAAACACAGAAACACCACACTCAAAAATTCTGAAACGGGCTTTAGAAGAAATTCCTCTTCTGGACGCACCCATGGACAGAATAATATGCCATCATGTCTTTGATCGTAGATACAATATCCAACTCATTCCAGAACCAGCAGATCACTCTGGTACGAATGAAGTAAGGATATACACAGACGGCTCCAAAACCACTCAAGGTACAGGAGCCGGCGTCTTCTCAAATGATCTAAACATCAAAATGTCAACTACCCTAGGCAACTTAAATACGATCTTCCAAGCAGAATGCATTGGCATCACCAGAGCAGCACAGGCAGTCGCAGCCAAAGATGTCGGAGACGTAAGTTTGAAATTTGTCTCCGACAGCGCCTCCGTGCTACAAGCGCTAGCAAATAATACGATAACCTCAGTCCTCGTACTGGAATGCCACAATGCGCTTCAATGCATTGCAGGGTCAAATAAAGTGACCCTGCAATGGATTAAAGGGCACAGTGACTCACTGGGCAATCACGCAGCGGACGAACTGGCCAAAAGGGGATCAAAGGAAATAGTATATGGACCGGAACCCTTGATGCCCATTCCCCAGGCCCAAATAAAAACATGGCTACGCAGGAACACCGAAGAAACCCACCTTACAGAATGGAAAAAAAACGCAGGATGCAGGCAAACAAAGAACGCGGTTCCGGAAGCGTCCAAAAAACTTGCCCGCAACCTCACCAGATTAAAAAGGGACAAAATCCGTAAAGTCATAGGTACTATGACAGGCCACTGTCCCCTAAACAAACACCCGTTTACCATAGGTGTGACAGACAGCCCTCTATGCAGAGGATGCATGGAGGAAGAAGAAACGCCACAGCATGTGCTCATGGAATGCAGGAGCGTGGCAGAGCAACGGGCAAAAATACTGCAATCTCCAGCATCTCTCCCGGAGGCCTGTAGCAACCCAAACAGGCTGCTAACCTTCTGGGACAGCCTGGGTTGGCTGGAGTAACATAAATGGAAACATGAGCCACGCACAACGGCCCAATCAAGAGGCCAAGTGCGGGAAAAAGCCCAGCCAAACTAACTAACTAACTAACTATAACCAAAGATTGTGTTTTTTGGTGATTCATTTAATTTTTTTTTAATATATATAATTCTGCACTGAATTTTATTTGTTTTATTTGCGGAAACCTACCTGTAGGCTAGATTATTAGAAAAGTGTTAAATACCCTCCCCCTGAGTTTTTATTCAGTTTTTTTTTTGTATTTTTTTTTACTTGTTTCTTTGATTTTTTTTTCTTTAATGTAGTTTTCCACGTTTTCCTTTAAAAACGGGGTGGCGCCATTTCTAAAGTTGTCTTTCGTAAATTCCCGTTATATCAGTCTTTACAGAGCTTCTCCAAGAACTTTGTGTAAGCCGTTTTTCATCGAGTCGGGAATCATGACGATGTACTCGTGCTGTATCCATCAAAATATTATGTTCGCTCATAAGTACATATCGGATGTCCCGACGAATAGCGATTTCCATCAACACAATACAAGAAATATATTTGATCTACATCTAAATCGGCACAGGCTTAGTAAAGTGCGCAACAGTTTCCTTCACCAAAGCCTGTGTTATAACAAGGTCCCAACACATATCAGAAGCCTTGGAGAGAACCAATTTAAAAAAGTCTTATTTAATGGCCTAGTCAAGAATCCTGTATATGACTTGAGAGATTTGGATAATGCTGAATTCTTATTCCAAGAGCATTCTAATGTAAAATAACGGAAAATTCATGATAATCAACTTTGCCAAAGAGCGTAATGTTTATTTTTATTTTTATCGACGACGGCTATATTGCTAGATTTGACAATTAACTTAAATTAGATATTTTTAATATACCCTTATCTATTTTCATGACCATCATATTATTGCCTTGATAATTATGACTACAGCCATTGAGCTCTTTTTTGATCAGCAATTTTGATTATTAGATTATTTTCTATTTATCAATGGTTTTCAAACCAATTATAATTTACTAAAATTAATTTATATTGCCACAACTATATCATGATAGTAGTAGTAGTAGTAGTAGATGGAGTGGGGGGCTTGTTTCCAGCCCTTGATGTCACCTAGATCTATAAGATCTTTTGTAACTACCCACTTTGTGGTTGGGTTGGGTTCCACCGCCGGTCGAGAAAGCGTTCTCATCGATTTTATTTATGAAATTAATGTTCATATAAAATCACTCCTTGGCTACTTGCCGGGAAAGTCTCTGGGTGTGACACAGCCGATTTTCTGTTAATTACGGTACCTTAGCATTAAATTCTATAATCTACTCCCTACAGAATTTAAACAGCTGGAGGACATAAAATTAAAAAAAAACATCAAGGAGATGCTGATAGGCCACCCTTTCTATAATTGGGCCGAATTTGAGGGCCATGATTTTTCAAATATTGTGCCCATTTAAATTACCTAAAAAAGTAGAGCCTTATTGTCTGATTATTTTATATGGTCTTATATCTGTACTTTTAGTTTAAAATGGATAACGTAGATTTAATTTGATTATTTAACATTTTACTGACAATTTGAATATTACGATGAATAATTTTACTACGTATCTTTTCGAATTACTAACTACTTCAAATATTAGGCTTCTATTTTGATTATTTATATTTATAGTTTGACAATCTAGTAGTTAATTCTTGACTACCTATGTATGTTCATTAAAAAGTAGTAACGAAACTTACTACATAACCCAATTATTTTGACACGTCCAAGAGCGTTCTTTAGCCGTCAATAGGACACGAAGAAAATGTAATGTATGTAAATTTATGGCCAAAGTTACCACATCTTCATCTTCCGTATACACAAAGTAAAAGTAGCACATTTTGCAGATACCCATGAAAACCAAATTGATTAAGAAATAGCAGTAGATAAACCAACCGAATATTTCATAAATCAAGTTGTTTCTGCCGAAATTTAGGATTCCATTGCATTTTAAAAAGAAAAGATTATTTACTTTCAGCTATTACTGTGGAATCCTATTGCTGGGAAAGATGATATCAATTTTGAGAATATGGCCTGGTACAGGTTAGTAGTGCAGATTTTATTTATCCGATTTTGTCCTCTTTAGGATTTATGTGTTGAGGACGATACTCAAAGGAAAATTTAAAGATGAGTTAGTTCTCATTCCGAGGATTCCAATGATCACAACGGATATGCCCTTTGAGCTTACGAATTCAGTTCCCGATTTGTCTTGCCTTCGCCATGACGATTAACAAATCACAAGGCCAATCCTTGAATGTTTGTGGTCTCAACTTAGAAAATCTACGTTTTTCTTATGGTCAGTTGTACGTGTCATGTTCACGCGTCGGCAAATCATCCGCTTTATTTGTTCTTGCGCCTGATAAAAAAACAAAAAATGTCGTATATCACAAGGTGCTTCAATGAAGAGAATTAAACCGAGTGCATCCCATGCTGCACAATATGTACATAGTTTAGTACAAGAGCAATGGACTGTGGAAACAAAACACAGAAACACCACACTCAAAAATTCTGAAACGGGTTCTAGAAGAAATACCTCTTCTGGACGCACCCATGGACATAATAATATGCCATCATGTCTTTGATCGTAGATACAATATCCAACTCATTGCAGAACCAGCAGATCACTCTGGTACAAATGAAGTAAGGATATACACAGATGGCTCCAAAACCACTCAAGGTAACGGAGCCGGCGTATTCTCAAATGATCTAAACATCACAATATCAACTACCCTAGGCAACTTAAATACGATCTTCCAAGCAGAATGCATTGGCATCACCAGAGCAGCACAGGCAGTTGCAGCTAAAGATGTCGGAGACCTAAGTTTGAAATTTGTCTCAGACAGTGCCTCCGTGCTACAAGCGCTAGCAAAAAATACTATAACCTCTGTCCTTGTACTGGAATGCCACAATGTGCTTCAATCCATTGCAAGGTCAAATAGAGTGACCCTGCAATGGATTAAGGGGCACAGCGACTCACTGGGCAACGACGCGGCAGACGAACTGGCCAAAAGAGGATCAAAGGAAATAGTATATGGACCGGAACCCTCGATGCCCATACCCCAGGCCCAAATAAAAACATGGCTACGCAGGAACACCGACGAAACCCACCTTAAAGAATGAAAAAAAACCGCAGGATGCAGGCAAACAAAGAACGCAGGCAAACAAGAAACACCTGTTTACCATAGGTGTGACAGACAGCCCTCTATGCAGAGGATGCATGGAGGAAGAAGAAATGCCACAGCATGTGCTCATGGAATGCAGGAGCGTGACAGAGCAACGCGTAAGAATATTACAATCTCCAGCATCTGTCCCGGAGGCCTGTAGAAACCCAAACAGGCTGCTAACCTTCTGGGACAGCCGGGGTTGGCTGGAGTAACATAAATAGAAACATGAGCCACGCACAACGGCCCAATCAAGAGGCCAAGTGCGGGAAATAGCCCAGGAAAAACTAACTAACTAAGTATATAGTTTAATTCAATCATGTCTTCCTGACACGCGATTGATATACTTAATTTTTTTACTTTTATATTTCTTTTTGTGTTATTTTCCTAATAAAATAGTGAACCTAATATTTATTTTGTATTCATTGTATTACTTCTATAAAATCATAAATTATGTTCAGGTAATTTGTAACACCGACATTCATTGACTGTTAGGCGGTACGAAGTTCACCGGGTCAGCTAGTTATGAAATAAAACTGGAGATGAATACCATAATATAGACCAGCTTTTTACCGGCTTCGTGTGTCAATGGGTTAATATCATCATATAATATTGTGTTGTTTATTCCTCAGATCGTTGATGATGTATAGCGTCGGTCTTCCTCCCGCGGGCGACCCTCGTGATGAAGTTTCCTCCGATTCCGACGTGTCTATGGACGGCGACATGGAAGACCACCTGAAAACGGTCATATCCAAAGACAGCTCGGAAACCTTGGCCGAGGATGCAGACACGATGATCATTCCGAAAGTTATCGCCGGTGTTATAGCGCCTAAGCTAGCTGGTGAGTGGGCTCTTCCAAGTCGCAGTGATAGCTTCCACATCTACAACTACATACCGACATATACATATCTATTAGGACCTTGCATTGAAAACTTCGATTTCCTAGGAAATACCGTATTATTTTTTATTTTTATTTGTTGAGTGGGGCTTTTCTAAGGTCTTTATGAGCCTTGTAACACTGGGACCATTGCTGATTAATTGTGTTCGCCACCTACTATAGTTCTGCGCTAGGCCTAGTGTCATTTAAAAACCGCAGCAGGCTTTTGGCGCCAGATTGTTTTACCTCCTCAGGTTGGAGGTAGTGACCACCCAAGTGGGTGTATCTTTTACGCATCAGCGGGCCACACTCGCACATGAGGTGCTGGGGAGTGTCCTCTGCTCCTTGGCAGAACCTGCACATTTTTGTGTCTCGGAGCTTGAGGTTGAACATGTGTTTGTTCAGGCCACAATGCCCCGTGAGCGCCCTCACCAGTATGCGTAGATTGTTCCTATTTGGCAACAAGGCCTCGCGGGCCGTCTAACGGTCGTAAGCCTTAATTAGCGCTTTGGAATGATTCAACCCTGGCGTGTTGTTCCAGTGGTTGACAGATTGTTCTAAACATATTTGTTTGAGCATTAGGTTTGCAAGGCTTTTTGGTACGCCACAAGGTTCAGGGCCGTATAACGTTCCCTTTGCTCCCGTCTTAGCAAGTTTGTCGGCTTTTTCATTTCCCTCGATTCCTGCATGGCCGGGAACCCATCTTAGAATTACCCTGTTCTTTTCGCCCAGGGAATTCAGTAGTGATATACAGTTTTGCAATAGCTTTGAATTAATGGTATATGAGGCTAAAGCCATAAGAGCTGCTTTGCTATCCGAGTGGATATAGATACAGTGGTTAGCGTAGTTCTTTTGGAGGTTGATATCCGCACATTCAATAATGGTGTTTACCTCCGCTTGGAATATGGAGGCGTATTTCCCCAAGTTTACACTTCTTTCAAAGTTTGGTCGCTCCATATATACCACAGCCTACGTCCCGATTTGGACCCATCAGTATACCATTTAAGGCTACCGGCCTCCCATTGCAGTTGGCTTTTTAGCCAGTCGTCTCTGAGCGGCAGTTCCACTGTAAAAAGTTTTCCAAAATTTAGGAGTGGAAGCATGGTATCTGATACCATGTTGTAAGAAATACCGTAACTTATATTTCTAGTCATTTACCAAATTGCAAAATACTTCATGTCAAAGCGTCATCATTAGGCTTCAGTTATCAGTCTGTGTCATTTCGTTGAAGTGTCAACAACGGTAATTTTGTTAGCTTCGAAGATGTCGAAATTTAAGCCGACAAAACGTCATTTGCGGGAAGCAAAGCTTTTCTGCTTTCATCTTAAGAAAACTGCCGCAAAATGTCCGATTGCTGCTGGAGGCTTACGAGGAATTTACTCCGACAGAAAGGACTATTGTGACTTGATTTCTCCAATTCAAAAGTGGTGATTTCGACGTGAAAGACAAAGAGCGCCCAGGCAAGGAGCAAAAATTTGAAGAAGCCGAATTGTAGGTCATACCCCGTGAAGATTAATGTTTATCCCTCAACCGATTTGACACGTTTAAAATCTATGGGAGTCATTCAAAAGGTAGGGCATTGGGTTCCTCACGAGTTGAAGCCGAGAGACATCAAAAGACATTTCATGACTTGTGAAATGCTCCTTAGCCGTCAAAAAAGAAAAGGTTTTCTCCACCGAATAATCACCGGCGAATCACTTCCATCGACCTCAACAGACACTCCGAAGAGACATCCGCGGATCCAAGGTAATGCTTTGCATTCGGTAGGACCAAAAGGGTGTCGTCTATTAAGAGCTGCTGAAATCGGGAGAAACCGTCACGGGCGATCGCTATCGAGCTCAGCTCAAGAATTTCAGCGATGCTGTGAAGATAAAACGGCCGGAATACGCTAAAAGGCACGACAAGGTAATTTTCCAGCATGACCTTCCTTCCTGGTAACTTCCTGGAAACGCTTCGCTGGGACATCCTACCTCACCCGCCGTACTCCCCAGATATTGCGCCATCCCACTACTATTTGTTCCGGTCAATGACCCATGGCCTTTCCGAGCAGCGCTTCCAGTCTTTCGAGGACATTGAAAAATGGCTGGATTCGTTAATAACCTCCAAGGACGAAGACTTCTTCCGCCGGGGAATCTGTCTCTTGCCAGAAATATGGGAGAACGTCATAGCTAGCGATGGACAATACATTGAATGAAATACACTTTCCAATTTGCTTCGAAATAAATGTTCAATATCACGAAAAAGAAGCGAAGTTTTCAATTCAAAGATCTAATACATCTACATCTTTGCATAAGTAGGGGATCAGCCTAACGTCTTTCTTACTAAAGACGTTAGAAAGACTGATGGACCGTCACCTAAGGGATGGGGCACTAAGAAATAAACAACTACACCCACAACAACACGCCTACACAAAAGGCAAATCAACAGAGTCGGCACTACACATGGTGGTGCACAAAATAGAATCGGCTCTAACAAATAAGCTGTCAACACTCGCCGCCTTTATAGACATAGAAGGCGCTTTTGACAAAACCATGCACAACAGCATAAACCACGCCCTACAAGAACTTAAGGTGGAACCAGTCACCATAAAATGGATCACGGAGCTGGTTAGCAAAAGGGCGGTCCAGATAGTGATGAATACTACCACAAGAGCGAAGGTAGTTAAAGGATGCCCCCAAGGGGGGGTCCTATCACCACTTCTATGGAACATAGTAGTGGACAGCCTCATAAAAACACTAAATGAAAGGGGCTACACTACTATTGGTTATGCCGACGACCTAGCAATAATGATTAATGGAAACGCAGAAAATATGCTATGTAAAGTCATGCTCAGCTTTGCAGATAGTAGAAAAATGGTGTGACGAACATAAATTGTCAGTAAATCCGAAAAAGACAGAACTCATCCTCTTCACCAAGAAGAGGAAGTTGCCAGAACTACAAGCACCAAAATTATTCAACACCAAACTCTCCCTATCTACAGAGGTGAAATATCTGGGAGTCATCCTTGACAGCAAATTAAACTGGGCGAGTCATATCGAAGCCAAAACAAAGAGGGCCTGCCTAACTTTTTGGCAGTGTCGGAGACTAGTGGGGAAAAAATGGGGTCTCAACCCAAAAATCACACTCTGGCTGTACACATCAGTCATCAGGCCCTCTCTGACTTATGGATCAGTTGTATGGTGGCCCAGAACACAACTGACCACAGTGAAAGCGAGACTCCAGAGCCTGCAACGCTTAGCGTGTGTAGCAGCCACTGGATGTATGAGAACCACACCATCGGCCGCACTAGAGTACCTCCTAAACATGAGACCTCTGGATCTTGTCATCCAAGAGGAGGCTAAGGCAGCCGCTCTAAGACTAAGAGCAAATGGACTGTGGAAACAAAACACAGAAACACCACACTGAAATACCTCTTCTGGACACAGAAATACCTCTTCTGGACGCACCCATGGACAGGATAATATGCCATCATGTCTTTGATCGAAGATACAATATCCAACTCATTGCAGAACCAGCAGATCACTCTGGTACAAATGAAGTAAGGATATACACAGATGGCTCCAAAACCACTCAAGGTACCGGAGCCGGCGTCTTCTCAAATGATCTAAACATCAAAATATCAACTACCCTAGGCAACCTAAATACGATCTTCCAAGCAGAATGCATTGGCATCACCAGAGCAGCACAAGCAGTTGCAGCCAAAGATGTCGGAGACCTAAGCTTGAAATTTGTCTCCGACAGTGCCTCCGTGCTACAAGCGCTAGCAAAAAATACTATAACCTCTGTCCTTGTACTGGAATGCCACAATGCGCTCCAATCCATTGCAGGGTCAAATAGAGTGACCCTGCAATGGATTAAAGGGCACAGCGACTCACTGGGAAACGACGCGGCAAACGAACTGGCCAAAAGGGGATCAAAGGAAATATTACATGGACCGGAACCCTTGATGCCCATTCCCCAGGCCCAAATAAAAACATGGCTACGCAGGAACACCGAAGAAACCCACCTTACAGAATGGAAAAAGAACGCAGGATGCAGGCAAACAAAGAACGCGGTTCCGGAAGCGTCCAAAAAACTTGCCCGCAACCTCACCAGATTAAAAAGGGACAAAATCCGTAAAGTCATAGGTACTATGACAGGCCACTGTCCCCTAAACAAACACCTGTTTACCATAGGTGTGACAGACAGCCCTCTATGCAGAGGATGCATGGAGGAAGAAGAAACGCCACAGCATGTGCTCATGGAATGCAGGAGCGTGGCAGAGCAACGGGCAAGAATACTACAATCTCCAGCATCTGTCCCGGAGGCCTGTAGCAACCCAAACAGGCTGCTAACCTTCTGGGACAGCCTGGGTTGGCTGGAGTAACATAAATAGAAACATGAGCCACGCACAACGGCCCAATCAAGAGGTCAAGTGCGGGAAAAAGCCCAGACAAACTAACTAACTAACTAAGTAGGGGTTCCAGAGCTGATAGCCATACTCAAGAATAGGTTTCACATGCCTTAAAGATCTTTATAAACACCTTTATTAATAGTTGCTGAAACACCTTCCTTATCTGATAGAGAGAAAGCTCTTTTAGTTAGATAGATAGACATTCTTTATTGCTCTATCATGGCTTTTGCCTGGCGACATTCCTGGCTCTATTTCCAGGATGCCCGATGTTCCTGCTCCAAGCAGTCCCTGATGATTTTCTTACCTGTAGCGAGGGGACCCCTACAACTGGCTCCACCGGGAATTCCAGTGTGCCTAGTTTTGCCAGTCTGTCGGCCTTTTCGTTGCCGGGTATGCCTTGGGGACCCGGTATCCATATTAGGGTGATTTTATTGGCTTTTGTCAATGTCAATAAATTAATATAAATATATTGTGTTTAGTATTACATAAAGAGTCTGATTAAGTACATTCCGGAAATATACATGTATCTTCATGGATAAATACATAAACCTCAAATATTTCATTAAAAAACTGTAAAAAAAATATTTTTAAATACAATAGTTCACTTTCTGTAACGGCAGTCGTGTTTTTTATTCTTTTTAATATAGTAAGTGGCCGTAGTGAGTCAAATGATCTACAAGCCCGCGTAGGCTTCCACAAAAAGTTTCTTACTGGAATCAGCCAGAATGGCACTGGTCTGGTGTATGGCACTACAACCATGACCGATGTGGACTTGAAGAAGTCTCTCTTGCGGGGAGATTACGACAGCAATAGTATGGCTCATGCTATTGGCCTTCAATGCCAGAATGATTGGACAACAATTGGAGACTTTTGCATTCCTCCTCCAATGCACTGGAAAGTAATGTTGTATGACTGGACGCCAGAGATGCTGAAATTTTATTTAAATGCCTTTCAGCATACACTTCCAGACCCCAGTAACCTCGCTCGTTGGAGCTATGCCGAGGATAGTTCATGTCCCCTTTGTAGCAACAATATTCTAGCTGGCTGCAAGGTGGCCTTGGATCAAGGACGGTACAATTATCGCCACGACAAAGTCCTTGCTGTTATTCGCGAGGTAATTAGCCTCCCAGTGGCTCGTGCCAACAAGGGTTCCACAGTATTCTCCAAACCCCCAATACAGTTTGTGCGGGTTGGCTCTAAAGGCAAAAAACATCTCACTGCAAAACCTTTCTCAATAATTAAGAAAGCTTCAGATTGGATTATGGAGGTCGATTCAGTCTCTAAGCATTATAAATTCCCTGAAAGTCTCGGATGCACAGCCCTGCGTCCAGATATAACTCTTTACTCTCTATCTCGGAACATGGTCCTTATCGTAGAATTAACTGTTCCATGGGAATCAAATATCCCAAAACACCACGAGTACAAATTAAATAAATACCATGACCTCGCAAATGCCGTCACCCGGAACGGCTTCACTGTTCACCTTCATGCGGTGGAAGTAGGGGCTCGTGGCCTGCCAGCTAAATCTTTGTTTCACCTTTTTAAAGATCTTGGTTTCTCCAGGAAAATAATCAACTCCTTTCTAGAAAAAATATCTAAAACCGAGATTTCTGCATCTCAAATTCCATGGCTCCGAAGAGGAAGTGAATGGGTGGTAAGGTGAACGCTCACATATGGCAAGACAGCTGTCCTAAACCTACCACACCTGGTCGTTACTCCGGAATCCACTGCTCACCACCCAGAAGTGTAATAATTATATATGATGGGCCCGATTTGTGGTCGGTGAATTCCATGGCAGCTTCGTTTGTATTTTGTTTATTTACTTGTTGTGCAGTGTTGTAAAAATGATACAATATCGTTATAACTTCGTGGTGTAGCGGGTTTGCTCGTGGTATTGGTGATGTCTTTCCCAGATGACTTACATGTTATATCGTTTCCCTTACTAACTGATAATAAATGTTTGTCTTTCAGAATTGATTGAAGCATCTTGGGAACCACTCTCCAATAGAGGTACGGCGCGGCTCATCTCTCTGCTTCACTCTTTGGGCAGCGGATCAAAATTTCCCGGTATACGACCGAGGACTCTACCGGTAGCCAACGCACTGACCGAACGATTAGCTTCGTCCATTTCCAATGATGTATTCGTTCCTGTCCTACCTCGGAGGTAAGCCAAATCAATGTTTTTATTGTCCTAAAAAGTAATACATAGTTGTGTAGCAGTGGCGGTTCCTTCATACAAGCCGAAAAGCCCGGCTTGCCTTTTTCTTAAAAAGGTCGCTAAAATAAATGAATTTGCGAGCGCCTATTGCTATCTAGCGGACACAGATCGCTCCACGCAATAAAACAGGTTATTGACAGTGCAACACTTCACTGCAATATTACCGAGTTGAGTTCAGCTAGTCGTCTCGCTCGCACACATGGGCTTGCAATGGAGCTTTCAAAAATCAGTGGTCCTTTCATTCTAACCTGTGGCAAATTATGCAAAAAAATATATGTATCCATACGACTTTTGTATTGACGCAAGCCAGGCAGAAGCCAGATGGCAAGATCGGCCATGAGCAAGCTAGAAAGGCTGTGGAAGAATCGGGGTATAAGTAAGCGGACTAAGGTCAGGTTGGTTCGAGCTCTGGTTTTCTCGATCTTTCTCTATGCATCGGAGACATGGACCCTGAAGGCTCGGATACGCACCAAAATCAATGCACTGGAGATGTGGTGTTGGCGTAAAATGCTAGGAATCCCATGGACAGCACGCCGCACCGACAAATCTATCCTGGAAGAACTCGGCATACAAGTGAGGCTCTCCACCGTATGCATGAGAAGGGTCCTGCAGTTCTTCGGTCATGTTGCCAGGAGAAACCCAGAGAATCTGGAGAAAATGCTTTCCGGGGGTCAAGTGGAGGGAAGAAGAAGCAGAGGCAGATCACCGGCCAGATGGAACAACCTCATCAAAAAAGTTACAAAAGGGTCAACTGACTAACAGTCGGGGGAGTCTGGAAGCAGTACTGTTTCCTATAGAGCGGGGGTGATTGCGGACTTTACGGCGACTGCTCTTGAAACGACCATCGGCTACCCGATCCTGGGTGAACAGCCGGGCAAAGGATGCCGTGGCCCGCCATAGATTCGGTATACACCGTTTCACCACTTCGTAAGGGAGAGGACCGCGCAAGCGACCTCGAACTCAAACCCAATCGAGAGACTGGAGTAATCTGGTCGCAATTGTAAGTAAGGGCGTGAGTGTAAGCCCGCTGGGTAACACTCCTGGCTATCTCGCGGTTAAGGCGTTGGCCTCTTACGGGTTTGTGGCGGAGCTAGACGGTGGACTGTTTTGTCCAAGTCTTCTGCACTCACTCCTGAAAGATAGAACGAATAATCGTTAAAACTTCCTAGGGTGATGGGCTCGTCCGCTGTAGTCGACAACCCTAGTTGCTCACCCTTATGGTGGTGAACGGTTTCGTGCAGCTTGGGCCACAAGTTTAATTTTGTTCGCGGATCGGCTTAACTCTCGATTCAGCTCCTATTGAGAAGCCTCTTCGAGTGGAAGGCTACTCCAGGTGAGGCTCTCGTGTCTCAGGCCTCAGAGCTGGTGGACCGGTTTCTCCCGGCGGGATTGCATCCCGGCGCCACTGGACGGTTTGCGTACCGGTCGGCGATGCCAATCTGCTGTGCATTCTGACTAATTTCTAAAGGGGGGACTATGGAAATAAACTGTTTCCTAAGCGGTGGATGTTGACCTGTTGTCATGCCACTCTTGAAATGACCTTGGGCCACTCGACCCCGTGTGGCACTACGGGCAAAGAACGCCCAGGTCCGCGATAATTTCAAACTGAATTACCGCTGTAATACAACAGTTAGAGGTTGCGCAAGCTACTTCGGACCTGTAACCAGTCGGGACGACAGAGGTATCCTGAAAGATAATTCCAGACGGATATATCATGCCAAAATTGATAGTTAGAGGGTAAGGCTGCCCGCTGGATACCTTTCCCGGTGCCTCGCCTTAAGGCGTTGGACTCTAACGGGTTGCTGGTGAACTAGACAGTAGATTGTCTTCTCCCCAAGTCTTCTACGCTCATCCCACGGCTGAAAGAACGATCTATATTGTTATACCAGCCTGGGGTGACGGGTTCGCCCGTTGTAGTCGACACCGCCATCCTGCTCATCCTTATGGGACATTTTGGCAACCATTGTTTGACGTCGAATTGCAGGTGGCGCTGTTAGCATTGACATCGAAAGTAACAACAATTTATTCGACCATCTATAATAACATTGATAATGAATGTTTTTTTTTATAGGACCGATTGATTATAAATACCCAATAATTTAACCAGCGATAACATTAAAAACATTAAAAACATTAAATTATTAGTGCCGTCTATCACATTTTTCTGGCGTCTTTTTCTGGCATCTATTGCATTATTTTGAATGCGCATTTTTTTCGAGACGATTCAGACTATTTCTCCCTTGAGACGATTCAGACTATTTCTAGAGTGTTTATCTGTGAGTCTGTCTGTCTATCTCTCTGTGTGTGTATGTGAATGAAAAGTTCCAATAAACCAATATTGTTCACTGCTCATTAGAATATCATGATAAATGGAATCGAATGTCGTCAGTCTTGTCCAGTTAAATTTCGTAAACTTGTTTAACCCTTCAACTGCGGCTGACTCTTATAAGAGCCATATATGGCCCATTTTGGGCTGCTTTTGATGGGCAAAGAGCATTTTATTTATTTATTTGTTTTGTCTGGCTTTTCTGAGGTCTTTATGAGCCTTGTAACACTGCGACTATTGCTGATCTATTGTTTTCGCCGCCTGCTATAGTTTAGCGCTAAGCCTCATGTCATTTAAGAACCGCAATAGGCTTTTGGCGCCAGATTGTTTTACCTTCTCAGGTTGGAGGTAGTGACCACCCGGGTGGGTGTATCTTTTACTTGTAGATTATTTTAAACACTTCCTTTTAGCTTCCTATGATTTGGTGGTCATCGCAGAAGGCATTGACCACGCTCGAATATCTGTTTCAGCATTATAGAATCTCGAGGCGGAGCTTTCTTCAACCGGCAGGTGAACAGCGCCACCCGACTGCTGAAGAACAGTCTCCGAATGCAGGGAGTGCTGTCTGACGCTGCACTTGAGCGTCTCGTCATTTCGCAGCTTTTGGACCGGTACCTCGTGAGCGCCGTGCGATGCTGTCCTCCCGGTATGTCCATTTTATTCAACCACTCTGTATTTTCATATTATAAACTACTAGTGGAATGTTAGTCGGCGATGCTCGGACGTCTTGGGTCGACTCAGCGCTGAGATCAAGCGGCAACGCAGATCGCAAACTGCGCCATCTGCCTAGCCAACTCTCTCGAGTAACATATAAAATTGAAATATGTAATAATTCACAATTTACTGCCCTCTAGGGAGCGTGTGCGAAAGCGTGCCATCAATTTGTTTGTAATAGTATTCTCGAGAAAGCATAGATGGCGTTAAAACAGTTGTCGAATATGAAATTAGTTCAAATTAAATAACAGATAGCAATAAAATCAATTAAGACCACAATTATCGAGTGTGTGAAAGAATACCTTAGGTTATTTGGATATTGAAAAATATTCAAGGTCTGCGGATGTTATGATCTGATGAGCCATAGTGTGTAACGCCGTTTTTGGGTGCCCCAAGAGAAGACTCCTTCTAATTGCATGTAGTATTTGGTTTGCGGATTAGTTTTGCTTGATATAGCAGGCACATAGGACTGAAAAATTGCTTATTTTTGTAACTTTAAGATAGTTAAGTTCTAATTAAGATATTTATGTCAATCATGACTCATGTCAATCTTATGTCTATCTGACATGATTGACATGAGAAAAGCATCTAGCTTTTTAGATATTTTTTTTAATTTTATAAGTTTATAAGCCATAAGCCTTGTTTATAACTTTACTTTTTATTATATTCATACACCCGAAGATCGTCAGCACTCCATATGCCAACTTCTTCACCTCACTGTAGCATTATGGAAGACTATTCCATGAGCCGAATATGAGGGCCTCAACTCGCGGCATTTCTTTTATAGCTGTCCACTTGTGCTGCGCGATATGCATGCATTTCTGGACCTCCAACTCTTCCAACTACCTTAGGTTATTTGGATATTGAAAAATATTCAAGGTCTGCGGATGTTATGATCTGATGACCCATACTGTGTAACGCCGTTTTTGGGTGCCCCAAGAGGAGACTCCTTCTAATTGCATGTAGTATTTGGTTTGCGGATTAGTTTTGCTTGATATAGCAGGCACATAGGACTGAAAAATTGCTTATTTTTGTAACTTTAAGATAGTTAAGTTCTAATTAACCCTTCAGGCCTCGGCCCCTCAGACGATTGACAAGTTGCTGCCCCAAAAAAATTTATTAAAAATTAGTAAAATAATTGAATTACGACACTGTCTCATCAAAATATTAATTACTGCCAAACCACTGTATCAATAATTAAAATGAAACATATTAAGGTAATAAAACATAATAAAATAAAACAAATTAAATTAAAATAAAATTCAAACGGGGCCGTCACGCTGAATCGTATTGTGGCCGATATCGGCCAATCGGGGCTTGAGGGGTTAAGATATTTATGTCAATCATGACTCATGTCAATCTTATGCCCATCTGACATGAGATTGACATGAGAAAAGCATCTGGCTTTTTAGATTATTTTTTTAATTTTATAAGCCATAAGCCTTGTTTATAACTTTACTTTTTATTATATTCATACACCCGAAGATCGTCAGCACTCCATATGCCAACTTCTTCACCTCACTGTAGCATTATGGAAGACTATTCCATGAGCCGAATATGAGGGCCTCAACTCGCGGCATTTCTTTTATAGCTGTCCACTTGTGCTGCGCGATATGCATGCATTTCTGGACCTCCAACTCTTCCAACTTGCAACTTCTGTGAACTGGCCACTCTGCAAGTTTTGGTTTTCAAATCCAGCAATTGCATTTGAAGCGATCTAGCATCAATTCCAAATGGCTCAATGTTGATCTCGTTGAGAGGATTTGCTATGAATGCGAGAGTACTTTTGTTTGTTTCGAGTTGCTCGAATCTCTCAGCGAATCCATCCTTCATTTTTATAGCTATGCTGAAGTAATTCGTGTCGATAGTTGCATTGGTCTCATCGCGATATTGCTTCAGATTTTTAAAATGAAGTAACTTACCACTCTCATGTCATCAACAAAAAGAAGTATTTTTTTTATCCAGTCAAATTTATCTCCATACGGTCATGTTAAGCGTAGCGATTTATAATTAACGATTATGAAAATAGAAGCCTTTGAGAAATTAGGTACTTAAAAATATGCTTTCTTATTTTTTAAGGGTTTTGATAATTTGCTTATGGAAATGGAGAGCCGCAACTTTACATTTAAAGGAGACCCCTGGACAAGACAAACATTTTTAAAAATATAACTAAACTCATTGTTAATTTCAGACAAATCAGCAATTATGCTACCTGTCTGTAAAACATATATTTTTTTTTTTGCAGTGATGGGTGCTGACCTTTGCCACGTCCTGGCATCTAGTCTCCCCACAGGGTGGTTGCCAGCTGGAAATAGACTGCCTAAACTGTTAGACTGCATGAAAAATGTCAAAGGGCAATTACAACGTGATAATCCTTTACACATGTAAGTTTATTATTTATCAGCCATATATACTGTACTATATATATCTTCTCAGTCGTTCCGTCATTACTGAGCATCATGGCCATTAGACAACAGCAGTTTTCCTACGAGGCTCCTCCACTTCGCCCTGTCTTCTGCATGGTGGGTCGCAGATTGTATTGACCCTTTTGTAACTTCTTTCCCACCCATTCTGTTTAGGGTTGGTCACACTCACGGGTCAACACCCATCCGGCGGCCTCCACGCATGAAGTGCAAGCCCGGACAGGACTCTGGCCTTAGGGCTAGTTTCCCCTAGGAGTCAACCTTCTGGCACTCCTGGACGGTCTGCACACCGTGCAGCGTAAGCCAATCGATTGTGCACTCTGACTAACGGTCGGGGGAGTCTGGAAGCAGTACTGTTTCATATAGAGCGTGGGTGGTGGCGAACCTTACGGCGACTGCTCTTGAAACGACCATCGGCTACCCGATCCTGGGTGAACAGCCGGGGAAAGGATGCCGTGATCCGCGATAGATTCGGTTATACCGTTTTACCACTTAGTAAGGGAGAGGACCGCGCAAGCGACCTCGAACTCGTAACCAATCGAAAGACCGGAGTAATCTGGTCGCAATTGGAAGTAAGGGCGTGAGTGTATGCCCGCTGGGTAACATACCTGGTTATCTCGCGGATAAGGCATTGGCCTCTTCGGGCATGTGGCGGAGCTTGACTCACTTCACGAGAGATAGAACAAACAATTGTTAAAACTTCCCGAGGATCTGCCTCTGCTTTTTCTTCCCTCCACCTGACCAACGGAAAGCATTTCTCCAGATTCCCCGGGTTTCTCCTGGCAACATGATCAAAGCAGAACCTGATCTCATGCATACGGTAGAGAGCCTCGATTGGATGCCGATGGAATTCCTAGCGATTTATGTAAACACCACCACATCTCCAGTGCATCAATTTTGGTGCGTATCTGAGACTTTAGGGTCCACGTCTCCGATGCATAGAGAAAGATCGAGAAAACCAGAGCTCGAACCAGCCTGACCTTAGTCCGCTTAGTAATGCATGATTCTTCCACAGCTTTTCTAGCTTGCTCATGAGAGACCTCCTTATCGGAGTTTCCTTTCGTGACTGGAAATGTAATTTGGGCAAAATTAGCATGCCAAGTTTGTATATGGTCCATTTATTTACATGAGCCATAGACAAATTTAGGATTATAAAATTTTCAAGAATAGACCCTCTGGGTGGTATTGTCGTTTGCCTCTTGTAGGTCCTGGTGTGTGATGGGGTTAACGACTGCAGGCAAGAGAGGAGGTGGTCTTTATCCTGCAGCGATCTACAGTCACATTTTGGATTCGCTGTGTAACCCCAGCAGACGAAGTCGGCTCGGCATCTTGTCCAACCCACCCTTAGTCCGTTAAGACTATGCCAGGTGGTATAACGGAGATGGGACTCTCCATATTAAATTCTGTGCATATTTATAAGGTCTTGTTCGATCGTTAACGAGTCTCTACAAAAATATGAGCCTGGGATGGTATTGTCGATCGCCTCTTGTAGGTCCTGGTGTGTGATAGAATAAACAATTGCAGGCAGGATACCTATCCTTCCTGGATAGGTATCCTGGACTGCGCCAGGTCGTATAGGGGAGACGGGACCCCGTGCTATCTCTTCCTTTACGTCCTCGTCAAGTGAAGACCTCCATTAGACGGCCCGGTTAGGTCGCCTGATCTTACATTGTAAGGTCCCGGGTTCGATTCCCGGCTGGGTCACCATTTTCCGTTGGGATCTAATTAACGGAATTGCATTTTCAATTCTGTCGATGGAATGCAATAACAAGACACACACTTACAGACATGTTACACGCACACGGATTGGTTGTAAGGGATTGTCATACGATAATAAACCCGCCCATTGTGACATTTTCACAATAAAGGTTCGAAGATTGACTGCCTTAAAGCGGTTGTGTGCAGCTCAAGAATAACTTTTGCCATTTAAGGCGATTGTGGTGTGGTTCTTGCCTGTGCAGTGAGTGTCTTGGCTCGTCTATCACCTTCAGGTGTTCAGAATCAGCCAGGACATCACGACATATAGTCTGGTTTCTGCAGCTCTTGGGAGTAGACCAGTTCCTTCATAGCCGAAGCCGGCCGTATAAATATTGTTCTCAATAATAAACTACATTTTCTTTTTGCAGGAAAGCCTTTGATCAACTCAGGACAGCACTGGGTCAATTGGAACCTGAAAATTTGAAGCAAATGACATCTTAAAACCTATATTTAAGATAGTTAACCCCTCGCGGCCCGCGGTTTGAATTTTAATGTGTGCCTTACGGCCCGTAAGAAATTCGCGAGTCTCAAAAAAAAGATGGCGTTTCAGAAAAAAAACGATTACTCCGAAACTGTCACACCGATCGTCTAAAAAAGACATGTTTTATGTTCCTATTGAAATTTGCTATTAGATATTTGTAACGTCGTTATGTAAAGCAATAAAGATTATTCATAATTATTAGTCAAAGTTGTACTAACATAATTAGCGGTCGGCCTCGCCTGGCCATTTCGGGCCGTCTGGGGTTCGACGGTAAATATCAATTCTGGATGTTTCGGGCCGTCTGGTACGCGAGGGGTTAAATACTATGGATGCAACTGATTCCATTTACGATACTAATTGCGATACGATTACAATACTGATAACGATACTGATTACGATACGACTACGTTACTGATTTCGATACGATACTATCTTTGTTGTGCTCATCAATCACCAACTCTATGCGGTAAAACTCGCCTGTCATTGAATAAGCCACCGCTATATATTAGTATGCGTGCACTAACACCACCTACAAACAAATTTTCGGAGGTCGAAAACATGACATCAAGAGATAAAAATATTTGTTTTTTTTTTTGACTTGTTTTTATAAGTATTATTTTGTTATAAACTATACAAGAATTTTATTTAGTAATGTTTATTATTTATCCAAGGTTTATATATAAATCTATACTAATATTATAAGGAGGTAAAGTTTGTGAGTTTGTGAGGTTGTAGGGAGTAATCTCTGGATCTACTGAACCGATTTTGAAAATTCTTTTACCAATAGAAAGTCACGTTATTTGTGAGTGTCATAGGCTATATATTAATCCGAAAATTGAAAAGACTTTTTTGTGGTAGTCGGATTTGCAAAGTAGGTCGAATGAAAACGTTTCTTACGAACGCTGCCTTAGCTGTGAGAGATATATGATTGAGTTCTAGAGAAAAGTTGTAGAGCTTGATAATGCCTACAAAAAAGTCAGTGACAGCATATATCTAACTTTTATATTCAAGTCACAAAAAGTAGTTTTTTATATTAAAAAAGTTATTTAAATCGTTAGGTCATGTTTATTGGTCATATTATCAACAATTACGAATTCATATCAAAATAAGTAAATTTATCGTCTCAAGTGTTTAAAACAAAACACTTTTCCCTTTTACTGCATAAATGGTTAAAGAGATAATACGACATAGGTATGGAACCGCGACCGTATCTCGGGTTGGAACTCCTGAAAGACAATATATTTTGGTACCAAATAATAACATTACATCTAATATAGTATACAGAGAAGTTGAACAATTAAAATAAACATAATTTATTCAATCATAATCATTTCTTTCACTCATTTGAAATCCGGTAATATAGCCAAATTGGCATGCAAATACATACATACATAATATGCAGGAACCTTGCAATGTAAGATCAGGCAACTGGTCACTGTACAATGTAAGATCAGGCAACTGGTCACTCAGCAATGCCACTGGTAATAATTGAAATCGTAATCAGTAAATCAGTAATCGTTGCATCCGTATTGAAAACCATATTTTTAACTTAATTATTACTGTTAAAGTAGTGTGCCTCTATGCACAAATACATACGTATTCTCTATGAAATATATGATATATATTTTTCAATTGATAGAATTAAGATTTTTGCCGAATATTTCCGGCTGCCTTCCAACATTTCTTCTTTTCATTTATTCAAGAATGTGCAGGTCCGTTTAAACTTAGATGCGATGCAATTCAGACGATGTTTTTTATGAAAAATGTATTTATATATGTACTTGGAATGTTGTAATGATTACAGCAAGTAATGTTGGTATTCGACAAGTTGTTTTATTCTCCTCTGCGGTCTAAAGCTTTCGACGATACACTGGATTAATGACACATAGTATAACGTGGGATTGGGGATCACTTTTACGTTATGCCAGAACAAAAACAAGAGTGCCAATTTAAAACGCGAAAAAGAAAAAAGCCATAGGAGGTTAGGTGATGACCGAAAAATAAAAAAAACAACCACAGGGTCGGGGAAAGAATTCGGTTTGCCACTAAATTTGGCAAAACGGAGAATAAACCTTCGCAAATTCAAAATAAAACTACAAATTGATGAGTTATAAAAACAAAGGTCCTTTATTGAACAGGTAGTTCTGTAAATCTCCTCTTCCGACTACGGTGACATGTTGTACGTTTACAGGTTCAATTTAATATCCAGGCGAGAAAAATCCGGGCACGGTTGGCCGATTCGTGAG
This sequence comes from Micropterix aruncella, assembly GCA_944548615.1. Lineage (NCBI taxonomy): Eukaryota > Metazoa > Arthropoda > Insecta > Lepidoptera > Micropterigidae > Micropterix > Micropterix aruncella. Next base: position 20,240,701 of record OX155974.1, on the reverse strand, counting down.
GTTCATTTTACATTCGGAAATAAAAAGGTGACACAGCAAACCCCGCAAAAAATGAGACCTTGTTCACATAACTTCAAAACGCCGCAACTCTAGTGCACACTGAACTGCGGATCTCTTTGGCTTTTAGCGAGTTTTCTGTCGCCCAGCGCGAGTCAGTAGTCCTGCTCGCGCCATCTTGGAACCAAAATGTTCCCTTCCAATATCCCGGGGGGCGCCAGTTTTGCATGCGGCAAACTTGCACAAATGTCACTTTTGACAGCTGCAAATTTGTTGAGGGCAGATTTGCAGGAGGCAACTTGCAGGCGGCAACCTTGCAGCGGCATTTTTGCAGACGGCATTCTTGCAGAAAGCAAACTTGCATACAAACCCGAAGTTAGCAACGTTTGAGAATGGCGCATTAGGACATGATTACACGAATAAAATAATTTTATATTATTTTACAAACCAAAAATAAAGCAGTAAAGCGGTCATATGTTATTAATTTTAAATTTAGAAAAAGAAGTAGCAAATTATCATGTCAGGGTAAATTAAAGTGGTGAATATTTTTACCTCTCCACATTTAATTACCGGCATCCTTGTAGTGGATGATTCAGTACATCAAACTAAACATTAAAAAAAATGTTTTAAGTTTTTCTGTTAGGTTAGGTTAGGTTTTTCTTTCCCTAAAATCGAAAGTTGATTGCTGAGATCCGCGATGGAGAGGACACTCAAAGAAGTGGACTGGTTTCCCGGGTCCCATCAAACTTGCAGAAGGCAAATTTGCAGACGGCAATCTTGCAGACGGCATTCTTGCAGGCGGCAGTTTTGCTGAAGGCAATCTTGCAGAAGGCAGTTTTGCAAATGTCAAAATGACGTAACCTAACCTAACAGAAAAACTTAAAACATTTTTTTTAATGTTTAGTTTGATGTATAAAAGTCATCCACTACAAGGATGCCGGTAATTAATGTCACTTCGATTTTAGGGAAAGAAAAACCTAACCTAACCTAACCTAACAGAAAAACTGTACTGAAGGTTGCCGCCTGCAAGGTTGCCGCCTGCAAGGTTGCCTCCTGCAAATCTGCCCTCAACAAATTTGGAATTGTCAAAAGTGACATTTGTGCAAAATTGCCGCATGCAAAACTGGCGCCCCCCGTTTTTTATTGTCACGGCAAGGACACCAAGACGGTCATTTTTTATTGGGCCGTGCAAAACGGCTATTTCTCATCTGACAGCTCAAACGTCATAGCTTTTATTCGATTTTTTAAAGAAATGCTCGTAGATTTGGAACAATGATTAGGAAACACTCAAAACCTGAGTAAGACCAATAAAAAAAACACGAGAAATGCACGCGAAGGCATATTGCAATGCGTGCAACATGTTCCTGAAGCATAACATGCCACGCAAATTTGGATTTTTGTTACAGTAGGCGAATAATTCTTCTTCTAGGAGTGCCCTCTTCTACATCTTTTAATACACTTATGGTATTATGTTGGTATAATGGTATAATATCATCGATAGCTCTAAAAAGCAAGTGAAACAAAACACAAAGTATTAGCTTTAACCCCTGCGTGGCCATGCACGCCGATCGGCGTTTTTCGTATTTATTAAATTATCGGCTCTATTTCTCCCTCCACTGCAGTAAAAGCCTGCCATCAAATAAGCCACCGTTATATATTAGTATGCTTGCACACACCAGTGGGCGGCCACTTCCATAGAAAGAAAATTTGTATGGAGCCGGGGGCTATCAAGGTGGCAACTTAACTATGCCACAATGTCAGCCTGCGAGACGCGTCTGCCCACTTTTCCGCGAGCTGTATATTGTCTTTGCTCTGTCTGACCATCACACATACTGGCATTTTCTGCGCATACGTTCGCATAGCGTCCGCACACCGCTTCCGCTCTGCTGTCAGTCGTGCGTGTGATCAATGGTGCGTCTTAACCGGGCCGCACACCTGAGCAGCAAGCAGCAAGCGTATAGCAAACGCTGTACAGTATTTGCTTCTCCACATTTAGCACTTAAAGCATTTGCGGCGTAAATACGCAGTTTGTGAGATGTCGTCTTCCGATGAAGATGACTTTTTCATGTGGCAATTATTACGAAGAAATAGGAACAAAAGACGGTACTGGATACATCCATATAATCGCGGTCACGAAAATTTTGGAAATTTCAAAATATCCAAAGAATTTATTAATGATAGAGAAAAGTTTCAGTCGTATTATAGGATGCTGCCAAGTACTTTCGAAAAATTATTACATTCAGTTGGTCCAAGGATGATGAAAAAAAACACACATTATCGAGAATCAGTTTCTTCAGAAGAACGTTTATTGATTATAATAAGGTAAGAAAAACATTTATTTTTTATTTATTGTAGCCGTTCTTGTGGTTCTTCCTGAGGCTGTAGTACGTCCGAAAAAGTAGAAAAAAACACACGAGCATCATCAATTCCTGACGAATGGTCAGAGAGGGTGACCTGAATGTCTTGTTCAGGAGGACCAGAAAGCGCAGTGAGCTGACTCTTTGGGAGCTGGTGCATGACGAATGTGGAAGTGGAAGCCGTGGAGAATGGCAATAGTTTGAAGGCCGTCTTTGTGATTGTTGACTTTGTTGAAAAAATTGGTTATGAGTAGATATTGAAGATTGATCAGAATAGCTGGAACCTTGACTTTGTGGGCGCTGGAGTTGCTGTCTAGATTTTATTGTATTTTCTATTAGATTTAGCACTCCTTTTTGAAATGATAGCTGCTCTAGTTGCGACATCGACTTCATATAAGGTACTATGCTCAAAAGGAAGTGCTCGCATGGGTCTTTTTGCTCATTAGTCATTTCGTACTTCTTTTTTTTCGAAGTAAAGTAATCTATCGCACATTGATCTGCAGAGTTAATTTCCTTTTTATTTATATTCTTTTGGTATTTATACTTTTTGCTTGTATGATGATCTGTAGACGGGTGAGAAGGTAAAGATGATGAATTGTCTGATGGTGATTGAACATTTTCATCCTGTCGGTTATCTTCTTCTTCTTCTTTTATTTTGGCAATTCCGCTATACAGCAAGCGATTGGTGCCAGTTTTTTATCAGTCTTTCTTCTTAGTGCTTCCCGATGACTGGGGGATCTATGGTTAGTAAACCCCCACCTTGAACAATGACCAAGAACAGACAAATGACTTCACAATTACATGCCTTATAAAATGGAAATATTTCAATTCTACCATGCACTAACTACATGTCCTTTGGGGATATTTCCCTGTGGACATCACATTGTGGATATTAAAAGGACAGGATATTCTAATTAGGATGTCACATGGGTGTGGATGTTTTTAAAATGGCTAGTAAAAAGGTTAAATTTGCCTCTTGAATTATATCGACACGTTATTAAGGGAAATAAACTTTGTAATGTTTTTATAAACTTTGATCGAATTCGATGCCAATAGGATGTCAATTTTTGTTGGAAGGCAGATTTTATATTTTACTAAGTTTGGAATAAATGATGGGTAGTTGTTGAGAAGGGGACAGTTAAAGAATATGTGATCTAATGTGCAATTGTGGTAGCCACAGTCGCACTGGGGGGAGGGCAGCACGTTTATGCGGAAGAGATGAGAGGGGGTGGAGCAGTGTCCTATTCGCATTCTGCAGATTGATGTTATTTCCTTCCGCTTAAACGGCTTCTTGTAGTACCATGGTTTAGAGGGAATTGTAGGGTTAAATTGGGAGTAGTGTTTGCCCTTGTTGCTGCAGGAGGAGAGCCAGGTCTTATTCCACTTTTCTTTCATCTTTTCTTCTATTACTTGAAAAATGTCTGATGCCGGGATTTTAATTTTCAGGAGAACTCCCCCTGACCGTGCCTCGTTTGCCATTCTGTCAGCGTACTCATTGCCTAAGATTCCGGAGTGCCCAGGGATCCACATCAATATTATCTCGCCCCCAGCTTGCCTGATGAGGCGGTATTGTGATCTAATAAGGTTCTCTATGTGAGTCGGACGGTGCGATATAGAGGGGGAATTAAGCTTATCTAATAGGCTTTTCGAGTCTGTGAATACGACTCCTTGGGGAGACCGTTTAACCCGCATATATTCCAAGGCCTTGAGTACTGCGACGCTTTCTGCCGTGTAGATGGAGGCATTGTTAGGCAGCCTAAATTTAAGAGAGATGTTGAGATTGGAATGAAATATACCCACCCCCACGTACGTGCCCGCCTCGGCCTTCGACCCATCCGTGAAGAGGAGATCCCAGCCGAGGAACCTGTCTGCGACCATTCTCGCAAAGGTGCTATTATTCTGTGGCGAGGGATCCTCACCTGCGGGGGTCTTTGTTATTCCTGAGTCATAACATATGGTAGGGTGCTCAAACCTTTCAGGGAAAGGAAGTCTGAAATCCGGGAGGATGTGATCTCTCTGAATAACCTCTTTAAAGTGATGCAGTTTGCGATGGCTCCTACATAGAGCCGAGACTTTGCTATTTGGAGAGCCTTGGGAGAGCTCACATAGGAGCTTTAGTTTTGGCACTAAAGGGTGTTTGGACAGTTGGAGCCTCTTGATGTAAAACTTGTCTGCCAGGAGCTGGCATCGAAGATCAGTGGGAGGCTCGCCAGATTCTACGAGGAGGGCGTTTGTTGGGGAGCTTCTCATGGCGCCAATGACACATCATAGGCCTTTGTATTGTAGGGAGTTCAGTTTGTCTTGGAGTTTTTTGGTTAAAGGGTAACAAATAAAGGAGGCGTAGTCTAATTGTGAGCGGACTAGGGCGTTGAACAGAAGTTTAGTGGTGAAAGGGTGTGACCCCCACCAAACTCCGCTGGTTGCTCGGAGTATGTTTAGTGCTCTCTCTCCTTTGTTGACCACTTGGTCAATGTATGAGGTCCATTGTAGTTTGGCATCTAGTGTAACTCCTAAGAATTTGGCATGAGATTTAATTGGGATGACTGAGTGGTTGAATTTGATGTTTAAGGGTGTCGGGGTTCTCTTGCGGGTGAAAACTACAGCATTGCTTTTAGATGGGGAGATTGATAGTCCGGAGTCGTTGAGCCATACCTCCAGATCCTCTAGGGCCTCTGAGACTTTCCGGAGGGCAGTAGGTATGTTTTGTGAGGAACTATATATCACAATATCGTCCGCGTATTGTAATAACCTGCAGTGTCTCAAAACCACCTCCTCCAAACCTCTGGTGTAGAGGTTGTAGAGGATGGGGGAGAGCACACTGCCCTGTGGGAGGCCCCTGAAAAGGGTTCTTGAAATGGGTTCTGCAGAGGTCATAATGTTAATCTTTCTTCCTTTGAGGGTTGAGATGATGAATGTTGAGAGTTTGTCCGGGACCCCCAAGTACTGTAGCCTCCTCTGGAGGAGTGGAAGCAGGACATTATCGTAGGCGGCTTGCACGTCCAGGAAGACCGCAACTACCGATTCCTTCCGTTTGAATGCCAGTCTTATATCTGTGGTGAGAATCGCCAGGTTGTCGAGGGTGCCTGATCCACGACGGAATCCAAACTGTGAGTTTGCTAGTTTGGCTGAAGTTTCCACGAACCATTCTAGTCTGTTTTTGATTATGTGCTCTGAAATTTTGCACAGGGTTGAAGAGAGAGCGATAGGGCGGAAACTTTTGGGGGAGGACGGATCACAATTGGGTTTGGGGATAGCGATGACCGCTTGGGACCTCCAGGAAGTGGGAGATATGCCTTGATCGAAGAACCCGTTCAGGAGATCTAAGTAGTACCCTGTGATGTTAGGGCAGCAAGAGGGGATGAATGCGTAGGGAATAAGGTCCTCGCCTGGGGCTGAATCTCTAGCCTTGTTCAGGGCGGCATCTAATTCTACCAGGCTGAAGGGGGAAGACATTTCGGTATGTGAGGAAGGATGCGCACTAGGGAGGATTTCCGGTTCTGTGTTGAGCTCGTCGCTGCCGGGACAATATGGGGGGGCCAGGCAATTAACAAATTGGTCCAGTGTCTCTCCATGTACTGGGGGGGAGGAGTTAAGGTTCGATGCTCTCCTGAATCTTTTGACCATAGCCCAGACCGTGGAACTCGGAGTATCCGGGGAAAGGTTGGAGCAGAATTTTTTCCAACCTTCCCTTTTTTACTTGAGAGGAGTTTTCTGGTTTCCTTGGCTGCGATTTGGTATGAGTTGTGATTGCTAGTGTTCATATCACTCAGATAAGTAGAGAGGCAGAGTTTCCTCCTGCCAACCGCTTGGTTGCACTCAGCATCCCACCATGGAGGAGATTGTCGGACTGGAATTTTGGGGGTTTGTTTTTTGAAAAACTTTTCAGCCGCTGATAATATGCAAGAGGACAAGGAGGAGTAGCACTCCTCTAGGGGGGTGCTTTCGAGTGGGGGGGAGGAGTGTTGCTGCGTCGTTTAAGTGAGCGCAGAAATCCGAGAACTTTTTTTCCTTATTACTAAACTTAAAGAGAGCACGACGGCTAATGGTGGCTCGATTAATCAGAGTGAAGTGAGTATTAATGAGGATGGGAAAGTGGTCACTACCCAATGGGTCGTCCAATACTTGCCAAGTACTGTCTATTTGGAGGCACGGGGAGCATATCGAGACATCAGGGGCCGAGGAACGTTCTGATGGAAGTGGAACCAAGGTGGGTGAGCCGTCGTTCATGATGCACATAGAATGTTTATCCATCATATTTATCAGGGCATCTCCCTGTCGGTCAGAGAGCGAGCAGCCCCAAAGTGGGGCATGCGCATTTAGGTCTCCAAGAATGAACACAGGCCCGGAAATACCTCCGAGGGTCCGGGACCACCATTTTTCCGTAATAATCGTCCTGGGGGGAGCATATAGAGAAAGGAATGTGCACTCATTTATTCTGCCAGAGGCCAATTGGACATTGTTCCCCGGAGAAGCCAGGGCCAGCGGAGAGTGGATAAGTGAGTTCTTGAACATAAGGATAGTCCCACCCTTCCCGTCGAGGCGGTCATCACGGAGGACAGTGTAACCTGGTATGGTAAAGTTATTGGAGGGGGACAGCCAAGATTCAGAGATAGCTGCCACGTCAACCTCACGTTGATGCAGCAGTTGGATGAGCTCATGCTTTTTGGGTATCAGGCTTCGGCAATTCCATTGCAAGATGCAAAGCGTTGCCATTCTGCAGATATAAATTGAATCTACAAGTAAATTAAAGGTTAAAAATGAAATATAAAAAATGTGTAATATATACCTATATGTATATATAAAGAAACAAGGAAGTGGGAAATTTAGCTGGAGCGGAAGTTTGTGACTGGGGCGTTACGTTGGTCTGAAGGCAGATCCCGATCCGCCATCCAACGTGTCTGATAATTGAAGGTCAGTGACAGTTATCATTGAGGAGGTGTCGCTGGAAGCCGAGGCTCCAGAATTGGTGTTGTGTTGGGCCATAAGCACCTGTAAGAGGGCTGCTATCTGATCCAGAGTAGTTTTAGGATCTCCATTAAGACCACAGCCGTTAACGGATTTATATGGGAAGTAGTCCCATCGTAGTTCGTTTGATTTGTCGTGAACAGGGGAGCGAGGCGGGGGAGGGCTCTGCAACTTCCGTTTCTTCCCTACGCCTTTATTTTTACCTGAACGGATAGGATCCGAGACGATAATTCTTGGTCTCATTGGGGAGAGTGGGGAATTAAAGGTAAAAGGTTGAGTTTGTGGGGTAGTTGCTGCAATAGATGCATATGAGGCAGATGTTGTCTTAGGTACTCTCGAGAGAGCATCATTAAATGATATGCCTTCTTTTGCCATGATGTTTTTTATTGCCTTTTGACGGCTATATTCGGGGCATTTTTGGTCCGTAGCTGTGTGTGAATCGTTGCGACAGTTAACGCAGAAGGAGAGAGATGCCTTGCAACTCTCCCCCGCATGGGCCTCTCCGCAACGAAAGCACCTGGGAGTTTTAGATCGGCAGGTCTTTTTTAGGTGACCGTACCGACAGCAAGCTGTACAGAGAGCAACTGGAAGGGAGTAAATCTCTACTGGGAGGCTATTGTAGTATATTAGGACTTTTTCCGGGAGCTTTTGTCCCTCAAATGTGAGAACAACCGTTCGAGAAGGTTTATAAACCACGTTGCCTGAATCGTCCGAAGACCGGTAATTAAGGCGGCGGATCCGCTTGACTACGAAAGGATTGGAGGCGTTTAATGCAGAGACTATCTCCTCATCAGGTATATCCGTGTCCAGTCCCCTTACCAACCCCAATCTGACCGTGGCGAAGGAAGGGATGAAGGCTTTGTAATTTTTTACTCTTAAGAAGTTAGCTTTAGTAAGGTTATTGGCAGCTCTCGCAGTTCTCAAGGCCACCTCGACGCGGTTTCTTCCCGTCTTTTTAATTGTTTTGACGTCTTGAACTTTATTTGCTTCAATCAGTTTCCCGACAGTAAGCGGGTAGATAGACAAATTCGGATTTGTACTCTCCGAATTGTTGGAATTCTCTGGGCAAAATTGAATATAAACTATGAAGGGCCCGGGCGAGTCCTCCTTGTAAATATTCTCGGCAGCTATTTGCCTGGTTTCGATGGCTTCTCCCGCAGCCACGTCAGACCTAACCTCGACAGTCATTCCCAACGGCGCCCGCGAGTCCATCTCATGTTCCGATATTGCACAAATAGGGCTTGTCGGAGTCGACGGGCGTGCCCCCGTCGACCCCCCCTGTCTCCGTTCCATTCACAGGCAATCTAAGGAGGGTACATCCAGATAATTTTGAAAAAAAAAATAAAAAAGTTTGAAGATGCTACCCGCAGGAATGGCTGACGAGACACGCTATTTAATCCGGGAGTATAAACAAAAATGACGACAAACTTACAGTTTCCGTGAACGATCCCCGCCAAACCACTGAAGGATGACCTGGACAACACAGACAAAACAACAAAAAACGAGAGGAAACAAGGATTCACAGAGCACAACAAACACACCCTGCCCCGTTAGTTCCTAAATCGAGAGTCCCTCCTGTCGGTTATCAACTTGTGTTATTCTCCTGTTTTCTGCTATTTCAGGCGGTGACGACATATATTGGTATTCATCTTGAGTATTAGAACTGGCAATAATTTCAACTTCTTCTTGACTTGAATCAATTTCAGTATGAGGAGTATTTAGATTTCCTTCCTGGGGACGGTTTTTTGTAAATGGGTTTAGAAATCTTAAATATTGTCCCAAGTAATATTCTTTCTTCGCGCCGGCTTTGGAACCACTTTTAGCTTTAGTATTCAAACTTCGTATATAGAATGAACGTATAATTTTCCATTTATTTTTACATTCCTTGGCTGAAATAAATAAATAAATATTAATTAATAATATAATCATCATAAGAAACTTATTCCACTGTAATTTCTTCCAGATACTTGGCTACGGGTTCATCATTCAGATCAATGTCATATGCATTTATGAGGGGCGAAACAACTATTGGAAAAATAATAAATGATGATTGTGACATTATTTGGGAAATTTTACAACCACAATATATGCCAATACCAACTAAAGATGACTGGTTACACAAATCAAAGAGATTCCTAGAATTATGGAATTTACCTAATTGCATTGGGGCTATTGATGGCAAGCACATTCGTCTTAAAAAACCAATAAATTCGGGGAGTAGTTACTTTAACTATAAAGAATTCTTTTCTATTAATCTTATGGCTTGCGTTGATGCAGATGGATTATTCACAAGTATTGATGTTGGAGATTATGGCAGGAGTAATGACTCTGGAGTTTTTCGAAGATCAGCTTTGGGTCTGGCCCTTTCAAATAAAACCTTAAATATTCCCGATTCTATGGCATTGCCAGGTGAAGAAGAATTCGATAGATCATTCGATTTTTATTTTGTAGCAGATGAAGCATTTCCTCTTAGTACTAACATAATGAGACCTTTTAATTCTAGAGTTTTAAATAATGATCGTCGAATATTTAACTACCGTTTGTCTCGAGGACGAAACATTGTTGAATGTGCATTTGGTATGCTGGCATCAAAGTTTCGTATATTCCAAACTCCTATATCAACTTCAGTGGATAAAGCTGTCAAAATTGTGAAAACCGCGTGCCTATTACATAACTTCATTAAAATTAATGAAAAAAATAGAATGACTTCAACGACGGAAAATGTTACAGCTAATACAAATATTCAAAATCTTGACAATCAAAGAGGAAGACCGACTGACAATGCCATTGAAAATAGGGAATATTTATGTCAGTATTTTCAGAAACCTTATGGTTCAGTACCATGGCAGTATAATTTTATATAAGTAGGTACATACCTGGTTCATTAAATCGCTCACTAATTCTATTCCATATTACTTCAGTAACTCTTCTATTACTGTAATCTTGCAGTTGGTGATCGTAAAGAGCAGGATTTTGTTCGACTTCTTTAATAAAAGCAATACAAAATTCTAAATCGTCTTTCATTCTCACAAATGCTGCCTGGACCGCGACGCAAAAAATGAACGTGTTTAATCTCGTAAATGTGCGGCGCGCATGCTGTCACGCAGCAAACTACGCCGAGTAGTAAATGCTTCTCATGTGTGCGTACTGTATAGGTGATTGTATGGGCACATTAAATGCTACCTAAAGCATTTGCTGTACGCTTGCTGCTTGCTGCTCAGGTGTGCGGCCCGGTTTATGTGCGTTGTTTGCTTACCGTTTGCTGCGTCACTTGTGTTTTACGTCTTACCGGCTTCATTTTGGGTTTTTCGAGTTTTGTGCCGCCTCTCGGAAAGTGACGATGTATAAGAAATGTGTAGTTTGCGGACTAATTAGGCGCAAGAGAGGAGAACCTGAGGGTGTGAGTGTCTTTTATGGCAGTATTTTTAATGGCATATTTTTTCATAGTATTAATATTTATTCTAATACGAGACATCAATAAACCGTATGCTTGATTCGTAATTTTGTTTTTATTTCTATCGATTTATGTATCCGGTAAGGGTGGGCTACACTGGCTTGTGGCGTTTTTATCGATATCGATAGGTGGGCTGCGCTGGCTTGTGGCGTTTTTATCGATATCGATAAATAGGCTGGTTAATGATTACCTATTGCATTGGTCAGATGTTGCCATTTCGCAAGACCAGAGGGTTGCCATTCTGCTAAAACCAGAGTGTTGAAAAAGAGTGTGACAGACACATTCTACAAGAAATTGCGACGGTTGGCTGCAATGCGGTTTTTGTGCTGTTGGCTATATTATATATATATATATATATATATATATATATATATATATATATATATATATATATATATATATATATATATATATATATATATATATATATATATATATATATATATATATATATATATATATATATATATATATATATATATATATATATATATATATATATATATATATATATATATATATATATATATATATATATATATATATATATATGGTCTCCGGTAGTAACAAAAGTGAATTTCGATTCAAATGTACTGAGTTCCGCATCTTATTTATATGATCAGTGGCACACACCTTCTACAAACAAATTTTCCAGGGCTTCAAAAATTTTGCGGCTTCCGAAAGGTTAAGATTTGAATTTGTTAAATCAGACTCGAGTAAACCAAGAAATGGATGACTGAAAATTATTTTCAAATGTCTGATGTTTGCTTTGAAAATGTACTTAAATTGATTACTTGACTAGAGACTAGATTACTTACTTCCAATTGCGACCAGATTACTCCGGTCTCTCGATTGGTTACGAGCTCGAGGTCGCTTGCGCGGTCCTCTCCCTTACGAAGCGGTGAAACGGTGTATACTGAATCTATCGCGGACCACGGCATCCTTTGACTGGCTGTTCACCCAGAATCGGGTAGCCGATGGTCGTTTCAAGAGCAGTCGCTGTAAGGTCCGCGACCACTCCGCTCTATAGGAAACAGTACTGCTTCCAGACTCCGCCGACTGTTAGTCAGAGTGCACAATCGATCGGCTTACGCCGTTGCGCAGACCGTCCAGGAGCGCCAGAAGGTTGACTCCTAGTGGAAACTAGCCCTAAGGCCAAAGTCCTGCCCGGGCTCGCACTTCATGCGTGGAGGCCGCCGGATGGGTGTTGACCCGTGAGTGTGACCAACCCTGAACAGAATGGGTCTTCGTGGCCAACTCAGCAAGGGCCCATTAGCTCCCCAAGGGGGGATAAAGGGGACGGGGCCCTCCTGGAATTTTTTGATTAAAAAATTCTAGAGAAAAAAATGAGTAACAGGGTGATTCTGCAACTTATGCACCTATTGTCAGGCTTGTATCCAGGGGGGGGGGGGGGGAGGAAGTTGGATTGGCACCGAAATCCGTAATTTCGTTTCATTGTTAGGACAAATTCAAGTTAGGTGGGTGCTGCGCATATTGATAATGAATGTCCCTCCCCCCCCAAAGATCTGGATATGTGCCTGGTGCCTGGTTTTATGGGGTGAGTTTTTAATTAGTGACATCTTTGTAGTGAGGGAATCAGTACAACAAACTAATCAACTGTATATATTCTGTTGGTAAAAACACAAAAGTGAAAGTTTAAAAAAAAACAAAAAAATGTTTTTCATTTTTTTTTTTTTTAAATTATAATAAAAAGCTATAAGCACGATGCACTATCTAGTGGTAGGTATAATATCGCTAATATTGTTTATTAGCGATATTTTACCCATTGCCAGATGGCGTAGCACGCTCAACGCTTCTCAAACTTTACTTCGATATAAAATCGAAGACTATCGCGGTTGTTTGACATTATAAATAGGATAGAAAACGAATTTACCGCGTGAAATTTGTAGGACCCGACGTTTTGGTGACGTGGCAGCCGCCGTTGTCTAGGGTAGACTGAAGAGCTGTCAGTCCGTTGTTTTGCGGGTAGGCCGCAAACCGCTGCCGCCACTGCGTAGATTATAACGGTGGTGGAGGGCCGGGCTCGGGGCGCGGGAATTTTGAAAATCCTGGGATTTTGAAAAACGCCGAACGCCAAGACGTAAAACAGGATACAGTGATTGTTGTGTGCAAGACGGATTTTCAAAATTACCGCGCCCCGAGCCCGGCCCCCCACCACCGTTATAACCTACGCAGTGGCGGCAGCGGTTTGCAGCCTACCCGCAAAACAACGGACTGACAGCTCTTCAGTCTACCCTAGACAACGGCGGCTGCAACGTCACCGAAACGTCGGGTCCTACAAATTTCACGCGGTAAATTCGTTTTCTATCCTATTTACTTCGATAGTTTACAAAATCAAAAATTTACAAATTTGTCAAAAGATGTTTATTTTGTCGTACTGATCTACCCATTAGAAGGATGTCACTAATTAAAAACTCAGCTGTATAAATCTCATTTAACTTTTCATAGGCTTCCACACTTTTTATTTTTTTCAAAAAAGCTGAACTTTAGCTGTCCCATATCTCAGTTAGTTTCTAACATTATAATTACCTCTTTCAAATATTTTTGGTCGTTAGTTTGAGGTTCTGTGAAAGCCGTCTCGTTTAGCGCAGAAAATGAATACTGACATCGACAAGAGACTAGACGCTCGATGCGAGCCGTTAGGACAATTTTTGGTGTAAGCAGAGAAACACATTGCGCCCCTTTTTTTATTAAAGCTGGTATCCTTACCATGTCGTCCATGTACATATATCAGTGCCTTTTATACGCCAAAGATAATCTTTTAAATTGCGAGCTTCACTCCACTCGACATAGCCATAATACGCGACATAAAAACAATGTGTTATTGCCTAAAGTACGCTTGACTAAATATCAAAAACCATTTTTATATATTAGTTTTAAATTGTTCAATGCTTTGCCGTCATCGACGAGGACTTGAGATAGCAGCGTATAAAATCTGCTTGAAAAATCAGTTAGTCAAACATGCCCTTTACAAACTGGACGACTTTTATGATATTTCGTCCACAATTGCTTGATTATAAATAACCATATTATGACTATACTTTCGCACTAAGTTTTAGTTTTTATTGACATTGTTTTTAATTACGCATGTTTCAGAATTTTTCTTTTTCATTGTATTGATTATTATTTATTGTTTAATTATTGATTATTTTGTAAATTTGACTATTTTTAAGTAATCACCTCTGATTACAATTATTTTTTTTCCTTTTAATTAATCAAAGCGGTTTTATCATCCGGTAAATTATGATTGTAAAATTTGACATGTTCCTCAGTATTGTGAAATGCTTTTATGGAATGAATAAATTATGATGATGATGATGATATATATCCAAATTATAGATATTTAGTCCAAATCTTGGATTCTGGATTTCTAGAAATCCTGCGATCCTTATCACTATCCGCACAGTATTCTGAGAAAACAGTAGATGCAATCTTGAGCGACAGCGCATTGCAGGGATGGGTGGGAGGGAAATGAGCAACTGGAGCTGTGAACTACAACATGCGAACCTCACCTCAGGAAGTTTTAACGATATTTGATCGTTCTGTCTCCCGTGAGGTGATCGTAGAAGAATTTCCACTGTCTAGTTACGCCACTCGCCCATAAGGAGTCAACACCTTACCGCGAGAAAACCAGGTTAATCACCAAGCGGGCCGACACTCGTGCCCTTTCTTCCAGTTGCAATCAGATTACCCCGGTCTCCCGACTGTAGCGGAGATTCGCTGTCTACTGTATCTATCGCGGACCACGGCATCCTTTGCCCGTCTGTTCACCCGGCATCGGATAGCCGATTGGTCGTTTCAAGAGCAGTTGCCGTAGGGTCAACAACTAACCCCGCTCTATAGGAAATAAAATCCGTTTCCAGATTCCCCCGGTTACCAGTCGGAATGCGCAATTGATTGGCTGACACCGTTCGTCCAGAAATCGTCCAGAATCGCCTGAAGAGCGATTCCTAGGGAAAACTGGCTCGCAGGTAATTCTGGAGTCTTACCCGGGCTTGCACATCTGCGTGGAGGCTGTCGGATGGGTGTTGACCCGTTAGTTTGGCCGACCCTAACACATGGGTCGTAGTGGCCTAACTGAAACAGGGCCCATTAGCTCCCGAGGGAAGTGAGCAGAGGGGTACGTCTCGACGAACGCCTTTGGTTAATGTTAGGCGCTGGTGAAGGTTTGCGAATTTTTAGAAAGTGTCGGCCGAGTAGCGGACATCTGGGGGCTATATGCGAGCCCTTACGATTCGTGTAGTAGTTCGCCTTAATTTCAATGTTGTTCTAATGGAAGCTACTGTTTGGTATACTTTGCTATCCGTGATACACTATACTACACTCTCGATACATATTAAGATCCTGCGGACATAGAACAGTCAATGTCAACGGTTTGTTGCAATGTCAACGACTGAGCAGAGTATATGGCAGCTGCGCTAGCAGCAAAGGACATCACATGGATCAGACGCCTGTTAGAGGACGTATACGAATCAGTGACTTCCATTCTTACTACAAATCAACAACCAAAATGCCATCCGTTTGCTTAAAAACCCAGAATGTCACAAACGAATTAAGCACATTGACATTAGGTATCACTTCATACGTGAGAAGTGCGATGATCGTGTTCTTGAAGTGAACTACGTGCCGACGGACCGTAAACTGGCCGACATGAAAAGTTTTACCAAAGCAGCGTTTTTGACTTTTTTTTGGAGCGAAATACATGTTATGAAAGTGTAACTATTACTGTAAGGACACTGTAGTAAGAATCACATTAGAACATAAGAAAATTATGGAAAAGTGTAATGTTTAGGTTATGTTCATGGTTTTTTTCATTTGCTGCTGATGTCAGTTTAGCGTTTGACATTTATGGTTAATGTTGCAATACGTTAAACTATTTCCCCATTTTAAGGAAAAGTCAAGACGTTTTAAAAAGTATTCAATTAGTGGGAGTGTTAAAAATATTGATCGTATACGGTTCTAATAAAATCGGTTTTAATAAAATGGCAACATTACGATGCGCGCTAAAGTAATTATTCATGATTATAATTATAAACCATACCCATTGTAATTAAAAATTATTATTAAAATTTATCATTACAATTATCATTATGACATGACCAAAAACAAAAGGTATTTATGAGTTTCACCAAAATGGAAATCATTATATTGTTCCTGGCAATACAATCAGCTGTCATAATCTTGTTAGGTCGATAGGTACCAAGCGAGCGTTGCTTGATTATATTAAATTAAAATATCACGATGAATCAAAATATTGTGGGCAATTCCAGCCCCATCAGAGTGGAAATAGAGGGAAAAATCACCATCAAAACGGAAATTGATTACGATAGCTCGGCCGAAAATATTCCGCTGGCAGATTTAAATGCATATTCCGATAAGAAAGGAAATATTGTTGAATTTTACGAGGAAGAAACGCGCGATTTTAAATCAGAGCCAAAGGGTGGTCCGAGTGGCAGCGGCAAACAATTTTTACCCAGTGAAAGTGAAAATGTCGCAACTAAAATGGTGGCATCCAACTTCGACGAAGCAAGTTTTCATGCAGCTGACAGCGGGAATATAGTAGATTTTTACGAAGGAGAGACTTGCTTAATTAAACCGGAACCAAATAGTGGTGAAAGTGGCAATGGCGAGCGGAATTCACGGAGTGAACATCCTGAGAGCGAAAAACGATTTCCGTGTCCGGAGTGTGACAAAGCGTTTTCTTTCAAATGTCGGTTAACTAGACATGTTAGGGCCGTACATCAAAAAATTAGAAAATATGTATGTCAAGAATGCAGTCATGCCTTTGCACATCCAGGATATCTGAAAAAGCATGTAGAGTCCGTACATCTAAAATTGAAGAAATATGTTTGTGAGGAATGCGGTCATGCCTTTTCAGAGCAAGGAAATCTGAAGAAGCATATAGACGCCGTGCATCTCAAATTGAAGAAATACGTGTGTCAGGAATGCAGTCATGCCTTTCCACAACAAGGAAATCTGAAGACACATATAGACACCATACATCAAAATTTGAAGGAATACATTTGTCAGGAATGCAGTCATACCTTTTCAGACCAAGGAAATCTAAAGAAACATGTAGACGCTGTACATCTAAAACTGAAGAAATTCTCTTGTGGGGAATGTGGCTGTTCCTTCGCACAGAAAGGCACTCTGAAGAGACATATTGAAAGACATCATGGCAACGTGTAGAATTGGTTTTGTAGAATTGTGATCGTGCTTATGAACGAAAGAGGGATCCAAATTCAGATATTCAGATACAACTCATGGCAAACCTATTTATCGTGAATGTGATAGTAGTCAAAGTCTACAGATATTTGTAGTAATGAAATTTCTTTGCTCATATAAAAGTTCATTTCTTTGCTAATATATGTAAAGCTCATATAAAAGCTTTATTTATGCAGTAAGTGATATATGCTTTATAACCGACTTAAAAAAGGAGGAGGTTATCAATTCGGTTGTATTTTATTTTTTAAATATTTGTTATATCAAAACTCCGTCATTTATGAACCGATTTGGAAAATTATTTTTTTTGTTTGAAAGGATTGTTTGTTTATCTTCTAGATTGTTCCCATTTTATCAAAATCCAGTTCTGATGATGGGATCCATGAGGAATTGAGGGAACTCCTCAAATAATATAATATCAAGTTGAAAATTTACATATTCGTTCAGTTTCAATGACAATGCATTATTTGTAATAAGCATGACCTGATCCAGGGTTGGCTTCCGATGAGGGGACTCCTCAACGGTCAACAGCACAAACACGATATTTTGCATACGCATTCAGTTATGATAGGCCGTTCTATGTTTCACCATGACCAGGTTATCTAGTTTTCCAGGTTAGTAGGGCGACGTGTGATAGCAGGATTACCTACTTAATTTCTCTACCAGACTTAGAGAGTCGCTAAAAATGGCACATGGGGAAATCTGGTTGGTTAAGATGTACTCGACGGCTTTCAGGAGGGCAACGAAGAAACGCAATCGAGCCCACTGTATAGGTAATTGCCTGTGGAATAAAATGTCAGAACCAGCAATAACTGCATCAGGCAAATTCGGAAATCTGCGATTAATGACGACATCGCTTTCGCCAAACCCAACGGCATCAGAAAACGTCTCCTTGGTGACGGAGAAACGTTTTTTAAACTCTCCACGGGAGTAGAAGCAAGGAGATTTTAAAAATTCCATATGTAGGGTAACGACTCGCCCGACGCGGTACATTAATGACAGAGTTATCATATGGATTGTCTTTAGAATAGTTTGTAAAATAGGCCAAATCATTATAAACCATATGCCCGCTCTACACTTAGTCCGCGAATCGCCCACGAAGCCGCGAAGGGGGCGAAACGCATAGTGTGGAACCATTTCGCATGTTTTTCGCGGCCTCGCACATTCTTCGCGCCCAGTTCCCCGATTTTTGTAGGTTTTCTGTCCCGCGACAAAGGGTGCGCGAAGCGCGAACTTAGTGCGAACGCGCATAGTCGCGTGCCGCTCAGTTGACTCCGCAGCGTCGGTGTGTAGTCGTATCTGTTCCTAATAAATATGTTGCTGATATTTCCTACAAAATTACCGTAAACTGGATGAAACAATGTTAGATGAAATACCGAACCCGTTTTTTGGGATGTAAATCGTACAGATTATATGAAAAAATATAAAAATCACGACGCGTCATTAGTGCCATGATGAAAAAACATGTAAATTTTTTGAATAAAAGGCAATCCCTTGCTATCTACCTAGTTACAGAAATTACAAAAGTAAAGTAATAAATCCTACTTAAAAAAAGCTCAGTTGGTTAGAATATGAAATAATGAATGGATGATATCATTTTGTTTTTACTTTTAATATATTATAGTGCGCTACTTCGCACAACATGAGGGACGCAGTTGAAGCTAATTTGACGTCCATCACTTTCAAACGCGCCAACTATAATGTGAAACTAACGCGAACCATTGCGAGTATAGCTTTGTTTCGCTCATCGCGAGTTGGCGGTGAGTTCGCGCCGCGAAGCCGCGCGCGATTCGCGGACTAAGGGCGGTGATAGTGCTATGCGGTTGCCGCATCCGGTTGAACCGGTCCGGCTAGCCGCACACGGCTGCCGGCTCGATCTAGCTTACAGTGCAGTGCGGTTTGCCTGCTGCGGTTCACGCATGTGTACAGTTACTAAAAATGGATCCGTTTACATTTTTACCCACAATTTATTTAATTCATCGACGGATCCGAGAGCAACGACCACGCCGCCGCCGCCGTCGACTCCAACGCTTGGAAAGAAGATTTCATCAACACCCCATAGTTGCTGCAAGGTTGTTGAAAGGCGAATTTCACCTACTATTTTCGGAACTACGTGAAGACGAACATAAATTCTTCAATTACTTTCGGTTATCAATAAGAAGCTTTGATGAACTGCTAGCAAAAATGGAACATCGTTTGAAACATTGCAATATGTTTAGGACTCCGATAAGTCCAATAGAACGAATAGCAGTAACATTGAGGTAAGTAAGAAATTCTTTCTTTTCTCAATCATGGTAGTAATATTATTATTGTCTCTCTAGAGCGTCCGAGGATGGACACGTCGCGTGTTAAAATTTCGAATATTTTTTTACGTAGTGTATTAGAATGGCACCGGCCGTAAATTTTAACGAAAAGGATGCTAGGGAGCTCAAGAGAATGGTGAGTGATTTATTGACTCAAAGCTCCAAGCAATTGGAGACAATAGGGCAGCTAAACGCGAAAGTTGATGCACTGACACAACATGTGTTAGCAATTACCTCGGCAACATATCTGGAATTGTCATCCGGACAATTCCTACCCGGATACCTCCCACGCGAAGGATATAAAATAAAATAAAACCATATTTGATTTGACACACACGTGAGAATTATATTTTATTGAATGTTAATAAATCCTGCAAAGAGACTTGATCGTAGTTGCACGATGACGTAGTTGCAGCATTTGATTGATGACTTATGTTGCCTGTATTTGTGTACTCACATGTCGCCGTCTGTGGTGGCGGTGGCGGCGATAATACATAGTGTGACCTGCTACCAGACGAGGCACTAATGGTCGATTCGGCCGGAGATGGCACTGCATGGAAACTATATTGAGATGGTGATTGCGTAGCCTGGGCAGACATACCGCTAACGTCCATAGCCGTTTTCAAAACTGCCGATCTAAAAACTAATTTCTGCTGGTCTGAAAATTTCTTTAAAATCGGGAGTAACGAGACGAAGAAGGCCATGTCATCATTTTGCATATTTTCAGATTGCGTTTTCATAACTTTTAGGAGTTCCTTATCGAACTCGTTGATAACATCATTACGGCAATTTCTTCTCTTACGAGGCCATGTCTTCTTTAGGTTTTGAGTTGATTCGGCTGGGTCAACTGTTCCTTCATCTTCGGGATCTTGTCGATGTTGAGGTTCTTGGCTCTGGAAATGTGGCTGCTCTTGAAGTTGCACAGCGGCCTCCGAACTTGTGGACAACGAATCTTCCGTTTGAGTGGGGCAACCTTTGTCCAAAAATACTAAATATTCATAATAGACATATTTTTTTTTGGATTTTCCCTTGGATCCAGAAGGCGTGAATTTTAGGGAAGCCTTGCACTTCATGTAGGAGTCCTTAGCATTCCTCCATCTCAGTTGGATCGCTTTTTCTGTAAATATACAAAACAGAAATATTTACACAATAAAGTTTCTGTTTCTTTCAGATACCTGGCAAGTGGCAATACTTTCACAGATCTTCACTACAGCTACCGTATGGGAGTATCCACTATAGGGCGAATAGTTGTGGAAGTATGTACCGTGGTATGGGAAGTTCTGCAAGAAGAATGTCTTTCGTTCCCTACTTTGGACAAAATGAAAAACATCGCAAATGATTTTGAAAACTTAGCTAATTTTCCACATTGTATTGGCTGCATAGATGGAAAGCATGTGAGAATTTTATCTCCTGAACATAGCGGCACCTTATTTCATAATTACAAGAATTTTTTTTCTATTGTACTACTAGCTATGTGTGACGCTAATTATCGTTTTACCTACATTCATGTGGGTTCTTGTGGCACTGAATCAGATTCAACAATATTTAAGGGCAGTAGTTTATTACGTGGTTTACAAAATGGACACATAAAACTTCCCCCGCCGAAATCATTACTCAATACCGACGATCGACAAGTACCATACATGATTCTAGGTGATGCAGCCTTTGGTATATCAAATCAAGTTTTAAAACCATACGCACGTAGTAACATGACTTATAAAAAAAAAATATTTAATTATAGGTTAAGTCGAGCTAGAAGATACATAGAATGCACGTTTGGTATTTTGAGTAATAAATTTAGAATATTTCATAGGCCTATGAACACATCTATTGAAAATACCATAAAAATTGTGAAGGCGTGTTGTATTTTACACAACTTTATAAGGGACAGAGACGGCTATAACGAGGAACATACGTTAACTATTGAAGGTTTCGAAAATAACCAAAATAATAACAATAATGCCAATATGTTTCGAATGAGATCATCAGATGCAGTAAGAGAACTTTTTACCAATTATTTTATATCATTAGAGGGTTCCGTGCCATGGCAAGATACATGCATATTTTAGGGACATAACTAAATATGTAACATAATATTACAATATGTATCAATAAAGAACAATATAATAAAGAAAAAAAATATTTTTATTAATTACCTATTTCCTTCTGGTGTTCCACATCCATAGTTTGGAAGTTTGGTTGAAGTGCCAAACAAACTTCCCTCCACGCTTCTATACGTGCATCCTTGTTTTTGTAAAGATCGTGGGATAGATCCCATAACATAGGCCTTAGTCGTACTTCATTTATAAGACGTTCCGTGTCAACAGACAAAATGCTCAGCGACATTTATGCGCGTTAATGTACATACATGCGGTTCAGCAGCCGGACCGTATGGCACTGCACGCTGCCCAACGCTGCCATATGATTCTGTAGCGCGACCGCGGCGGTCCGGCTGCCGGATTGCGGTCGCGCGGCGCGGCTCGTCTACAACCGTACCGGCCAGCCGCAACCGCAGTGCGGCTAGCCGCATAGCACTGTAAGGCCCCATACATCGCCATACATATAGAACCGCGGTCCGGCCAGCCGGATGCGGCAACCGCATAGCACTATCACCGGCCTAAGTGTAGAGCGGACTATCGAAATATTGTATTTAGTTCACAAAAAAACAACGGATTAATTAGCGGAATACTTAACACGCACCCGACAAAGTGAGCTCGCGACCACACTTGAATTTGACAGTTCAAAACCTAATGTTGCTTTTAAACGGGTCACATTTTCGCTGAAATATGTTGCCGGCAACACTGCTATTAATACCAGCCATATTATGCAATATAAGGAAATAATTTTAGTAAGCATATCACTGCCATAAAGCCACATATTTTTCGTATGGCCGAAGCATTTTTATTTGTGGCCGGCGTGTTGCTGGACGATGGCTTCGCAATCAAAAATACTGCAATATTGCCCGGCCAATTTTTGCTGTTTCGTTTTGCGCCATAAGTGCGTCCCTTTCTGATACGAGGCACGACGTACAACATCTTCAATTTGTATTCATTATTATCTATTCTGATATGTTATATAAAATGGCGTGAAATAATTCATATTATTTATTAGTGTATTGAAATGCTTATATACATCATTAATAGATAATTAAATTAGGAATTTATTATTAATTGTGAATTCATATGGAGAAGATCTTTCAATTTGTATTCATATTATCAAAAACATTCAGGCTTAGATACCTATCTAAAGTATCACGCTTATTGAAGCGTTAGGTCGAATCCACAATCTAGCCTTTTATGTCGTTTTAAATTTTCATACAAAACAATATAAGCAGCTGCGACACGTATGATTTCGTCGGCCATTGTTGCCCGATTCCAGCCCGATTATGTTGCCCGTTTACGACTCTAAATTATGGGCTTGTGCAGAATATTGCCGAGAACGGCCGAAATATATATTTTCCAGTCATATGCTGCATTGATATAAAATGTTGCAGTGATGGCCAGGCTATAGTTGACATTATTGCAGCCACATATTGCCGTAAAAGTATAGCCCATTTATGTAGGAGCACCATAAGGAATGTCGGCCATTTTCGCTCTCTCGACACTCAAGAATTGTCTATGAATGCAAAAATATATCGATGGCTTAGAACGCAAATGTGTTAAGTGACTTTTTTTTTACGAAAATGAGTTAAGTACTACATGACATCGAATATATTTATCTCCACATTCTGTGCTAATGTGGTAAGCATCTAACAACCGAGGCTTCGAATACTTCTTCGTAAAAACTGTGGTAAAGTGCATCAAACAATGTTTTTTGAAATATTAATGTTGCATAATCATTTACCACTATTGATATCTAATCAAAAATAAATCATCATAAAATGCATAATAATAATAATAATAAAAAACTTTTTATTTTAAATAAAAAAGGCGAGCTTATTGCCTTGCAGCAATGTCTATCAGCTAACCTATAGCTTAAATTTATAACAAATTTAGAACTTAGCTACGCAAAAGAACAATAAAAATACAAATGATAAAAAGAAACAAACAGAAACTAGAAAGAGACAGATAATAAAAAAAAGAAAACAAATGACTAAAATTAAATAAGGACGCAGAGGAAAGGAAGGAGAGGAAGGAAGGAAAGGGAAGCGAAAAGGAGGGGGGATAGGTGGATTGGTTAATTTAAGGATTTTAGGGTTATATGCTTCTTGAGCCTGGCGTTGAACGAGGAGATGCTGGGGGCTGTTCTAACATCATTTGGTAAAGCATTCCAGAGTCGTGCAGCTTCCACGGAGAAGGAGTATGTAAAAAAATCACTGCTATGACCAGGGATGGATAACAGGTTATTGCCCTCTGATCTCAGGGGACGGCCGTGCGCCGATAACGCGGTCAACCTATCGGCAAGATAAAGCGGCACGCCATCCGCGAGGATTCTATATAAGAGGCAGAGAGTTCTAACCTGTCTCGTCTCCCTGGTGGTAAGCCACTGCAGTCTGCTACGATATTCCGTAAGGTATTCTATATTCCATAGGGAACTAGCGCTCATACAGTCCTACTTACAAGGTCGTACCCAGATTACGCAAGTGGGAAGTAGCAAAAGTACCCCACAAAGTATCTCCAAAGGTGTCCCTCAAGGCTCTATACTTGGCCCCTTTCTTTTTCTTGTTTATATAAACGACATCCCTGATTGCATTAGGTCAGTGGATGATGAGATTATCCTATTCGCCGATGACACATCCCTTCTTTTTAGCGATAAAAATAGAGACGAGCTTGAAATAAGGATTAATGAAACGATAAATAGACTTGCTGTCTGGCTCCAAGTTAATAAACTCTCGTTGAATGTTTCAAAATCTAAAACAGTGTGTTTTTCTTTACGGCCGTCCGACTCTAATAATATAGCCTTATTCTTTGGAACAGACGAATTGGAAAATGTCTCTTCTACTAAATTTCTAGGTTTGCAGATCGACCAAAAATTGCAATGGTCCGATCACTTAGAAGAGCTTAGTAAAAAGCTGTGTAGGGCTGTTTACGCAATAAAAAAGATTAGAAATTTATGCGGCTTTGAGGCTGCTAAATCTGTATATTTTGCTTATTTTCATTCTTTGATGACATATGGTCTAATGTTTTGGGGAATGGCAGCAAATTCGAAGAGGATTCTTATCCTTCAGAAAAGGGCTTTACGCAGTCTTTACAGAGCTTCTCCAAGAACTTCGTGTAAGCCGTTTTTCATAGAGTCGGGAATCATGACGATGTACTCGTGCTATATCCAACAAAATATTATGTTCGCTCGTAAGCACATATCGGATGTCCCGGCGAATAGCGATTTCCATCAACACAATACAAGAAATAAATTTGATCTACATCTAAATCGGCACAGGCTTAGTAAAGTGCGCAACAGTTTCCTTCATCAAAGCCTGTGTTATTATAACAAGGTCCCAACACATATCAGAAGTCTTGGAGAGAACCAATTTAAAAAAGTCTTATTTAATGGCCTAGTCAAGAATCCTGTATATGACTTAAGAGATTTGGATAATGCTGATTTCTTATTCCAGAGCATCCTAATGTAAAATAACGGATAATTCATGATAATCAACTTTGCCAAAGAACGTAATTTTTATTTTTATTTTTATCGACGACGGCTGTATTGCTAGATTTGACAATTAACTTAAATTTAGATATTTTTAATATACCCTCATCTATTTTCTTGACCATCATATTATTGCCTTGATAATTATGACTACAGACATTGAGCTCTTTTTTTGATCAGCAATTCTGATTATTAGATTATTTTCTATTTATCAATGGTTTTCAAACCAATTATAATTTACTAAAATTAATTTATATTGCCACAACTATATAATGATAGTTAATATTCTTTAATTAATTACATTATTTAAAATTTTAGAGACAAAGACGCATCCAAGTGTAGGAAAGCCTACCTACTGGAGCAGAAATAAATTGAAATTGAAAATTGAAATATGGTCATATTTTCTGAGGCCAAAAATGAAGCGGATACAGACGTTCTGTAGCCTTTTCACCTTGGTGGCCAGCTCTTCTGTCAGATCGAGGAAGGCGGCGTCGCCATAATGAAGAAGTGGAAGAAGCAAAGATTGACAGATTGTCTTTTTACTTTTCTCCGGAAGAAAATTTTGGAGCTTCTTCAGCGAATGACATCTGTTAAAGATCTTTCCTCTCATCTCACTAATATGGTGCTGCCAGGACAGATTCTGGTCGAAATGGACACCAAGGTTCTTCACCTGCATGCTATAAGGAATCTCCTCCGTCTCAATATATATTTTTGTTATGGAGTGCATGTCGATCCTCGAGGTGTAGAACCTGCTACCGATGATGATCGCTTGTGTTTTAGAGGGATTTAGGAGCAAGCCATGGCATTTAGTCCACCCTGATATGGTATTTAGCGTCAGCGTTAACTGCCGCGATTGCTGTTTCAATATCATTTGGATGCATATGTGTTACCATCAGTTATACAATATTCTCCAAAGCATGCTTAACCCTATACATGCTTAATGGTTTTATTTACTCTTTTCTAAAGTAAAGAACCAATTCTTAAAGTAGAAAGATGAGAACAAAATAAAATATAAATAATATAATAAAAATGAAAATGTGGTAACTACATACATTATTATATTACCATATAAAAATGTGGTAAGTACCACCTCTTGTCGGTTTTTTTTTATTAATACATAAAATACTAATAAATAAATATAATTATTATAATATAGTGTAAGCCAAATACATATACTATAGGTTAAAAATATTAACTGAAATTATTTCTTCATCTGTTTCGAGATTATTATACCTAAACTTTCAAAAAGCTCTCCTGTAAAATTTAGAAATTTGCACTTGACACATTTGCATTCTAAGCCATCGATATGGAAGTTAGCTTCCTAAATGGCACACTAGAGTAGCCGACTTGAGTGCCTATTTATGGTTTTGTAATGTATGGTTTCTGAATACTAGCCTGCCAAGTTAGGGCACACTCGAGTTGAAGGACCTCTTGAGTACCGACTCTGAATACGGCTGTTAGGGGCTAGAGACAAAGAGACAATCCACCAATCTAGCTATGCCAATTGCTCGTCAGAAGCCAACGCCTTACGCGAGGCACTGGGAAGCACCCAACGGGTAGCCTGACCCCTGTCCAAAAGGTTGGCCGAATAAGGCCGTTAGAGGTATTAACAACTTAAAAACGGTAGAAAGTTGCTCTATTTCATGGGCTTCAATGGCATACGTAGTACAAAAACGGACTTTCATTGTTTTTTGGGTAGACCTTCATATTAGATTCAAATCTAATTCGTGTTGTTATTACGATTTTTCACAATTCTAAATTTAAAAGATATCTATCAGATATACCTACCTACCTACCAGAATTATTGGAAAGCATTATTTCATTTCTAGTTACCTACACTATCAGCTGTCAAAAACTCGTTAGGTTGATAATATAAAGTCGAGCTTGTTTTGATCGTATTAAACTAAAAATATCACGATGAATCAAAATATTGTCGGCAATTCCAGCCCTATCAGAGTGAAAATAGAGGAAAACGTCACAATCAAAACGGAAATGGATAACGATAGCTCGGACGAAAATATTCCGCTGGCAGATTTGAATGCACCTTCAGACGAGAAAGGAAATATTCTTGAATTTTACGAGGAAGAAACGCGTGTTATTAAACCAGAGCCAAATGGTAGTCCGAGTGGCAGCGGCGAACAATATTCACTTAGTGAACGTGAAAATGTCGCAACTAACATAGTGGCAACAACTTCCGACGAAGCAAGTTTTCCTTCAGATAACCGCGGGAATATAGTAGAGTTTTACGAAGGAGCGACTTGCTTCATTAAACCGGAACTAAATAGTGGTCAACGTGGCAATGGAGTACGAAATTTACGGAGTGAACGTCCTGAGAGAGAAAGATGTTTTTCGTGTCCGGAGTGTGACAAATCGTTTTCTCTTAAATATATGTTAAGCAGACATATTAGCGGGGTACATTTAAAATTAAAAAAATATATTTGTCCGAAATGCAGTCATGCCTTTACACAACAAGCACATTTAAAGAAGCATGTAGACGCCGTACACCTAAAATTGAAGAAATTCGTTTGTCAGGAATGCAGTCTTGCCTTTTCAGATCAACACATTCTTAAGATTCATATAGACGCCTTACATTTAAAACTGAAGAAATATGTCTGCGAGGAATGCAAGGTGCGTTTTCTCAACAAGGACATTTGAAGACTCATGTAGACGCCTTGCATCTAAAATTAAAGAAATATT
Organism: Micropterix aruncella; assembly: GCA_944548615.1. Classification (NCBI taxonomy): domain Eukaryota; kingdom Metazoa; phylum Arthropoda; class Insecta; order Lepidoptera; family Micropterigidae; genus Micropterix; species Micropterix aruncella. Next base: position 20,213,099 of record OX155974.1, on the reverse strand, counting down.
TTTGCCACGAATGTGGTCACGCCTTTTCACGGAAAACCGTTCTAAAGAATCATATACACACCATACATCTAAAATTGAAGAAATATATTTGTCAGGAATGTAGTCATGCCTTTTTACTACAAACCGAACTAAAGAAACATGTAGACGCAGTACATCCAAAAGTCAAGAAGTATATTTGTCAGGTATGCAGTCTTTCATTCTCGGATTAAGGAAGTCTGAAGAAGCATGTATACGCATTGCATCTAAAATTGAAGTACGTTTGCCGGGAATGTAGTCATGCCTTTTCAAAAAAAGGAAATCTGAAGAATCATGTAGACGCCGTACACCTAAAATTGAAGAAATTCTCTTGTGCGGATTGTACCCGTTCCTTCGCACGGAAAGGAACTCTAAAAAGACATATTATAAAACTTCATGTTAACCTGTAGAATTCACCTTGTAGAAATAATATCGTGCGATAAGTAAAGTGGGGGGGGGGGGTTAAAGAGGTCTTCAAATACAATTAATGGAAAACCTGTTTCTTCTGAAAGTAGACTATTTATTTATTTATTAAAGAAAAGCACATTTTTCACGGCAGTACATTGTACGTTTAACATTAGAGGCTTAAATATAAATAATAGCAAAATAGAAAGCACCGCAGATCACATTTTTTTCAAATCAACGCCGCCTAACTAGGCCTAGGCCCGTACTAAGGCAAGCGTACCAAGTAGATAGTGGCTTGTGCATACTTTAGAATACTTAATTTAAAAATATGCTAGGTATCAAAAACTATTACAGTGTTATTAATAAACTCAGACTAAATTTTATTCCACGCTTAATCCTCGGAATAAACGAAAGTGCTATTAATAAACCTGGAATAGCGCTATTCCGTCACTATTACTACCAGACTAACAGCTGTCAGTTTAGTCCGTGGTTTGGGGTGGAATAGCGCCGGAATAGCGATAAACCGTTGCGTGCTTTGCTACACTCCAGTGATTTATTCAGATTTTGCGTCCGTTATTGGTGATATTAAGTGAGAAAATGGATGAAGTTAATTGCGTCCGAACTTTCGAAGAGCGATGTGAACGTTTGCGCGTTTTTCGCCCCCGAAAGCTGAAATTCTATAAAAGGCGCTTTGACCCATATGTCGAACTGCCGGAGTCCGAATTTCGAAAAAAATATCGCTTCTCGAAGGCGAACATGCTTAAAATTGTTAATATGCTACGTCCTGATCTTCTAGGCGACAGAAGAGGTGGATCGGATACGTGAATCCCGAGCTGCAAGTCGCCGCGGCAATAGGTAAGGAGTTGGGGTCGTAGTGAGGTTAGTTTTTTCCTGCAGTGTTTTATTTTCATATATTTACTGATATGTTATAATAACATATTATTGCGTTTTACTTTCAGATTCAAGATGATTGCGCAGACATGCATGGATTCAGCCAGCCTCTTATGAGCCTAATTCAGGCAAGGGTGGCCAAGGCCTTGGCTTCGAAGCATCGACGCTTCATAAACATGCCACTGACTCTCGGCTCCCAAGAAGAAGCTATGATGGGCTTCAGTCGATTGAGAGGGTTCCCTTCGGTAATTGGGGCTATCGATTGTACCCATATTCGCATCCCAAGAGTAGGCGGAGATGCTGGACAATACTACGTCAATCGAAAAAACTTTTTTTCGATCAACGTTCAGGTTGCGCTGAATAATGAAACAAAATGAAAAAGTACATAAATATTCCTTTATTTTACTCATTAAATTTCATTGTTTGCAGGTTATATGTGGTCCAAACCTGAAGATTAACGATATAGTCGCACATTGGCGAGGAAGTACACACGACTCGCGAATATTCAACGAGAGTCGCATCAAGCGGAGGTTTGAGAATGGGGAATTTCGAGGGCGACTGTTGGGTGACTCCGGTTACGCTTGCACGCCATATCTCTTCACGCCAATTTTAAACCCTGCTAACGAGAGAGAAGAAAGCTATAATCGTGCTCAGATAGCGACACGTAACCCCATCGAGCGTTGCTTTGGGGTTTGGAAGCAAAGGTTCAGGTGTCTACTGACTGGTATGAGAGGGTCTCTGTCGACTATTAAAACCACGATAGTGGCTCTGGCCGTGCTGCATAATCTGGCTTTGGAGCTTCACGACAATTTAGGTAACATCTGCTCCTAAATGTAATTTATTTTTTCAAGTCCGTAACGACTACATATAATGTATTTTTTGTAGATGACGAAGACAATGAAGAACAGTCATGTTGTGGAGCAGTACCAGCAACCATTGCACTAGCAGAAGACGTCGCAGCAATGGCTGTCAATGTAGCTGGAAGCGTTGCAAGGCGAAATTTCATTACGCAACATTTTTAATTCTCGTCTGCTTAAATCGTGTAATTATTGATATCATCACATTGATGATTTAGGGGACATTTTGTATTGTTTCAATTATTTATTAATCTTGAATTATTGAACTATGATTAATCACATGCTTATTTTATTAAAAAATATATTGCTAAGAGTCTATTTTTTCTTCAGTGTATGTGGTGATATGTAAAATGAAACCATATTTATTTACTATTTCAAATCTTTTAATTTTTTTTCATGCTCTACTTTCATGTAGTACAAAGTTTTTGCGTGTATTTCCTTTAACTGCTTCATACGTGTGTCGTGAAACTCCTTGGCTTGTAAAACGGCATCCTGAAATAGCAGTGCTTTTTCGGCTCTATCGGCATTCATATTTTCAAGCGTCTTCTCCAATATTTTGTCCGACGGCGTCTGAAATAACAAAGGATTTTAAGATAAACAGGTCAAATTAATTAAATAAAATTAAAATCTGTACAGCGGTGGATTTAGTCAGTCTTAGACTCCTAGTATCATTTACATACATTTTATAAGAACCATTGTAAACAGCACCGCAATGAGTGTAACAGATATTTTTGCACCCCGTTGCGGCTATACAATAGGGATAGCAAGTGCAGAGGGTAATAAATTGAGCAAATACATACTTTTTTCCGATGCTCGGTACGCTTGTTGACCGTCGACGGTGTGGGCGCAAGTCGGTCGCGAGCGAGGCGAGGTTGCGCGAGAGGCACGTTGACAGTGGACGGGGCGGCTGGAATGCAGTGGTCGCGGCCGCGCATCGCACCCTCGCTAATCGGATGCGGAGTGAGGGGCTGCGAGAGAGGCGCCTGTTCGATCGCATCCCAATCGATGGACTCCCGGTGCAACGAGCGCACGCAGCCTACGCCTACTCGCGATCGCAACGGCGTGCCCGCCGGCCAGATGTCTCGCGATGCCGACCGCTGACTTCTTCCGAATTCTGTCGCCGCAGTCTGTTCTATGACCGCGACGGTCGTTTCATTCTGCAAACGAATTTATAATTTTAATATGTACGTCGACATAAAATAAATGTTCTTTTGCGTATTTTAATTACCGATTGTGTCCGGTCATCGTATTCGATTACGCAAGATACGGCCTTCAAGTCCTCGTCGACAGTGGCGAATATGTCATCCGAGGCAACATCCAAAGCTACATCTGCATTATTGCCGACCTATAAAATGATTAAATGTAATTATTGAACTGGAACAGTTTATCTTGTCTAACATTATCCTATAAGTAGGCTAGGTATATCTGTTATTAGACGTAACAACAACCTCGAATAAGCCATCGCTATCGAATTCATTGCGCTCAACGACGAACTCCTCAGGTATCATCTCCTGCAGCTTCATATCATCGTCCGTCGGAGGCGGTGGGGGAGGGCCTCCGCCGGTGGAGCGCGCTTCTCGCCGCGCCCAACCCAGCCTTTTGCGCGCTGACACCTTCATTGTTTTGAACTGCACTTGCAGTTGCTGGAGAGTGCGCTTTTTTTCACTCATCGTGTTGAAACTGAAAATATATCGAAATACCTTATCAGACTGCAGTTCCGGTATAATATGGAGGCAATAAACGCCTATTTCGTCGATTGTTACAATACCTCGACAACATACTGGCCCATGCTTGTTTCTTCAACGCGTTGCTGTTGGCGGTGCACGACTTGTCGTTTATGATGGACACGTGGCGCTCCAAAAGTTCCATGAAGAGACTCTGAACAGAAAACGTAGAATTATAACAAAGGTCCTCGACACGATATGGTTCGATCTGACAAAGAGCGAAGTACTTACCCTTTCCGCAACATCCCAATTTGCAGCTCGTGCTCTCTTACTCTTCGACTCCTGCATTCTTTAACGGGATATCAACACAAATACGCACAGAAATGCCCAAACAGCCCGCTTTGCGAATTGAGGTTATGTCGCAATCGGAATGACAGCTCAGGCGTGAGTCTAGAGCCAAGTTGACAACATAACGAACCGAATTTGTCAGTATTACTATATGTAAAAAATATATTCACCTTAAACTGACGACTAACTAGTCTAGGTTTAAGATTGGTTTATTAATACCATTGCATTAATCCTCGGAATAAGAGTTAGTACGCGGACTAACTAGTCCGAGAATAGTCTGCGGATTACTGAAATCTATTTAATAACACTGTTAAAGATTAACTAATAATAATAAACATTGTAATTTAGGTGTAGTGTGATGTAACTGTAGTGTGCTGGAAAAATATCATTCAATAAATGGTGAAATAATCAAATTGAATAATAATAATATAATGTAAAAAATACACAAAAATATAAATAATAATAATAATGAATCGAAATAAATGGAAAAATGATATCGCAATAAATAGTTATAAAATCAAATTTAAATAGTCCGAGGATACAATTGTATATAAAATGTCCATGTTACTAGTTTATATACCTATATTTCAATACAATTCAATTAAAAATAAGAACAAAACGCAAGAACAGCGATTTAATTAAATAATAAGAATAGTAATTCAATTTATAATTAAATTACCTATGAATGTCAAATATTTGGTGGCCAATATCCCGACCTTCATTCAGAAGCCACCTGTGACACTGTTTTTTAAATTGGTCTTTACTGTATACGATCCTTATCGACTCATCCAATTTGTTGTATATCCTGGGTTGTATATACTATGATAATACATTTACACGGACGCAAAGTCTAAAGATAGTTCAATATAATTCACCAAAAACTAAAGAATTTATTTGCTTGTATACTACTGTATTATAAAATGGCTTAAAGCTTACTTGTGCGGAATGTGAGCGTGCTTTTTGAAGTTAGGGACGTCTTAACCTTTCGGCGGGCGCGTTCGTATTAAATGTATACAAGAAACTGTCATTTAAACATAAAACCGTTCTGTATATAACCAGTTTTTAACCTTGAAGACATTGTCCCTACTACGTAGCTAGAGCGTGGTTGGCCACTTTTGTGTTAGTGCAGTTTCTAGCAAGTTTTAGTTGTATTGAGAACGTATTTTGTATACTTTATATTGCGCGCCCGCTTATGTAAGTATTATACATGTTTCTGTTCTCTTTATCTCTAGAGCAGCCCTCAAAAATCTTCCAAGTGATATAAGTGATATGTAGCGTCCGTAGCCCCGTTGCCACCGGTTCTCCTCGTTGTTACCGAAGTTAAGCAACGGCGGGCGCGGTCAATACTAGGTTGGGTGACCGCCTGAGTGTATGACTGCGTGATGCTACAAATGTCCACCTAGAAGACGGTGCCGATAGGAATAGGCAACAAGGCGAGTTCCAAAAAAAGAATATGCCTTGTGAGTAAAAAGAAAAAAAGAAGTGCATCTCTAAAACTAACATGGTACGTCTACAATAAAAATTCCCGATGACAAACCACCAGCAAAGCGCGGACATTGTCTTGAATGTGTATTGGGAAAGAAAAATACTACAGCGTCAATGAAATGTTACGGTTGTTATTATTTTACTTCTAAACTACACTCTCAAACCAAAGTTTTCTGCACTGATTGTTAAAATAACACTTCTTCAAGTTTATAAATTCAAATTGTATATTTTTATTCTAACCCAAATATTATTATGTTACAATATTGCATATTTGTTATGTTTTATATTTGCTTAGAATATGTTATAGTATAAGATAAATAGAATAAACATATGTTTTATAAATTATACTTTTATTTATTATAAAAACATAGTTGTTTACCCATTTAGTCATTTTACCGCGTAAAAATCAGTTATCTGTTGCTTAATCCATGATATTTAGCATTGTATTTTACGACGCGCCCATGTTGAATTTTACGACGCGCCCACCGAAAGATTAAGGGATTATTAAAAATTTGTCATCTGAACATTTATGATTTTTAAATCAGTTTGGAAAAATCAAACTGCCCTGAAGGGACATCACTTTAAATCCTTAAGAGAGATTATTTTACTTAATTAAAGGAAAAATTCCTCTATTTTTAAAATGAAAAAAAACTGCATTCAAAGATTTTCTAAAATTGTCATGCTTTACCCGGGAATCGAACTACTAAAAATTCAAAAAATAAACACTTGCTATTATATTTTACAAATGCACCTTGTGGAAGACTTAGATAAACAAATCGTTTCATTTAGAGATTATCAGTGGTCGAGCAAAAAGAAACAATGAAACTTTGTTTATCAACCAACACCTTTTTTAATTGTAGCAAAAAAAACTACCCTACACATGGCTGTTTTGACAGATTTTATTGGTGTGTTCGGATTAGAACAAAACAACATGAAAACGAAAAACTAATTCAAATCCTAGTACCTAATAATAATTTTATGCACATTTCCTTCTTAGACGAGGCGTTCCGACGAAAAGTTTAAAAATAGAACGTATGTCATGTTGATGACAGCGGGTCATCGTAGAGCTTTATAAAGGAGAGGCAACCTTCATTAAACTACAACCAAATAGTGGTCAAAGTGGCAATGAGGAGCGAAATTTACATAGTGAACGTTCTGTGAGAGAAAAATGTTTTTCCGGGTCCGGAGTGTGACAACGCGTTTTCTTTTAACTATCCCTTAACTTAACATATTGTAAGAATTCACACGAAATTGAAGAAATATGTATGTTAGGAATACAGTCTCACCTTTTCAGAGCCAGGTAATAAGAGGCATGAAGGCGCCGTGCCGTACATTAAAAAAATGAAGAAATATATTTGTCAGGAATATTGCCAGTCCTTTTCACAATATACCAGTAATATATTATAAGTATTAGACCGCGTGACCAGCCTGAGAATGTGTCAGCCGAATAGAAAGAAAAGCAGCATATAGTACTCCCTCTATCCTTATTTAGTGGGGCATGAACGGACACACGTACATATATCACTATGTGTTGGTTGGTAGCTATTTATTGAACAGAAACTGTCAACACGACACAGTGTTGCCAGATAGTAACTTATACTTAAGCCGCCACCTATGGGCGTAGGGTTGTACTATTGGGGGGGCGCCAGTTTTGCATGCGGCAATTTTGCACAAATGTCACTTTTGACAGCTCCAAATCTGTTGAGGGCAGATTTGCAGGAGGCAACCTTGCAGGCGGCAACCTTCAGTACAGTTTTTAAGTTTTTCTGTTAGGTTAGGTAAGGTTAGGTTTTTCTTTCCCTAAAATCGAAGTGACATTAATTACCGGCATCCTTGTAGTGGATGACTTTTATACATCAAACTAAACATTAAAAAAAATGTTTTAAGTTTTTCTGTTAGGTTAGGTCAGGTCATTTTGACATTTGCAAAACTGTCTTCAAAACTGCCGCCTGCAAGAATGCCGTCTGCAAGATTGCCGTCTGCAAATTTGCCTTCTGCAAGTTTGATGGGACCCGTACTATTTCAACACCCTCACTCATTTAAATACAAATTTAAGAACTTGATTATTTTACATAAACAAACGAATTGGTTTAACATTACATTGGTTTGATATTACATCTAAATTTAATTTTAAATGCACAACCCCATATTTGACGCACAAAATGCAGTCTTTTGTCCAGATACAGCCTTCGTTAGGATGTCGGCCACCATGTCCTCCGTGGGTATATACTTTGTTTCTATCAGTCCATCATCGATCTTTTGTCTGATGAAATGGTGTCTCACATCAATATGTTTGGATCTAGCTTTAAAACAGTCCATTTTAGCAAGAACTAAGGCACTTTGATTGTCACACTTGATCCTGACTGCTTTGGTCCTGATGTCTTGGTCCAGATCTTGGCCGAATTGTTTCAGCCACAATGCTTCTTGCACAGCCGCTGACAATGCCATGTACTCGGCTTCTGTGCTTGATAATGCCACCGTCTTCTGTCGTTTGCTGGTCCATGATATTGCACCACCACTTTGGCCAAAAACGAAGCCCGTACATGACCGCCTCTTGTCCACATCTGATGCCCAGTCAGCGTCCGAGAATCCTTTTAGTCCTGACTGCTTCGACTCACGATAACATATCTTGAATCCAATTGTTCCTTTTAGATAGCGGAGGATCCTCTTTACTGCCATCCAGTGAGCCCTGCCGTAATTGGAGTTGAATCGACTCACATCATTTACCGCAAATGCGATATCTGGTCTAGTGCCCTGTACTAGGTATAAAAGGCTGCCGACTGCTTCCTGATACGGCACGTTTTCCATTTCTCGTTTTTCTTCGTCAGTAGTAGGACACATACTCACGGTTAGTTTTTGGTTTGTGTCACTTGGAGTGATAGCTGTTTTGCACTCGGCCATTCCAAATCGGTCGAGTATTTCTTCAATGTACTTGCTTTGGTCCAAACTGATAGTACCTAGCTCTACTATAAGTGATGCTTAGTCCGATGCAATTGGTTGCTTGTCCCATGTCCTTCATTTTGAATGATGAGCTAAGCGCCGTCTTGATCTTGTCACGAGTTGACTTGTGTTTCCAAAAGATAAGAATATCATCCACATAAATTGCAATGATGATCTCCATGTTGACTGTAAAATAGACACATGGTTCAGCCTTTGACTTGATTAACCCGAATGAGCGCAGCATTCTGTCTAGCTTTCGGTTCCATTCATGTCCACTGTGCTTCAGGCCATAGATTGCTTTCTTCAACTTGCAGACCCTCTCACTGCCATCATGGAATCCGACAGGTTGCTCAATGTAAATCTCCTCTTTGAGATCCCCTTGGAGGAACGCAGTCACCGCGTCCATTTGATCAATATTGAACTGTGATTTTACTGCGAGTGCCACCAGATAACGTATCGAGGCATATTTGACTACTGGTGAGTATGTTTCCACGTAGTCGATTCCGTATTTTTGTGAGCAGCCTTTTGCTACTAATCGTGCCTTGTACCGATAGATTTCACCACTCATATCTCCCCTTTTTATTTTAAACACCCATTTGGTCTTTATAGGCTTCCTGCCTGATGGAAGGAGTTCGAGTGTCCAAGTTTCGTTCTCCTCCAACGATGCCAACTCTTTATCCATTGCCGCCTTCCATCTATTACCGTCTGTGTGCGATAGCGCCTCCTCAACGGTGATCGGATCTCCATCGGCCTTGTTACTTATAACAGAATATGTGACATACTCTTCAAATTTTCGCGGCTTCGGAACTCTCGTCGATCGTCTCAGTTCTTGCGCTGGTATCAGGTTCTGTTCTTCTGGTACAGCATCTGGTTCCTCTTCTGAGTTGTCCGAACAACCGAGTGTTTCGTAGGCTTCTGACTCGTCATCGACGTCGATCTTGATACCTTTTTCAGGCTGATATTCGTTTGGGATTATTTCCCTCACTGAAAGTTTATCGTCGCCTTCGGTTAAAGCTGGTGTAGAATTATCAAGCCTTTCAAGGAAGGCAACATCTCGACTGATAGTAAATTTTCTTGTGTCGGGTTCGATGCACCGAAAACCTTTGGTGTCGCTGCTGTAACCAACAAACAGCATCTTTTGAGATTTTCTATCCCACTTCAACCGTTTTTCTTTTGGAATGTGCACCATGACTTCTGTACCGAATAACTTGAGATCTCCGATGTTGACCCTTTTTCCTGTCCAGGCGTCGAAGTTTTCAGCACAGAATTTACCGAACGATTAGTCACATAGGCCGCCATGTTGACTGCCTCCGCCCAGTAGCTTTTATCAAGTTTGGCGTCAAATATAAGGCACTTGGCTTTTTCCACCAGGGTCCGGTTCATTCGTTCCGCCAGCCCATTTTGTTGCGGAGTGTATACATTAGACGTCTGATGTTGTATGCCGCACTGGCGAAGAAAAGACTTGAATCCCTCGCTGCAATATTCAGTTCCATTGTCGGTGCGAAGGGTCTTGATTTTTCTTTCTGTCTGGTTTTCAACAAGCTGCTTGAATGTCTTGAAAGTTTCAAAAACTTCCGATTTCCTATTTAAGAAGTATACGAATACCTTTCTTGAATAGTCGTCAACGAAGGTAAGGAAATATCTGGCTCCTCCAATCGATGTAGTTTCCATCGGTCCACATAAATCCGAATGAATGAGGAACAGATTAGTTTCCGCTCGTTGGTTCACGCTGTGCCCGAATGGCTGCCGCGCCTGCTTGCCCTCGAAACAAATCTCGCAATCCCTCACTTGATCCTCGCCGCCTGCGAAGTCGATGCCGTCGACTACTCCGTCGCGCATTTTACACATGTCGCGGTAATTGAGATGACCGAGTCGGCGATGCCACAATAACGCTTTGTTTCTTGCTGTTGTTGACATCATGCATCTTGGTGAATTGCGGAAGACATATACTCCATCGATGGCTTTTGCTTTCATTGTGCACGTTTTGTCCTTACCTACTGATTACTGTGCAACCGCCATCACTGAATTTCACTATATTTCCGTCTCAGATTAATTGCGATACTGATAATAAATTCAGCGATAATTCTGGCACATGAAGTACGTTATTCAGCTCAAGCTGTTGTTCACCTACTTTCAACGCCATGTTGCCCATTTTGGAGACGAGTAACTTGTCTTTACTTGCCGTTAATATTTCATTAACCGACGTTTGTTTAAATTGGTTGAACCACTCGTCGTCTGATGTCATATGTTGAGACGCTCCACTATCGATGTACCATTCGCACTTTGCCTGTTTCCGCTCCCTGGAGACGAACACTGCGCTGAAGGCGCTCCAATTTTCTTTAGTTTGGAGTTTTTCCTTGGACTTGTTTGCTTCTGCCTTATTATCCCTCTGCTTTACACGGCACTCACTAATTATGTGTCCTCGCTTGTCACAATAATAACACTTTACGTCTTTTCGATTTGCCTTGTCTTTTGTCCCAGCAGGCTTGCCACTTGCGCCAGATCCGTGTCCCTTGTTGGCATTTTTTGGTTTGAAGTTGGGCTTGTGTTTGCCAAAGAATGCACTTGCTGTTTCCTTTTGGTACGATCCGTCGAGAAGTTTGGATTTGACCATGGAAGAGTTCGTTTTGCTCCCGCTTTCTTCGAAACCCAAAATCATCGGACGAAAATCATCCGGTAAACCGGCCAACATGATAGCTCCAACGAGTTCGTCGTCGATTTTGAAGCCCACATCGTTTAGTTTGTTCGCCGAACTTGTGACTTTTCCCACGTACTCAGTCATTGACTCGCAATTTTCGAGTCGCACACTTATTAAGTTCTGGATAAGACCAATCTTATGTGTAGTGCTTTTACCAGCGAACATTTCTTGAAGTGTCTTCCATATTTCAGCGGCACTGTCTTTGTCTTCTATATGCACGTATAGAGATTCTTCAACACTTAGCAATAGCCGTGCTTTTGCTTTCATCGCCTTTTCTTTATTGATTTCCGTACTTTCATCCGGGGTTATATACTTCAGTAATCCATTAACTTAAAGCATCGCTCGTATCGCTATTGACCAGGTGCGATAGTTTTCTACACCCTTCAATTTCGTAATCGAAGACCATGAATCGTTTCCTGACATGGTTGCTCGCTTGAATTTGTCCTTCGACTGGAATCCCGACTTCTGTACGATACAGAGGAGAACAAAATAACGCGCGCGGATCTGTCCACAAGTAGTTTTTACTTTTTATCGCGGCGACTGACGTTTGGATTCTATTAGGGATTACTAACGGTGGTGGTCGCGTTTTGCGTGTGAATTTCGTGTCCGTCTCCGGTGTTCTCCTTGTTCTTCCTAGTGTTTGTTCTGTCCAGTGTTCATTTTGTGCTCCTGCTGAGCGTGTTTTCTAGCGTTGCCCGCCTATTGTGGTGAGCAATTATAACATTATTTCACAAATTAACTTTTTGTAGGGTATACATTTTTTTCTATTTTTTAACCACGTTTATGATGAGTTATCCGTGATTGTATTGACATGAAATTAGCCGCAGGAGGGTCAACGGGAGCACACCCGTTGACCCCATCAAACCTCAGTGCTATTTTCGATGGGGAAATTGATTCTAGGGCCTCTGTGGGAGCCAACGTAGAGGTGGCTTCCTCAGTCGAACGCGAATCAAATACAAGCCCTAATTTGTACGGGGAGGGTTCCCAAGGACCCTTCTTAGTGTTTATCCAGTATAAACCGAATCAACCGGCTGAGAGTGACCCCTCCAGCCTAAACATTTTTCCCCTTTCAGTAGGAAAACTAATCCAGAAAAATAAAGTAGCCGAGGTTCTTTTACTAAAAAAAACAGGACGAAACCGTATCGAGGTTACCCTGAAGACGGGCAAATCGGCCAATATGCTGGCGACCGCTGACTTCCTAACAAAAAAGAACTTTAACGCGTTCATCCCCTCTTTCTCCACAGTGCGGCTCGGACCCGTTAAGGGCTTGGATAATGACCTCAGCGATGAGGAGATAATCGAGGCCATCAACAACAGCAATATTTGTATAGCGAAAAGCATCCGCCGTCTTAACTTCCGCTCCTCCGACCCCCAGGGTAACACCGTCTGGAAACCATCCAGGACGGTGGTTATAACCTTCGAGGGCCAAAAGTTACCAGAAAGAATAATGATTTTTTACAATTCTCTTCCAGTGGAAAGTTACGCCTTCCCCGTCACACAATGTCGCAAATGCCTCCGTTTTGGACACCTTATAAAAACCTGCAGGGCTAATACCCCACGATGCTTCCGGTGCGGAGAAGCCCACTCGGGCGAAACTTGTACAAATACCGCAACCTTGGTTTGTGTCAATTGTCGCGGCAACCATAGTGCAAACGACCCTTCCTGCCCAGAGTTCATGAGACAAAAGGCTATTAAACAACTTATGGCTAAAGAGGGCATCTCTTTTAATGAAGCGTCCTCTGGCTTCCCCAAAATTTTTAGAAATTCGTATGCAACGGTTACTGCAATCAAACCCCCCAGCCTCCATCTTTTTTCAACTTAACCCCTAATAACAGCTATCGTCCTAGAATAATAACTGTAGACCCTTTAAGGTCGGGTAACAAAAGGGAAAGGCAAGAAGAGAAAACTCTCTTCTCCTCCCACTTCCAACCCTCGTCCCCAAGCCGCCCCCACCTCAGATCTGAGATGGGACTACTTCCCCGACAGGGTCGAGAATGGCAGCTGCCTTAACAGATAGCCTAAGCCCACGACCCTGGAAGAGATTGCGTCCCTCTTGCGGCTACTAATCGCCCAAAATAAGGGAAATTCTGCAGGTTCATCCTGCAGCGATACCACCTCCTTTAGAACGGTAACTGATCTTCCCTCTTTAAAATCCGTGGCTGGCGGACTGTCATCCGCCTCTTAACGTATATAAGAGTTTCAACGCTCTTTCACTCGCCCCTCCTTTCTTTTTTATTCCTGTTTCCTTTTTTTATTTATTTATTTATTTACTTATTTAAAAAAAAATAAAAAATAAAATAAAATAAAAATATTGTATAAACGTAATTCCGTCCCCACAGTGTGATTGTGGATTTGATATCTGCACCGTGGATCACCTCTTCTTTAATTGCCCTCTCCTTAACAACTTTCCTTCGTTCATTCCTAATCTCATTCAATTGAAAATCGAACTCCCTACCAAAATCGATATCCTTCTGGCGTCCAATTCCATTAAAATTTATCGAGTCATCGCTAAATTCATTAACCTAAATTATTTAGCCATTTAACCCATATTCCGAAATGCCTTCTGGGGGTGGCCGCTTCCGTTCGCTGCTCGGGATCGGACCCGCCTTGTGACGTCAGGCCGATGGAAATGTGGCCCCGTTGTCGAGGTTGGCTGTGGAAAAAGTCGCTGAATATGGCGAGTTTTTGGCAGTAACTTGCAGTCAATGGACGACACATTCTCGGTGCGGCCGATGCCGGGGGAGGGGCCTGCTCTCGGGGGGCGGTGGGGAGCGGCGCTGCCCCCAGAAGCACTTCTCTATTACCCTGACCCTTCTCCTTTTTCTTTCTCCAAAATATTCCCCTAATATTCTGTTATGTTTTTAGTCTCTATGTTGTCCTCTGTGTATGCAATTGTGATATCCCTTCCTTTTTTTTTTGTAGGTACTAACATTAACAGTAGTCATCCTCCCGTCAACAATACATACAAACTGGCACAAAATCACCAGCACCCTAGCTGCGTGGAATTGCCACAAGGAAAAGAAAGAAGAAGAAGACTGACGTTTGCGAAAATGCGTCGCACGCCCGTATGTGCGATGCACGCACACGAAGTTTTAGCGACACACGCTTTCAATCCGGCGACACACGCACGGGAAAATGTTTGGTATAATTGCTCAAATGTTTTTTACGACACACGCGTTAGCTCCGGCGACAAACGCACGGGATTCTTATTCAGTTTACTGGGCCCATAACCTGTTGGTTGGTAGCCATTTATTGAACAGAAACGGAAACTGTCAACACGACACAGTGTTGCCAGATAGTAACTTATACTTAAGCCGCCACCTATGGGCGTAGGGTTGTACTATTTCAACACTATGGTAACGCTTAAATATCACCATGGCAACGCTTCGAAGCCAAAGTCTGCTATGCTATGGATAAACGCGCATGCGCAACTAGACAAGGACAGAGGAGGGTCTTATATGCAGATATCTCTTTCTATTCGTTGAACGCATTCACTCACAGTCCACCTTCACACACCCGTGCTCTATTCTATTAACCTTCGCAATATGCGGATCTGAAGAAGCACATAGCGACCGTACAACTAAAATTGAAGATAATATATCTGTCAGGAATGCAGTAATGGTTTTTCAGAACAAGGAAATCTAAAGAAATATGTAGACTCCAGAGTGGTTAGCTGCTCCGTGCTCCAGACGTATAAACATGTAGACGCTGTACATCTAAAATTAAAGAAATATATTTGCCAGGGATGTATTTATGCCCATTTACAACAAGGACACTATATCTAAAATTGAAGAATATCTCTGGTGCGGAAAGTGGCCGTTCGTTAACAGTAAAATTAAATCTATAGAGACATATTGAAATATTTCATGTCAACCAGTAGAATTCTTCTTGTACAATTGTGATCGTGTTTATACGCAAAAGGGAGATCTAAAGATGTATTTAGATACAATTAATGGAAATCCTGTTTCTCCTGGATGTAGAATGTGACAGTACATTTACACGGAAGCAAAGTCTAAAGAAACAATTATATACCTATAGGTACACTTTATCAATAACCAATGAAAAATAAAACGTATTTATGATTTTTACCAATAATGGAAAACACTATTTCGTTCCTGGCAACACTAGCAGCTGTCAAAATTTGTTTTTCGATAGATAGTCCAGCGTCTTTTGTTCGTATTGAACTAAGAATATTACGATGAATCAAAATATTGTCGCCAATTCCATCCCCGTCAGAGTGAAAATAGAGAAAAAAGTCACCATCAAAACGGATATGGATGACGATAGCTCGGATGTAAATAATACGCTGGCAAATTTGAATGCAGATTCTGATGTGAAAGAAAATATTGTTAAATTTCACGAAGGAGAAACGGGCGTTATTAAACCAGCGCCAAATGATGGTCTGAGTGGCAGCGGCGAGCATTATTTATCTAGTGAAAGTGAAAATGTCGCACCTAAAATGGTGGCAACCAATTCCGACGGAGCAAGTTTTAATGCAGATGACAGAGGGAATATAGTAGAGTTTTACGAAGGAGAGGCTCGCTTGATTAAACCGGAAACAAATAGTGGTGAAAGTGGCAATGGGGAGCGAAATACACAGAGTAAACGTCCTGAGACACAAAAGCATTTTTCGTGTCCGGAGTGTGACGAAGCGTTTTCTGTGAAATATCTCTTGACTAGACATATTGGTGGAAATCATATGAAATTAAAGAAACACGTTTGTGAGGAATGCAGTCTTGCCTTTGCACAACAAAGCCATCTAAAGGATCATATAGACGCCGTACATCTAAAATTGAAGAAATATATTTGTCAGGAATGCAGTCATGCATTTTCACAACAAAGTAATCTGAAGAGGCATGTAGAATCCGTACATCTAAAGTTGAAAAAATATGTTTGTCAGGAATGTCGTAAAGTCTTTTCACAGCAAGGAGAGCTAAAGAGTCATATAGACACCGTACATCTAAAATTAAACAAATGTATATGTCAGGAATGCAGCCACGCCTTTTCACATAAACAAAGTCTAAGGAAACATATAGACGCCGTACATCTAAAAGTGAAGAAATATATTTGTCAGGAATGCAGTCAGGCCTTTTCACAACAAGGAAGTCTGGGCAAACACGTAGACGCCGTACATCTTAAATTGAAAAAATATGTTTGCCAGAAATGCAGTCGTGCCTTTTCAATGCAAATTGCTCTAAAGAGGCATGTAGACGCCGTACATTTAAAATTGAAGAAGTGCTCCTGTGCGGAATGTGGCCGTTCCTTCGCAGATAAAAGAATTCTTAAGAGACATATTGAAAGACATCATGTCAACCTGTAGAAATCGTCTTGTAGAATTATAATCGTACTTATAAGCGAAAGGGGGATCGTAAATGTTATTCAATGGAAAACCTGTTTCTCGCGAATGTCGAATGTGATAGTACCTTCATAGGTGAGCAAAGTCTAAAGATGCATATATACAATACAATTAACTAAAAAGTAAAGAAAGTCTTTGCTCGTTTACAAGTCTTTTTATAAAAAGATTATACGCTGTAATTGTGCAGGATTTGAGCATGCTTTTTGAAGTAAGGGGCATTCTTAGGGATATATAAAAACCTTTATAAATATAAGTATAATAAATATGTATAATACTAAATAATATACCAGTAATTTTTGACATTCATTTAAATAAGTGTGCTTACTCATTGTTGCTATTTTTTTCTTTTAAGTCAATAAACATAGATCGTAAACAAAAAATATTGATCTTTAAGCATTTTACACGTTTAGGATTTTTATATAAACTTGTGATTTTTAAAAATGCATTTTGAACCGTTTTCGATAGTATGTTGGATGATCAAGGATAATTCATGACGATGGTTGTCGGGGAGTGGTGAAAGAGGATGTCGCGGTGTAGCGGTTTCTTTGGGTGCCCTATAAGCGAGTCTGGTCAGGTTCGGTCACCCATCATCTGGTCGCCCAACCAACTAAGCCAACTAGCCCGTGTGAGGCCAATGGCTTACCGCATGGCACTGGAAAATTGACATAACGGTCAGCCTCCAACCTTCACTGCCAGATTTGGCCTGATTTCTCCATTCTTCCGTCTGGTTACGAGTACGTAGTCGCTTATGCGGTCTCTACCTGCCTTAAATTCAGCGTGTTATACCTGCCGTAAAGTAGGCAGTGTTTGTTGGACATATCGTATAATATTTTACATTAAAAAAAATATAGTACTTTCAGAAACAACCCTACATTTCAAAATATATATTATTAGAGAAAATATGTTTTTGGCAACTTAGGGTCTTCAATTTTCACATATATTTTTGCTTCTGGTCCCCTACGGCAGCCACTCGGCAAGAGAACCGGTCGGCATAGCGGGCAGAGGCGCTGCGCTGACTTTCACGAGATATTGCGAAGCCTGTTACGCGAAACATTTACCTAGCATATACTTGCAAATGGTTCTCGTACACCTAGGCCTAGTGGCCTTAGTAGGGACTTATTAGTCCCGCTCGCTTTTGGGTCGGTTTAAATCACGGTTCATTTTCCCAACCTGTAGCCTCTGCGTAGAGTTCGAAGCTATGGAGGACTCTGCTTCCCCTGCTTCGGCAGGTGGGTCAGTGCCCCCGGGTGATGACCTTATAGAGCGCAGTTCGGCGGTTTGCACATCGTGCGGCGTCAGCCAATCGACTGAATTCTAGCGAATAAGCGGGTGGGAAGCGGGGATCTGGAAGTGATACGGTTTCCTATGAAAAGAGGGTGATAGCTGGCCAAATGCCAGCCGCTCTTATTACGACTCGTTGAGTCACCCGATCCGGAGTAAAAGACGAGCACGGCTCGCGATAAATTCAAACTGTATTACCGCTTACATTTGGTATATGCAAACGACTTTGAATCCATAACCAGACAGGATGATGAAGAAATCCGGCCAAATATTGTAGATAGGGCCCGAGGTCGGACCGCTGGATTATCTTCCCCAGTGCCTAGCGATAAGGCGTTGGCCTCTGACGGGTATGCTGGCTTAGCTAGACGGTTGACTGTTCGTCATTCAATCTCTACGTTAACTCCAATCTGAAAAACGATCAATATGATTATACCTACCTGGAGTGACGGTTCCGCCCCCTTGTAGGTGACAACTCACCACTAGCATTTATTATGCTTTAATGTCACACAACTCCTCGCGCTGCGACCTGGATTGATCAAGAAGACAACGTAAAACCATTTTGATAAATTCTGGATGACTAGAGTCAGTTGGTGGTAGTCATTTGTCTTTAAGTTGTATTGTCCTGATGCTGTAAATATGTAGTATCGTTATTTATAACCCGTCTTCATCCGTCTCTCCGGTTGTTTGTATGTTTGTCTCTTTATAAGTCGGCGATATTCCATATTCAGTGATGAAATTCTCCAGAGAGCTGTTGCAAAATATGTGCATTAGGTATATCTTCAATGCGAAAAAAAATGATCACGTCTCTGAGTATAGAAGCAGACTTCATTGAAGGTAGGAACATGCATATTTTTTTTCTTCTTTATAACATCCTCAACAATCCTACCGCTTCCTCCTACCTAACCGAAAATTCAATCACTTAGGAAGTCATGGTCTTTCACTCCGTTCCAGTCAAGATAGTAAAATTGCGATTCCCTCATAATTCTTCTTTTTTTACTTATTCCTTCACCGTTCATGCAGCTAGACTATGGAACCAGCTTCCGTCAAATGACAGAAACGCACCAACGGTTTCTACTTTCCAAGTGTCTCTGAAAAAGCATTTCATGTCCCTAAATTCCTAGTTATCCTACTTCGCATTCCATCCTCTCCTATCCTTCGCTCCTTGCGAATATTCCAAATCCTAATTATATTTAAAAAATGGCATTTTTGTTACTTTATAAATTTTTGTTATGTTTTAAGATTTTTTTTTGTTAATTTTTATCTCTTGGCACCTAAATTCTTACACTTTCCCGAAGGTTGGCAATAAGAGATTGTATTTTAGGCAATAAGACCGCCTGTTGTATGTTTTTGTTTCTCAAAATGTGCAATAAAGAATCTCTATCGCCCTTCTATACTGATAGTCATATATTTTGTCTTTCCTAACACAGAAAAGCTACTTATACCTTAGCATTAATTTCTATAATCTACTCCCTAACACTATTGATCATCTGGATGCCGTAAATGTCACAAACTTTACCTCTTTATAATATTAGTATAGAAGTATAGATTACGACACGGTCGCGGTTCCATACCTATGTCTTATTATCTCTTTAACTATTTATTCAGTAAAAGGTAAAAGTCTCTTGTTTTATATATTAACCTTTCAGCCGCCGGCCCTCCAGAAAGCTATTATACGCCCCGCGCCAGCCTGTTTTGAAAAGAAGGGCGAGCGCCGCGCTGTGTTTATACTAAGTATTTTCCATATTACTATCATATCGAGCAAAACTACTAAATATCTATCAATGAATTGCCTAACTTATTTACTTGTTACCCTATTTATCAAAATTTTACAGTGATAGCCAAGGTCGTTTGATCAGAATAATGATTTATTCAAACGAGTGTCATTTTCTCCCGAACGTAAATAAAACACCCACAATTAATTGTTTGAGCATATTTTTTCACTTTTTTTTAAATTATCAGAAAGCTAAATAAATTCTCTTTAGAATAAAAATAAAATCGTATAACATTATAGTACTAATAAGTGGTGTAATATTAATTTCAATTTGTCAATATTTTTGGTTTTAATTTTTCCGGCGGAGTTTACGTGACTCAAAACATAGCGTGTTTGTAAACGATCGATATATTATTTTAGTTAGACTCTCTGTAATGCCTCTGAAATCTTGAAACTAAACATAACGGCTACCAAGACAAAGTTTTACTAGGTAATCTACCTAGTAAAATCCCTTTTTATCCCCAACTATATACCCATTTATTTCGTATTTTTAATACCAATTTCGTTGAATACATAGGTAGCTACAAAACACTACCCAGAAACAGTTTTCTCAAAGTAATTAGTAAGGGTGTGTTATGATTATCCATAAAAATATAATTTTCGAAAAATTTCATCAATATCATTATAGCTATTTTTGAAAAAAAAATACCTAGGTATTTTCCAATAAAATTAAAGTATAGTAAAAATATAAGTGTAATTATTAATAATAATATTAATAAGGGAATATAGTATAAAATATATAATTAATTAAAAAAATTGTACCTAGGTACTTCCTGGGTAGGTACTTTTTTACTTATAGATTGCAACTATCCCACATTTTGTGTAAAACCATCATTCGTAAATAAATAAAACAGGTGTAAAAGAATCACATCGTTCATATTTTAGCGCCTAATTTATTAGTAGCCATGCTTCTAGTAACTGACTATAATATACCTGCAAAAGGCGATTCAAAAGGCCACTCCTTTTTTTTGGGTACTCAAGTCGAATCGTAATGTCTAACATCTGTTTGTCACTTCCCACGCGACCGACCGATACAATGACGAAGCCCTATGAAGGTCGAAGCATCGATATCCCTGCGTTGGGACCAAGGGTCTGTACTCTGTTTCCAAAACTTTAATCTGCAACAACTCTTACTTCGTCAATCATTTCTTTTAAATTTGTCCTTTTTAATTAGACACCGTGTCACATTTGGACTTGCGTTAATGTATTAGAATCATTGTCAACGTTTTAAGAAATAAATTTTCATTAGGGTTACTTATTGTACTCATCTATATTTACGAACACTAGCGTATTATTAGTCTACTAATTATTATTTTTCATCATTGTAAAAAAAATATTTTACCAGTAGGTAATTATTGTCGTGATATTTTGAGATTTAGTTATTTCATAATTTTATAATAATTCTTATCTTGCTTAAGTAGATAACAAAAATACAACTTACTGTTACCGTTTTAGATTTATTTTACTATACGAATATAACACAGGTACTCAATGACGATTGTTTGATAGTGATAGTTAAGTACCAATAATAAAGATAAAGTTTACATTCAAAAATGTCAACATACCTTACAATTATAACTCACCAGGTTGACTTTCTGAGATGACACGAAATATTCGGCAACTCAGAAATAATGTCCATATAAAATTTAGCTTAAAAGTCTGAAAGAGATCAAGAGCAACAAATAACATTGTGATTTATGTCATGTAAAATTTATTAAAGAAAACATTTATTCCCAAATAATTCCACTGACCGCTGGCAAATGAAAGTCCTAGAAATTGCATGGATACTATAAACATTACTTTTTAACTTATGGTTAGTAGTTTTAGAATTATAAATAGAGTTATTTTAAAATATTCATATTATAATTTAAAACTATGATCTCAAGTATATTATCGAGTTCATTATTTGATTTAGTGTAAAAACAATTATTTATTCGTTATTGTCCGTAGCAAAAACAATAATATGTACAAAAATGTTGTATTATTTATGGCTTTCATTGAACTTCATTTGTTTCTCAGTACGATGACAGAAGGTAGGTCTACTTTTGTAACTCGATTTTGACGAACTTTTACATAACCAATTATTTTTAAATTTTACATACATAAAAAGTTCCGATGACAATACAATATTCTATAGTTAAAATAATAAAATACATGTCAGGTGTTTGAATATCTACAACATTTTAAGGGGGTTATTATTTATGAAACATTGACAAGTAGGACTGCTAGTATTAGGATTATAGAATTATAAAGCACCATTGATAATGAAAATATAAAAATTACCCACAAAAAGCAGTAACTTATACTTACATATTATATTTAAAGCGACCTGATTGTAGACGAAAATAGACAATACCTTCTAACTAATAGAATATATTCGTAACCAAAATTCTTTTATACCCTTCCGAGACTCATTGACATGGTTATCTAGGCGACTTGATTGCGTTGGACGTGATATTTTACTAAACAAACTAAATCATTATGGAGTTAGAGAGGACTGCTTAAAATGGTTTGATTCATATTTGAAAAATAGAACTTTAATCGTGGAAATTACACATTGTCAAAATCAAAACATTACGAAACACTGTTCGATTGCTTTAATTAATAAATTTGGTGTCCCGCAGGGTTCAATTTTGGGCCCTATTCTATTTTTAGTTTATGTAAATGATTTACCAATGTATTTCAAAGATATATTTCCAGCACAGCCAGATACAGACCTTATAGGTCTAGTTGGTTGTGCGACTTCGCCTCATTTCGGATATGCTTGCACATTTATATGCATAGAGCTATGTTTTTTCCTCTATACTAATGTTTATTTTTAAAGATTCTGCATATAAGATAGTATGTATGTCCATGTCTCTTTTTTTGTACATTACTTTAACAGTTTGGAAACGCGTGGTCTGGTGGTTAACGCTGGCGATACCGTTACATGTCAAAATCATAAATACGGACTTTACGAATTGCCGCAGATCCTTGCTCGCCGAAATTGCCTATACAATACTGTACCTCTAATCTCTCTTTGGAATTCTCAAATCAAAAATCTATGACATCAAGGAATTTTAAGACTCAAAAATGAAGATACAAGTTTAGTATTTATTGGAGAGTAAAAGACGTAAGCTTGATTCTATACATAAAACTATAGTTAAAAACTTTAAAAAAATGTATACTCCATTTTTTTTATATTTTATCAAATACTTTTTGTTTATGTACTTAAAAAAACTGTTAAAAATCGTGTGCAGGTTATTTTTCGTAGACTTTTGTTACAAAGAAAAGGAAATAATAAAAAAAAAATATATCCTCGGAAATTGAATATCCTGGGAAACAAAGTCTGAATAAAAAAAATATAGCGATATAAACTCACTTTTTTATGTTAAAAAATCTATCGTTAAAAAAATAAATAAAAAAAAACTTTCTTCTAATCATTATGTAACAAATATAAAACATCCTCTATAGTCGCGATGTGTTTGGGCGTTGCTACAGTAAGTTAAAGTTTTCCAGGAAATTACTTGTGAAACGTCAGATTAATTTAAGTATATGTAATCTAAACTAAATTTCTAATAACATGATATATAATTTATTATAAATTATTTGAAAAAATACGAGATTTTACTCAATAAACGGCTTGCTCGTGTTAACTGTTCCAAGGAACCGGCATTGAATCGCGAATAATACCTATTGTTACTTCCTATTTCGGAGAATTGAAGGTTTATATATGATAATAATATATTTAAATAATATTAAAACAACATCTACTTACATTATTTCTGGTATCCACAACACAAATCACTTATACAGATACTCTAGGAACGTCTTTAAACGTTGCCGTCCGAGAAATTATGATGTACGCATTTCAGGGTCGGTTTAGGCATCTCAAAAATGATATTTTGTAAACTGCGATATTTCTTTCGGTTGCTAGTTTTATTGGCAAGCGGCTGTACTTAAATTTATTACGCTGGTAGTAAACCATTAGGTAGAAAAAAAATAAAAATCAGCGCCGCATCTGCTGTCACAGACGGTGTGACGCCGGCGCCGAGGGACAAAAATCGTCTGGCACAGCGTATGTGACGGCGGCGCTCTAGGAGTTAAGGCGACTACCTCTCTCAAACAGTGAAAAACTGACATTTTGCAATCAAATTTACGTGACTCCCGCGAACATTTAAATAATAATAAAAATATGAGTCTTGTAGGAAATTTTTCAATATTTTGTTCTACGATGTCGAATTTCAATGTTTTGATTTTTTTCTTAATAAAAATAAATAAAATCTGAAGTCATCGCTTTTTTGTAAATAGCATTTTTCTTGGAATCTATAAGGGTTAGCAACTTGAAACCATGTTGGTAATGAGTACGAAGTAAATGTTCAAAATTTAACATTGCTTTATTTTTAATTATTTTACTTTTTCCATTACAATCTTCCAAAAAACCAAAAAAATATTTTTTTGTCAAACGCACTTTTAGTAAAATGGTATGCTGCACAAGCAAAAATAGTCCTTCCGTGTAAAGCGCCCCGCTCGACATTCCCTCGGCAAGTCCAGTCCGTGCGGGGCCGCATACTCTGCCGGTATTGCTTTTGGCTCCGCGTCGCTCTTTTTTTACAATTTAACGCGATCTATTTCAAGATATTATTTTGCAAAAAGGTGCTAACTTGGAATCGATCACAAAACATGGGGAAGAAATATTCATTAGCATCCAATAATGCATTCAAAATATGTATTTGGGCTGATAGAATCAAAACGATGAGTTTCAATGTAGCAAATTTTAATAATTTCAATCCATCGACGCGGCGCATCTAGTCGGGCGACAGCTGTGGTGATAGGCGGCAGGGATTCTCAAGTAGCAACCCAGCATGAAAATTCCAGCGATGTTTTTTAATTTAGTGGTATAAAACCCGTTTTTTATATTTTTAGCACAAAGAGGGCTCGAATGGTTGACCGTACATAAATTAACTGCAGCGATATACATTAAAATGCCACGGTAATTAAATTTCTTTAGGATTTCTATTACATATACCTACGTGTTTATTCTATATTCTGTATAGCAAATGCATAAAATGTAGGGCCTTGAACTACACATTAATGCAGTATAGGTGCTTACATTTTTGAGCACGCCGAGGCCTTTCTGAAACACTCCCATGTATGTTTAGCGTTTTTTGATGGTATCGGCGTAATGATTTTCAATATTTTTTCGATTTTTCCCAAACTGACGATATTGTTTTGCAGTTACGTGACTAACTGTGACAGATATTGTTTTTCTTTTATTCTACAGTCATATGACAAAAGTGGTATGTTTCACTGATGATACGGTCTTGTTATTCATTGACAAAATGTGGTCATACTATTTTGAAAAGGCTAGTAAGAAAAAGACTAGTAGGACTAGTAGGAAAGGTAAGGTAAAGATTAGTAGGAAAGTAGTAGTAGTAGTAGTAAGTATAAACTAGTAGTAGTAGTAAGAGAAGAAAGTAAGTCAAGACTAGTAGGAAAAGCGTAATTGGAATAGTAAGTGTCCTAAGTAACTCCTTGTTGTAAAAATAATATTAGGTGAACGTTTACCGGCCTTTTTATCTGAAATTGGAACACATTGCTGTAAGAATAATAGTAATATGCGTATGATTATCGAACTTTCTACCAGAATTATAATATAAAATTGCATGTTGACCAATATAAAATAATGTTGACCAATAGTCAACTTATCTATAAAACTATTTCGTGATGATTGTGTGTGCCAAAAAAAAGTTGTTTGATGTTGTTCTGCAGCATCCACTACAATATAGCATAACGATTGATCTGCAAATGATTTTTATGTGTGTAAAAATAAGTAATTAGCGTACCTCCTTTTTTTTTGTCGGTTATGCTCACGATGTTTTTGCTAAGCACTGTTTCTTATGCTCCTCTGGCATAATGATGTGAATCGTCACTTAACCCCTCGCGTACCAGACGGCCCGAAACGTCCAGAATTGATATTTACCGTCGAACCCCAGACGGCCCGAAATGGCCAGGCGAGGCCGACCGCTAATTATGTTAGTACAACTTTGACTAATAATTATGAATAATCTTTATTGCTTTACATAACGACGTTACAAATATCTAATAGCAAATTTCAATAGGAACATTAAACAGGTCTTTTTTAGACGATCGGTGTGACAGTTTCGGAGTAATCGTTTTTTTTCTGAAACGCCATCTTTTTTTTGAGACTCGCGAATTTCTTACGTAAGGCACACATTAAAATTCAAACCGCGGGCCGCGAGGGGTTAACCTTCTTTAAGTTATTCTACAGTTATATGACTTATGCCCTATTACCTCTTAGTATGATGATATCAAATGTAGCTTAGTCTTTTTTGTCATTTTTGAGGCTGTTATTTATCCGAAGCGCTGCTCAAATCAAAAATTAGAATGTGATTGGGATATTGTAGCCCATTTTTTTACTTGAAGACATCTTAATTCCGTCATTTCTATTTTATAAAATGTTATAAAACTCTCGACATCAAAATCCACACCGTTTTTTTAAAATGAATAATTAGGTAATGGGTATACACCTATTCCACTTCTTTTTTTCACATACATACTGTGCGAGCGAGCACTGTATTTGAAGCTCACGAAGTTTTAATATTACTTTGTCGAAAAAATCATTTTCATTCTGCTCGACTTAACGTGTTGTACCAAAATGTTTAGCCTCAATCACGTTCAGTGTAGTACCTATACCTGAGATCTTAATTTTTTTCCAATAACACTTAATAGAAATTGTCGAAGTCTCCTCGCTTCGATGATTTAACCACATTAAAAATGTTACGCCATGTTTACAGCCACCTTTGCTGGCGGCACAATCTTCGCAGGCTAAATTCAAAATTTCTTCGTCCTTTTCATCGCATGCTAAACTGCAATGATATGGTTTTGCACGTACGCGATGTTCTGGTGCGATTCTACATTTAACTTTACAAATATCACCTGCTCGTTTAATTTGCACGTAACCAATAGCATCATCTCTCTTGCCGATAGGTAACAAACAAAAAAGACGATTCACGATATTAAAAAGGCGATTCACGTATTTTATTCATGGCATAAAAAAAACGTTTTGTACATCTGTTCGATTCACTGTATTCGCAATAAGTTAAATTATTTAGTTAAATTTGACTAAAAAGAATAATTAGGTATGTGGCTATTCACATTTCACACAAAACTTAAAAGATTTGGTACTTGCGCCGCGTTTGCGAAATTGGTTATTATATGGTATCGTTAAATTAGATTTTCAAAATAGCTATGTCAGGCGGCCGACGGGTATAATTACTTACTTTTGCATTATTACTCCTTGCATTTCGGCGGCAAAAAAACACTATTATTCGAAAAATAATGGACTACTATAAATCCATCTATTTTATGTAGATTATCCGATTGCCCTTTTTCAAATCCTTCGTCCATTGCACTGCACTTTATTAATTGAATACACTCTATGAAGTGCACGGACGAAACAAAACAAAATGAAATCCACTGACGAATAGAGTTCGTTAATTCAGAGCAAAATACATACTTCAACCGCTGACAGCCGGCAGTACTCTAGTAACAAGAGCGCGCGAGCGATCGGAGTGTTGGAAAATGACGTCACACAGTAACCGGCCGCCCGAGCGCCGGGTTCGATATTTACGGGAGTTTTAATGCGTGCAAAACAAAAACTACTTGGTATTTTTGAATGAAACAAAAACTAATGTATTTGTGTAAATAAAAGCTTTAATATGACGAAGTTGCAAGCGAATTTGCAGACCCAGTAACATTCTCCATTATATGAAATTTAATTATATAAAATTAAAAATATTTTTTTTTGTTGGTTATCCTCACGATGTTTTTGCTAAGCACTATTTCTTATGCTCCATTACCTTCTGGCATAATGATGTGAATCGCACTTGTCCTTCTTTACCCATTTAAGTTATTCTACAGTCATGTGACATGCCCTATTGCCTCTTGGTATGAGGATATCAAATGTAGCTTAGTTTTCTATACTCTTCGTTTTTTTCTGTGTAAATGTAACTTATGCCTTATTACCTCATACGGAAAATGAGATCAATTGATCTAAGCGACATAGAGCCACATAAAACAACGTGTAAATAAATAAGTAAGTGTGCCAATTAATGCTTTTATTTTTCCTGATTCTAGACCTGTTTCCATTTTCACGATATGACAATAAATAAAAAAGTTAAGTCCATTTTTATGCAATTTCAAACTTTAAACTGCTCTCGTGGGCACTTCGGTTTATGTCGCTTATACCCGATTACTTTACTACTTATACTAAATTACAGAACTTGCCTAAATATTCTTATTCTGAAGGGAATATTGCCTATTATTCTATTGTTCAGTAGATCCAGAGATTACTTCCTACAACGTCACAAACTTTACCTCTTTATAATATTAGTATAGATAGACGACACGGTCGCGGTTACATACCTATGTCGAATTATCTCTTTAACTACTTATGCAGTAAAAGGAAAAAGTGTTTTGTTTTAAACACTTAAGACGATAAATTTACCTATTTTGATAATAATTCATAATTGTTGATAATATGACCAATAAACATGACCTAACGATTTAAATTATTTTTTTAATTTGAAAAACTACTTTTTGTGACTAAAATATAAAAGTTACACATATGCTGTCGCTGACTTTTTTGTAGGCATTATCAAGCTCTACAACTTTTTTCTAGAACTTAATCATATATCTCTCATCGTTAAGGCAGCGTTAGTTAGAAACGTTTTCGTTCGACCGTTTTTTTCGACTTACTTTGGAAATCCTACTACTACGAAAAAAGTCTTTACATTTTTTGGAATAATATATAGCCTATGACACTCACAAATAACGTGGCTTTCTATTGGTAAAAGAATTTTCAAAATCGGGTCAGTAAATCCAGAGATTACTTCCTACAACGTCACAAACTTTACCTCTTTATAATATTAGTATAGATTACTGCTGCCACAGCGCGGCCGACCGCGATCTTTAGTTGGGAGCGCATGTCCCAATAGCGACGTCACATGTCGCATACGCGCCGTGCGCGACGACAGCGCTAATTTTACGCGGTGGTCGCGCGCAATCAAGTAGTTATAACCGTGTACTCATAGAGGGCGCTAAAAAATACCCCTACCGTAATCGTACCCCGCTTCATTCCCGCTTACCTCAACCCTTGCCTGTCTCAGCGAAAGTTGAATTTGATTTAGCCAATAGCGTCACCTTAAAAAAATATATTAAAAAATCACCATAATATCGCGCACTCGGTTGGTGTTGCGCCCGTTGCACAACATATGCAGTGCCCTGTGGCGCGGACCGACCTAGCGCTGTGTGGACCCAGGACTGTAAAAAGAGGTCCACCGCTTGGTCGCCGCTTGCCCCGTAATGGGCGGCCACGACACCTGCTGCAAGCCTCGATACGCCTCAGTCTTTCTCGTTTACCACCGTGTTACTCCCCGTCCCCTGCACCAATAAAACACACCTTCCACTCACAAGTGCCAACACGGCATATTATTTTTCGATAATGTTTTTGAGCGACACACAATAAATTTATATACATGAAATCTTAGCCTAGGTACAAGGTGCATAACAAATACAATTTTACAATAGAATCAGACATAACAAGTATATAATAATTAACCTAGGTACATACATTACACATCAGTATCTTTATTTTACAGTAAAATATAACAATAAATCTTATTTTCTAAATGTCTCTATTCTGTTCTTCCCGGGCAGCTGGTCGAACAAGATCTTTCGTGGTCCGTTGTCGAGCAGCGTCTCTGTGCGCCTGCGTGCTCCTGAGTGCGCCTGTGTGCGCCCGTGTGCGTCTGCGTGTGCCTGACTGCGCCTATGTGCGCCCGTCTGCGACCGCGTGCGTCCGACTGCGCCTATGTGCGCCCGTCTGACCGCGTGTGCGCCGCGTGGGTGCCGCGTGTGCGCCGATGCGCACCAGACTGCGCCTTTGTGCGCCCGTCTGCGCCCGCGTGTGTCTGACTGCGCCTATGTGCGCCCGTCTGACCGCGTGTGCGCCGCGTGGGTGCCGCGTGTGCGCCTATGCGCACCAGACTGCGCCTTTGTGCGCCCGTCTGCGCCCGCGTGTGTCTGACTGCGCCTAAGTGCGCCCGTCTGACCGCGTGTGCGCCGCGTGGGAGCCGCGTGTGCGCCGATGCGCACCAGACTGCGCCTTTGTGCGCCCGTCTGCGCCCGCGTGTGTCTGACTGCGCCTATGTGTCTGACTGCGCCTATATCACTTCGGGCTGAGCAGTCGCCGCAGACTGACGTCTCTGCAACTGCTCCGTCTCAAAGCGCTAATAAAATAGTTTACAGTGTTTTCCTGTGTATTCCGGAGTTTAGTGCAATTGCACTGCATAGCCGGTGTGTCCGTGCACTTGCGACAGCGTTCGTGGCGCTGAACCCCCCGGGTTTGGCCCCTGTGCGGCGAAAGCCATTTTGACGTTTGCGGTGCGACGTTAAAGGGGAGGCTGTGCGTCCGGCGACCGCTTTTTCGGGCGCTGTCGGCGTGGGTGAGCCCCGCGGCGAGGGCCACTGAGGGCGAGTCGCAAGTTTGCGGAGGATTCTCGCTAAACTCATTTGTGAGAGGTGCGCCCACGCCTTCGCCTTCACTGTCTTGGCCGCGACGCGGTGTGCGCCGGCTGAGTGGCGTGCGCGACGCTGCGCGCGAGTCCGCAGACCTGCGGGCAGGCGCGATACGCGTAGTGGGCCGGCATAGCAGCGCCGCAGTTTCGTCGGCGTTGGAGTCGCAAGGAGGAGTGCCTGCGCGGAGTGCGAGCTTGCGTTCCGAAGTTTTCCTTGCGATTCGGGGATGGCGGCAAGTGATCCGGGGGGGGAGGCGATCCCTTCGGGAGGTCGCCTCGCATCCCGCGGTCCCCCCCGCCGGCCCCCCGCCCCCCGCCCCCCACTTCACCGCGAGGTTCGGTGGCCGGGGCGGTTTCAGGCGCGGTGTCCCCTGGGCGAGGCGCGGGGGCCTTCCCGCCCCTGCCGGTGCCCTCGCGGGTGAGTGGGAGGTCCGGGGGTGGTGGCGAGACCTCGCCGCCCCCCCCCTTCCCCCCCTGCGAGCCGCTGCCCCGGCGTCGCCGCGCCGTGCGGAAGGGGAGGTTGCAATGATGACTCGCGCGAAGCGAAGATTGAAAAAGAAAACCCCTCCGAACGCCAAACGAGCGAATATGGAGTGCAGCGACGAGGACGGCGAGAGGGAGACGGACACTGACACTGCGGGCGTCGGGGCGAGGGCCACCGCCCCCCCTTCTACCAGAGCTGTTGGTTCCCGCGCGCCCGCGGTGGCTGTCTCTACTCCTCCACCTGCTAGCGAGGCTAAGTTGGCGGTAAGTGGGGTGGAGGACGCGTTGGCCCGTATGGCGGCCATCACCTGCGAGGGGGATACCCCGACCCGCTGCCGCCTAACGGCGGATCAGAAGATGAGGTTGGCCGGGGAGACAGCGTGCATCCTGGGCCTGGTGTCCAGGCTTGCCTGCGATCTCGCTGCCGCCCACGGGCGGCTCGGGATCGCAGATGAGATCCTGGGGGGGATGAGATCGATGGAGGTCTCGGTGAGGGAACTGGTGGCAAGACCAGCCCCCTCGCTGGCTTCCACCCCGAGCTCGTCCTCGCCCTCTTATGGGGATGCCCTTAAGAGGGGTATCAACCTTCAGGTCGCGGGGAATCGGACCAGGGAGGTGCCTCCAAAGAGGCCCTCGGTCCTTATCTACCCCGCGATTGAGGATGCCGCAGCCACCTCGGAGGCGACCAAAGCGGCTCTTTTAAAGGCACTTGACCCTGCGGCCGACGGTTTCCGGCCGGTCACCGTGAGGAAGGTTGCTCGGGCCGGCGTGCTGGTCCAGACCTCTACTCCTGGGGGTCTGGAAAGAGTGAAGGCCGCGGGCGAGAAACTTCGCGGTGCGGGGCTGAGGGCCGTCGAACCGCAGGGTCGATTTCCGCGGATTGTTATCCACGACATTCCGCGGGACCTAAAGGAAGGAGAGGTAAAGGAGCTTATTTGGTCGCAGAACCTCGAGGGCCGCTGCTCGGTGGATAAGTCAACTGCGCTAGGCTCGACCCGCCGGGCGTTCGCGTTCGGCCAGAGGGACGGCCCTGTCGTCCAAAGTGTTTGGATCGTGCACCCGGCGGTGCGAGCGGTGCTTGTGGCGGAGGGGAGAGTGTTCCTGGACTGGGACTCTTGCAGAGTGCGTGACTACATCGGGGCGGTAAGGTGTTTCCGCTGCCACAATTTCGGGCACACCCAGGGGAAGTGCTCGCAGGAGGTAGTCTGCGGACATTGCGCCGGCAAGGGACACGAGAGGTCGGCTTGCCCTGCTAAGGAGGCACCCCCCAAGTGTGCCACATGCTCGGGTCTGCGAAAGGAAGCAGCTCACGTGACGGGCTCGTCGGGCTGTCCGGCCTATCAGCGCGCGGTGGACAGGGAGATAGCCACCACGAACTATGGCGGGGCATAGTCCCCAACTAATGATAAGTTGCGCGCAACTGAATCTGCAGAGAAGCCGGGCTGTAACGGCCGAATTCGGTCGCACGCTTGAGACGATGGGTATTGGAGTGGCGTTTGTGCAGGAGCAGTACACGTTCCTCGGTAAAACCCGGGGTATAGACGGGCGGTGCGTTGTGCTCGAGAAGGGGCACCGACCCATGGCAGGGATCGCGGTGAGTTCGTCTCTCCCGCCTCCCCTGTTCCTGGATCGGCTCTCCAGTGAGCACCTCGCCTGCGCGTCCATAGTTATCAACGATGTGGACTGCTACTTCATCAGCGTCTACTTCCAGTTTGGCGAGGCTGTGGACGCCTACATTGCTGAACTCGCCGCGGCCCTTGACGCTCTTCGGGGTCGGCCGGTAGTGGTAGCGGGCGATTTTAATGCCCGCTCCCCGTCCTGGCACGACGACGGCAACCTGGACCGCCTGGACAGGGTCGCGAAGGGAAGAGCCGAGGCTGTCGAGGAGCTGATAGCGACCTATGGGTTGCATATTGTCAACTCCCCCGGGCAGCCCCGGACCTTCTGTGGCCCCGGCGGGTCCAGCAATGTGGATTTGACGCTGTGCTCCCCTGGATTCGCCCGGGAGATGATGAACTGGACCGTCCACGAATCGTCGTCTTCCTCAGACCATAGACTAGTGACCTTCGACATTGGCCGCCGTGTGAATCCCCCGTCCCCCTCGGAATGGGCGTACCGCATCCCGGATGTGGACTGGGACCGTTTTGGGGAGTCCCTCTGTGAGAGGCTCTCCCGGTTCCCGTCCCCTCACTCCAATTCGGCCGAGGCACTTAGTGTTGCACTTCATGAGGCAGTTGCCTCGGCCTGCGAGTCGGTCCTCGGTCGGAGGAGGCCCTTCGGCGGCTTTACGGCCCCGTGGTGGTCTCCGGAAATATCCGACCTTCGCAGGTGCTTCCGGCAAGCGTACCGCCGCATGGGGGAAGCCCGCAGGGGTTCTATTCCCCCTGAGCGTGTTGAGGTACTTCGGGAGTCCCTGAGATCGGCTCGGAGCGTCTACCACGCCGCTATTAGGCGTGCCAAGACTGATTCCTGGCGTACATAGGTTAGCGAAGTTGGAAATGCAAACCCATGGGACATGAAGAACGTCATCGACAAAGGTGCCAAGCGGGGTGGGAACTACCTCTCTAGCATTGTCGAGGGTACTTCCGCCCCGCTTGACACCGAAGGCACTCTTTCAGTTCTCCTCGGTTCTTTGTGTCCATCGGATCGGAATGACAATGACGATCCCCACCACGCGCAGTTGCGGCGGCTTATTGCCGTAGACTCGCGCGTACCTGATCTGTCAGAGGTAACAGCGGACGAGGTCGGCACCATCATCGGGTCGCTATCGCGCAGAAAGGCACCGGGGATAGACAACTTTACGTCTGATATAGTGAAGCGGGTGTGGGAATTCGCAAGATGGGAGGTGACTGTCCTGATGCAGAAATGCATTAGGGACGGTCATTTCCCATTATGCTGGAAGGCTGGCCTCCTGCGGGTGATTCCGAAAGGTAACGACAAGCCGCGCTCGGATCCGAAAGCGTACAGGCCCATCACGCTCCTTCCCATAATGGGTAAGGTGCTCGAAGTGCTTGTGCGCGAACGGCTGGAGAGGACTCTGTCTCCCCAGAACGAGCGTCAGTTTGGCTTTACCCGAGGGAAAAGCACGGAGGACGCCATCCTGTTTGCGAAAAACTGGGTCCGCAACTACGACGGCCGCTACGTGGTAGGCGTATTTTTGGATATCTCCGGTGCATTCGACAACGCGTGGTGGCCGATGCTTATATGCAAGCTTCGCGCCCGCCTGTGCCCGAACAATTTGTTGAAAGTAGTGAGGAGCTACTTTTCAGACAGATCTGTCACTCTGAGGTACGGCCCGACCAGCGTCACCAAAACCCCGACCATGGGCTGTCCACAGGGGTCAGTGTTGGGTCCTAGCCTTTGGAACATTCTCTTTGATGATTTCCTCGGTCTACCTTACCCGGAGGGGTGCACCGTCAGCGCTTATGCAGACGACGCTCTTCTCCTGGTGGGCGGCAGGAGTCGCGCAGAGGTCGAGAGAAGGGTGGCTGACTCGCTGGACCTGATCCTCGGATGGGGTCAGCGAAACAGACTCACCTTCTCTCCGACGAAAACTCAGGCGCTTCTCCTGAAGGGACATCTTAAGCGGAACCCTGTCATCAGGATGAACGGTCGCCCGGTATCCTTCCCGGCCACCGTTCGATACCTGGGGGTGACGCTTACGGCTTCCCTTTCCTTTCTTTCGCACGCAAAGATTACAGCCGAAAAATTCTTTGCGCTCCGCGGAGTGAGTCGGGCCGACTGGGGAATTCGTTTCCCGGCGGTCATGACTATCTATAAGGGCGTCTTCGTCCCGCGTGCGACTTATGCCGCACGCGCTTGGACGGAGTCTGCTGTTCCTGAGGCGACGCGTGTCGCGCTGCTGCGCGGACAGCGCATCCCTCTCGTGGCCCTGACCGGGGCGTACAGAACGACGTCCACTCTTGCGTTACCCGTCATCGCTGGCGTTCTGCCGATTGACCTGGAGATTCTGGAGCGTGCGGCGTTGTCGCGGTACCGCCGGGGCGAGCCGGTAGTCCTTCATGGCCTGTCGATCGACCCGGTGGCGCACCGAGCTGGGGAGTTTGCCCGCCTGATTCGGGTGGAGTCCTTGCGTGTCTGGCAGGCTAGATGGGACGCCGGGGGTACGGGCCGCCTCACCCATTGCTTTTTCCCGTCCGTCGCAGTGCGGATGGCAAATTCGTTTCTGCGGTTCGACCACCATACCACGCAGCTGGTTGGGGGCCACGGAGAGTTCAGAGCCAAACTATTTGACTTTGGACTTGCCGATGACCCCCGATGCGCCTGTGGGTATGGTCGCCAAACTGCGGAACACGTAATTTGGTCTTGCCCAATTCTAGCGGCTGCACGGGAGAAATTGATGGATGCAGTGGGCGCGTGCGTTGGGCGCTCTTCGATTTGGTACCCGGATCTGGTCAGTTGTAGGAGCTGCTTCCAGTCGTTTGGCGAGCTTGTGGAGCACTGGGTGGCTTCTTGGGAAAGCATGAGGCCTCGGGATACCCCCCAGGGGGTACCCTCTTCCTTGGTGGCGTGATTCGGCGGCTACTTCCAGCCCGAAGTGCCCGTCTTTATGTCCGTCTCTTTACCGCCCCGAAGGGCGTTTCGTTCTTTGCAGGATCCAGGGATTCCTCCCCCCCGTGGCTGCTCCGAGACCTGCCCACGGACCGTGCGCCTCCACCATCATCGTTTCTGGAGCGTCCTCTACCCCGCTTACCGGCCCTAAATTTGTTATTTGTTGTTTTATTTTTTTTATTTTGTGATTATGGTAAATTTAGTATTATTTTTGTAAATTTTTACTTTGTAAATTCTTTTATTATTATAAATAAATGGGTTCTCGGGGCGGTACGGGGGGGGGTGGTTTACCCTATTTCACCCCCTGCGCGTTCTACCCTTCTGGTACGCGCAGGGTTGTCGTAGCACGACATCCCGGGCAGACAAGACGACCCTCGTCGTTATAACTGCCCGGGCGGTGGGCGGGGTTTGCTGCCCTCACCTATCGCCTTGAAACTCTAAACTGCGCCTATGTGCGCCCGTCTGACCGCGTGTGCGCCGCTTGGGTGCCGCGTGTGCGCCGCGTGGGTGCCGCGTGTGCGCCGATGCGCACCAGACTGCGCCTTTGTGCGCCCGTCTGCGCTCGCGTGTGTCTGACTGCGCCTATGTGCGCCCGTCTGACCGCGTGTGCGCCGCGTGGACCCGACTCTCCGAAGGTCCCAACTTGGACCGGCGCTCGAACTCCACGACTGGATAGAGCGTCCCCGTCGACCGTAAATCGCGAGTCGAGTCGTTTTAGATAATAAATAATACGAAGTATTCATTGTTAATGATATAATATAAATGATTTAATAACTTTATACAGAGTATTATTTACCGAGATTCACAGTTGACCTTGCATTACAGTATGTATGGCTGAGCGCTGCGTGTTCTCCGCCCCCCGCCCTCTATCTCAAAAACGGTTGAGCGCATGAAAAAATGTTTGATTCAAAATTTGTCGCAAATCGTATGCTCTACATTTTTTATCGTAGATGTTAACATCATTGGAGCTATAGAAATCTAGATAATCGCGAAAAAACAATTTTGGTGACTTTTGACCTTGAATAACTTTCAACACAGACACGAGATTTTGTGAGACTTTTGAGACAACTTACAGAACGCCGAAATAAAGGTGTATACGAGTTTCCAGCTTATTATCTCTCATTCCGAGATTTACCCACTTTTTTGCTAAAGTGACTGCACTATTAAAATAGGTAGGATAATGAAACTAGGATCATGCAAAAATCTTGTAATAACTACGAGTT
This sequence comes from Micropterix aruncella, assembly GCA_944548615.1. Lineage (NCBI taxonomy): Eukaryota > Metazoa > Arthropoda > Insecta > Lepidoptera > Micropterigidae > Micropterix > Micropterix aruncella. The sequence continues at coordinate 20,176,530 of OX155974.1, read as the reverse complement.
ACTTAGAGTAGCGTGTACCTACTTACTTACA